>SJYR01001638.1:142994-157019 GCA_006410655.1 Kobus ellipsiprymnus | reverse complement strand
GTGTGTGCGCGTGCGTGTGTGTGTCTGTCTATAGTGCACGTGTGTCTGTAGTCTGTGTGTGCCCGTCTTTTGAAAGATGACGCTGTTTATTCCTTTGCGGCTGTGCTGGGTCTCCTTGCCTTTCCTGGGGGCCTCTCCTCTGCGTGGAGGGCGCGGGCTGCTCTCTGGTGCTCAGGCCTCTCTCGTGGGGGGCACGTCGGCTCGCTAGTTGTGATCCCACATTTAGTTGCTTCTCAGCAGGTGAGATCTTTCCAGAGGGGGGATCGAACCCGTGTCTCCTGCTCCGGCAGGTAGATTCTTTACCACTGAGCCGCCAGGGGGCTGCACGTGCTCGTGTGTGTCTTGCATCTGTGTGCGTCTGTGCTTACACACCGTGTGTGTGCGCCTACATGCCTGTGTGTCTGTGTTTGTTACTGCAGCTGTGCGTCAGTGTGTCTGTGTCCCTGTTTAGCACGCATCTGTGTGCCGACATAGCTGTGTGTCTGTGTTTATTACTGCACCTGTGTGTCTGTATGTCTGTCTGTGTCCATATTTATCACACACTGTGTGTGTGTGTGTGCTTACATGCCTGTGTGTCTATATTTATCACTGCACCTGTGTGTCCGTCAGTTTGTCTGTGTCCAAATTTATCACGCACTGTGTGTGTGTGTGTGCTTACATGCCTGTGTGTCTATATTTATTACTGTACCTGTGTGTCTGTGTCTGTAGGTGTGTGTCCCTGTTTATCACGCACTGTGTGTGTGTGTGTGTTTATAGGTCTGTGTGTATCTCTATTTCTCATGCATCTGTGTGTCTACACTGATATGCCTGGAGCAGATGACCACACTCTTCTCATTTGCTCCTAGAAGAGAACGTATTTATGGTTGTTAATCACTGAACTGTAGCTTTCCACCCTGAAAGCAGCTGGAGAGCCAGCATGTAAGAAACATTACTTTCGAGGCTGGCCTCACCCATCGTGGAGTCTTTGGTGGATGCCGTGCTTCCACACTGGCTCTGCTAAACAGGTAGGCCAGGCGGACGAGGAGCGGTGTGCTGTCCACCCACCGGGGAGGGCAGTGGCCTAAATCGAAAGATTCTAGTGACTCTCCGCTGTCTCTGTCTTTTTACAGCCTCCTGGTTCCAAGGCAACTCCAGGCAGAGTGAGTGTCTGAACGGACAAGAAATGCCTGGAGGCTCAGGATTCAGGCACCAGGGACCAGGGGTTCAGGCGCCCTCACAGCTCTGTGTTCAGAGCTAGGAGAGGACTTCCCCGTTCACGTTGCCAGGAAAGGGTCTCCCTGTTCGGGGCCCACTGTGCACCTCCATTATCGCTGCTGTTCACTCGCTCAGTTGTGTCCGACTCTTTGCGACCCCGTGGACTGCAGCCCGCCAGGCCTCCCTGTCCATCGCCAACTCCCATACTTTACTCAGACTCATGTCCATGGCGTCAGTGATGCCATCCAGCCATCTCATCCTCTGTCATCCCCTTCTCCTCCTGCCTTCAGTCTTTCCCAGCACTGGGGTCTTTTCCAGGGATCCCTAATTAACACCTCGCACCCTGAGCTCCCAAACCTCCGCATCTTTTGCTGGAAAACCGCAGCCTCCAACACGTACAACCATCAGCTCTCTCTCTGTCCCATCTTCCGTGCCCTCCTTTTCCCTCTGCCCCAATTTGTTCACCTATATTTTTAATTACGACTTTCCCCGTTTCGTTCCATCATATCTCCTGCATATAGGTCAGTGTAAATTGTTTTTAAAATAATGGGGATGTACGTTTTACAGGAGAAACAGTTTGCCAGGACTGTTAGTACCTCAAAGGATCTCGCGTTTCATCTTCCTGCAGTGGGAATAAGCGCTCCCTGATTAATTTGCTTAAAAAAAAAAAAATCTGGGACTTGATCGCCAACGCTTTCTCATGATGAGACTCACCTACAGCGCCTAGTGGGAAAAGAAGCATTTTTTAATTTTATTTTCCCGGAAGCTCTGCTGGAAAGATGGAGGCAGTCCTGAGGATTCCACAACAGTGTTTCTGCTCTGACCCTCCGACCGCCTGGCCACAGGTCCGGGTGGCCCCGAAACACCTCGTTGCTCTGAGAGGTGGGTTTGGAACTCCTGGATGCGGGAGTTCCCCGGCGGTCCACTGGTCAGGACTTTGCTCTCCAACCCAAGGGGTTGTGGTTCGATCCCTGGTCACAGAGCTAAGATCCCACGTGCCTCGCGGCCAAAATCATAAAGCAGAAGCGCTACTGTAACAAATTCAATAAAGACTTCATTTTTTTTTTGCTGTTTTTTATTGAGTTTATTTAATTGCAGGATAATTGCGTTACAATATGGTGATGCTTTCTTCCACACGTCAGCGTGAATCAGCCAGAGGTGTGCGTGTCCTCCCCGTCTTGAACCCTCCTCCCACTCCCGCCCCAGCCTATCCCCCTAGGTGGTCCCAGAGCAGTGGCTCTGGGCCCCCTGCTTCGTGCATCAAAGCCGCACGGGTCGTCTGTTGTACATGTAGTCATGTATCTGCTCTAATGCAAATCCCTCAAAGCGCCCCAGAGAACTCCTGGAAGACAGAGTTAGTCATCAGAACCCGGGAGCACCTTGGTCTTTCAAGCAAACCTGACCCCATCTTTCCAGGAGAACTGGGCCTTCGTTTGGGAAGCGGAAGGTTCTAAAAACCGAGTCCAGACGAGAAGCAATGTTTTATGGACTCTCCTCCACTCTGTAGGGAAAAGTTCCCATTTCAGGCAGTCCTAATCTGTCGGGAGGAGCTTCCCCCGTGGCTCAGTGGTAAAGAATCTGACTGCCAGGGCAGGAGTTGCGGGTTAGAGGTGGGTTCCATCCCTGGGTTGGGAAGGTCCGCTGGAGGAAATGGCAACCCACTCCAGTGTTCTTGCCTGGAGACTCCCATGGACAGAGGAGCCTGGACGGGCTGCGGTCCACGGGGTTGCGAAGAGTCGGACACGACTGAAGCGACGCACGCAACCAGCCCAGAGACCTTCCCCAGGGAGGCTGTCTGTCTGAATTAACAGGGACAGGGCCAAAAACAGTGTGAGAGAGCAATCCTCTCCCACCCCTGGTTCCTACAGGGTGGTTCCCGCAGGGTGACGCCGGGACCCCTGAGATGAGTAAACAGATGGGCTCCATGGGGTCACACTTGTCACGTTTCATAACACTGGTGGTTTGCAGACAGCTGCGCTTTATTAAACAGAAAATAATAAACTCGAACTCATGTCCATTGATGAGGCTGCGGCGAGAACAGGGTGGGGGCGCGGGCTCCTCACTGCCCACGCCCTGGGATGCAGAGCCTGGGCCGCGGGAGCCGGGGTCTGTGTGCAGAGGGCGACAGGGAGGGCTGCTGGTGCGCGCGGCTCAGCGGCGAGAGCGGGGTGGACGTGGGGGCTCCTCGCTGCCCACGCCCTGGGAGGCAGAGCCTGGGCCGCGGGAGCCGGGGTCCCTGTGCAGAGGACGGCAGGGAGGGCTGCTGGTGCGCGCGGCTCCGGCCGCCGCGGCCGCTGTTTGTGCCGCAGCCGTGGGGGTGGTGGCTCTCATCGTCGCCCTGCTGATGCGGGGCTGGTTTTCTCTGCTGCTGCCCTTGCTGTCCTTTCCGCGGTGGTTTCCATTCCTTCTGTTGTGACCGCGAGTGAGCACGGTCCGTCAGAGCTGCAGTGTGTCTGGGTTGGGCAGGGAGCCCAGGTAGCTGAGGGGAGGCGGGGCACCCACGCCTCCCCCAGATTTAGGGAGAAACTGACTTTCCAAGAGGCACCACTTGCTTGGTAAGTTGTGTCCCCTCCCAACACATCGTGACCACCAGAACCTCTGGATAAGACCTTGTCCAGAAATAAGATCCTTGCAGGTGTGCTGAAGTGAAGGGCCTGAGATGAGGTCCTCCTGGATGGGGGTGGCCCTAAACCCAGGGACAGGCCCTTATAAGACGCAGAAGAGGGGAGACACGGCGGAGAAGCCACGTGGAGACGGAGGCGGACACGGGAGGGAGGCGGCCACCAGCCCAGGGATGGACGCCTGGAGCCCCCAGAAGCCAGAAGAGGCGGGGAGGACCCTCCCCTGGAGACTCTGCATGGAGCTCAGCCCTCGGACATGCTGACCTCAGACGTCTGGTCCCCAGGAAGCGGGGAGGGTGGATTTGTTAGTGAAAGCCCCCAGTCTGCAGTGCTTGGTTGGTGGAGACACAAGGTAGTCTTACTGAGGGGTGCACGGGAGCCCCTACTCAAGCATTCACTGCAGTGCCTGCCAAGGCAGCCTATTCCTTCTGCAAAGTGGGCTTCCGACCTGGGTCCCCACGGCCAGGGTGAAAGGCCCCTGCTGCACTCTGCCATTGCAGCACATATCGTTGTTCAGTTGCTCAGTTGGGTCCGACTTTTTGTGACCCCCCCCCCGGACTGCAGCATGCCAGGCCTCCCTGTCCATCACCAAATCCCAGAGCTTGTTCAAACTCATGTGCATTGAGTCGGTGATGCCATCCAGCCATCTCATCCTCTGTCACCCTCTTCTCCTGCCCTCAGTCTTTCCCAGCATCAGGCTCTTTTCCAAGAAGTCAGCTCTCTGAACCAGGCCAGTGTATTGGAGCTTCATCTTTAGCCAGCAGTCCTCCCAGTGACTATTCAGAGTCGATCTCCTTTAGCATTGATTGATTTGGTCTCCTTGCGGTCCAAGGGACTCTCAACAGCACCACAGTTCAAAACCACCAACTCTTCAGCACTCAGCCTTCTTCATGTCGCAACTCTCATATCCATACATGACTACTGGAGAAATGATAAATTTGATCGGCAGACCTTTGTTGGCCAAAAAAAGTCATAGGCCATATATTAATGTACGCCCATAAAATTGTACCTTAAAGTTTTAATTGCATATGATTTTCAGGGATCAGAAAATGCTTCTCTTTAGATTTCTGATCAGCCATTGAGAGATGTGGAACCCATATTAGGTGACTGCATGTACATTAAACATTCAGTGTCATACAATGCCGTAAAGACAGGAAGTAGGGTACCCCTGCTCAGGGCTGCAGTTGCGGAGGGTAGGAGGTGACAGTTAAAGGGTATAGATTTCTCTTAGAGATGCAGAAGTTGACCGCCATGATGGCTGCACAGCTCTGTAAATTATATCTCAGTAAACCTGCTTCAAACCACATAGAACCATTCTTAGCCCGTGGGTGGGCCGTACCAAAGCAGGTGACGGGGCATCGTTTGCAGCCCTGCTGCAGGATATGGGAGGTGTCCTCAGAGCTGCCGTCATGGTCTGTGGTGGCATCTGTTGCCAACTGTGAGCACTCCTGAGCTTGAGCCACGAACAGCAGAACCTGGGTGTCGTCAGAAAGAGGACAGCGGATTCCATCTCACTGGAGACGGTCCCTCGGAAGAAAGTTTGCAGTCAGTGTGATGTTTTGGTCCATCTTTAGCATTTCCACAGCAGTTTTGCATTTTTACCGCTGCCCACCACTTAACCCTGCAACTTAATATCATTTTTATTTAATCACTGAATTTTTATTTTTTGTCTCGACATATTTCTAATGGCCATTTGTACCTTCTGTAGCATCAGGCATCATAAATGAGGAAGTGGGACTTTTGTAAGGAACATGCCTGAGATGTAGCTCTGAGATACAGCGCTACAGAAATAAAATAAAACCATAATCATGATCAACGGGGCTTCCTAGGTGGCACTAGTGGTAAAGAATCCGCCTGCAAATGTAGGATACGTGGGTTCAATCCCTGGGTTGGGAAGATCCCCAGAAGAAGGGAATGGCACCCCACTCCAGTATTCTTGCCTGGAGAATCCCATGGACAGAGGAGCCTGGTGGGCTACAATCCACGGGGCAGCGAAGAGTCAGACACGACTGAAGCGACGTAGCAGGCACCGACACGTGACCCATGAGGACCAGGAGACCTCCCCTATCCCCACCCACCTGCCACCACCCCATGAACGCAGAGGAGAAGCAGATGGTACCCAAGCAAGTGCTGCTCCTGAAAGCACCTGGCCCGTGGCAGAATCGTCAGGCACTCACGGTAACTAACCATGGGCATGCTCTTGGGGTGCAGGCACTCACGGTAACCATGGGCATGCTCTTGGGGTGCAGAGGGTATGTGAGCCACCACAAGAGCTGTCTGGGGTGGCCCCAACATGGGCGTCTGACCGCCACGCTGACGGGCGGCAGCCTCCAGTGCCATAAACCGCTGGGTGTCACTCCCCGTAACTCATCTCCTCCTCCCGGAAAGGAATTAAGAGAGCAGGTACAAAAATAAACATTTCCTGCCACACAGGCACTCACTCTTGACAGGCAAATCCCCTCCAGCTAAGAGGGGAGAGGGCTCAGGGGCCGGGCTGAGCTGGGTGAGGGGAGTTTGTCATCTATATGCAGAGGGGGTCTGCAGTTTCCTTCAGGGAAGGGGGTCCTGAGGATGGGCAGCTGACACACACAGGCTCACATGTGTACAGACACCTGCTGTCATACACACACATGCACACAGGCACACGCAGATACACAGTCATATACAAACAGAGACACACAGAGACACACAGTCATACACACAGACATACATGCAAACACAGAGGCACATACATGCATGTGCACAGACACAGACACACAGGCAGACAGACACAGTCGTATACACACACAGGCACACACAGACACACAGTCATATACACACACAGATATATACACACAGTCATACACACAGGCACACACGGACACACAGTCATATACACACACAGATATATACACACAGTCATACACACAGGCACACAGTCATATATACACACAGATATATATACACAGTCATATACATAGGCACACGCAGACACATAGTCATATACACACACAGATATATACACACAGTCATACACACAGGCACACAGTCATATATACACACAGTCATATACACACGGTCATACACACAGGCACACAGTCATATACACACACAGTCATACACACAGGCACACAGTCATATATACACACAGATATATACACACAGTCATATCCACAGGCACACAGTCATACACACAGGCACACAGTCATATATACACACAGTCATATACACAGGCACACGGAAACACACAGTCATATACAGACACACAGGCATACAGACACAGTTGTATACACACACAGGCACACACAGACACACAGTCATATACACACACAGATATATACACACAGTCATATCCACAGGCACACAGTCATACACACAGGCACACAGTCATATGTACACACAGTCATATACAAAGGCACACACAGACACACAGTCATATACACACAGTCATATACACAGACACACAGTCACATACACACACAGATATATACACACAGTCATACACACAGGTACACGCAGACACACAGTCATATACACACACAGACACACAGGCATACAGACACAGTTGTATACACACACAGGCACACGCAGACACACAGTCGTATACACACACAGATATATATATATATACACAGTCATACACACAGGCACACACAGACACACACAGCTATATACACACGGTCATACACACAGGCACACAGTCATATACACACACAGATATATACACACAGCCATACACACAGGCGCACAGTCACATACACACACAGATATATACACACAGTCATACACACAGGCACACAGTC
Organism: Kobus ellipsiprymnus; assembly: GCA_006410655.1. Lineage (NCBI taxonomy): Eukaryota > Metazoa > Chordata > Mammalia > Artiodactyla > Bovidae > Kobus > Kobus ellipsiprymnus. The sequence goes on along the minus strand of SJYR01001638.1, from coordinate 149,422 downwards.
ATATATACACACAATCATATACACAGGCACACACAGACACACAGTCATATACACACAGACACACAGGCATACAGACACAGTCGTATACACACACAGGCACACGCAGACACACAGTCACATACACACAGGCACACAGTCACATACACACACAGATATATACACACAGTCATACACACAGGCACACAGTCATATACACACAGTCATATACACAGGCACACGCAGACACACAGGCATACAGACACAGTTGTATACACACACAGGCACACGCAGACACACAGTCATTTACACACACAGATATATATACACAGTCATACACACAGGCGCACACAGACACACAGTCATATACACACGGTCATACACACAGGCACACAGTCATATACACACACAGATATATACACACAGTCATACACACAGGTGCACACAGACACACAGTCATATACACACACACATATATACACACAGTCATATACACAGGCACACACAGAAACACAGTCATATACACACAGAGACACACAGGCATACAGACACAGTCGTATACACACACAGGCACACACAGACACACAGTCATATGCACACACAGATATATATACACAGTCATACACACAGGCACACACAGACACACAGTCATATACACAGTCATACAGGCACAGAGTCATATACACACACAGATAAATACAGACAGGCACACAGTCATACACACAGACATACATGGAAACCCAAACACATACATACACACGCACATACACAGACACACATGCACACAGGCACACACACAGTCGTATACACACATAGTCGTATACACACACAGGCACATGCAGACACAGTCATATATACACACAGACATACAGTCGTATACACTCAGAGGTATATATACACAGACACACCGTGATATACACACACAGGCATATACAGACACATGGGCACACAGTCATATATACACACAGATATATACACACAGTCATATACACAGGCACACAGTCATATACACACACAGGCACACATAGACACACAGTCATATACACACGCAGGCACATACACACACTTGGGCACTCACAGTCATATACACACACAGACATATGCAGACACACAGGCACACACAGAATCATACACACAGACATCCCTGCAAAGACAGACACATACACATCGTGCCCCCACAGAAATGCATGGACACACATGCACACGGGCACACACACACACACATATACACACACAGAAAGATGCAGACATGAAAGAGGCACACACATCCATGTGCACAAACACACACACACAGATGACACTCATATACACAGAGACATGGGTTTCCACAGGCAGACAGAAGTGCACGCTCAGACACATGTGCAGACTGATACACACAGATACGGGCACACACAGACACACACATGCCAAAGCCTACACAGGTGACACACGCAGAGGGAGATGCACACGTTGTCATGGACACACAGGCGCACAGGAGCACACGGGCAGAGAGCCGCGTACAGGAGCACACGTGCACAGAGCCGCGTACAGGAGCACACGTGCACAGAGCCGCGCACAGGAGCACACGTGCAGAGAGCCGCGCACAGGAGCACACGTGCACAGAGCCGTGTACAGGAGCACACGTGCACAGAGCCGCGTACAGACTCGTATACGCAGACACACCGTGCACACCCAGGTGCACCAGCCCAGATACACAGACACACCCAGACACACACACACACACACTGGCCTCGGTGGGAGCAGTGAGGCCGCCCTTTCCTGCAAACACCTGCCACGAAGTTTGTGGGGAAAGGATGTGAATGACGTGCGGTGGGGAAGGTGGGGGCGGCTGAGCACGACGGGGAGCCTTCACCATCCGCGGAGCTGCCCGCAGCCCCACTGCCGTCACTCAAGGGAATGAGGGAGCTCGCAGCCCGACTTCCACCCCCAGGAAATGAGTGTCAGGGGAACAAGGGACGCGCTGGGACCCGGGCGGCCGGGGGAGGAGGCACTCGGGGCAGGGAGCAGGAGGTGGCGGGGGGCCCACACCAGGGTGAAGCCCCGAGCCTCCCCCCACTGCCCCACCTCCCCACCAGCCTGGCCGAGCAGGTCCATCGGCAGCATAATGTGTCATAATGTGGCCGGCTCTCCTGACAGCCCTGGCTGACTCGGGCATTAAATCATCGCCCTGAGGGGTGCTCACCGTGGCAATTTCTGCTGGTGCTCCTGTCATCTCCTCCCACACAGTACCTATCACTTTTGACATGATTGGATCAAAATTAGTCAGTACATTTAGATGTAAATTAGAGACATCCAAGAATAATGATGTGCGCAGAGGCTCAGCCCCGTGTAATTGACACGGCAACAGCTTCCTTCCCCAGCGCCGCCTCGCCCGGCCTTATTAAATACCCTGATAGCAAAAGTCGCGTATCAAAAAAAGTCAGAAAACTTTTTTGAGGGGCATATTTAACTAAAGCCTTAAATCCCAAATAAGTCTGTAATGTTAGCTCGCCCTGTACTTAGGACTACCAAACGGCTCATCCCCGCACACACGGAGATGTGACCGGCCCTTCTTGCAGCCGGGATCCCAGCCCCCAAGCCTGGTGCCCAGCGCATGCACGGCGGGTCCGGTTGCTCTGTCTCTTGCCCAGATGAGAGGTAGTTTGGAAATCCCCTCCCTGGATGGGCAGGGACACCTGCTCCTGGCGTCCCCATGCGGGGGCCAGTGAGGACAGAGCAGACGGGGCATCCGCCACTGGGACGCCATCAGAGCCAGCTAGGCGCCTGCATGGGACCCAGCAGCAGCATCCCCAGCCCCAGGCCCTGCTGGGATCACCACTCAGCCGCGCCGGGAGCACGGTGGTCCCGGCAGTGACTTCCCCAAACAGCCCAGGGCTCTCTGCACCATCCATCCCCAGCAGGCACCTGAGAGGGGCCCCAGGGATGAGCTGGGCTCCCCACGCCCCCATCCAAGGGAGACTTGCCTGGCGCCAGGCCAGACCCACGCGAATCATGGTCCTGGGGCAGAAAGGGACCCTGAAAGGCTCCACCTCCTCAGGCTATCCAAAGGTCTGCGGTGCCAGAAGCTGGTTCAGAACAGCTCAGTGCAAGAGCCGAGTGATTCTGCTTTGCCTGTAACTGGACAGAGAGAGAGAAAGATGATGGGTAGACAGACACACACACACACACACACAGACAAACATGAGTAATAGGCAGATGAACGATAGATAGAGAGTGTAACGTGTGGACAGACTGATGGAGGGTAGGCAGGTGAATGGGTCAATGACTATGATACATAGATCGGTAGTAGGTAGGTACAGAGACAGAGAGAGACAGGCGGATGGGTCAGTGACTACGACAGAGAGGTAGGTGACAGGCAGATACAGAGACAGAGAGAGATAGCAGACAGATGACACGTAGGTAGATGACTGATGCATACGTGTTAATAGATACAGAGACAGATGCAGGCGGAGAGATAACACAGATGACAGAGGAAGAAATGGCTAGACTGACGGACGGGTCTGCCTGTGATAGAGAGACGGATAAGAAATCCATGACTAACAGGTGGATGTAGACATGCACGCGCTTCCCCGGTGGCTCAGCTGGGGAAGAATCCGCCGGCCACGCGGGAGACCTGGGTTCCATCCCTGGGTCGGGAAGGTCCCCTGGAGGAGGGAACAGCTACCCGCTCCAGTGCTCTGGCCTGGAGAATCCCATGGACTGGTGTAGCCCATGCGGTCGCAGAGAGTTGAACACAGCGGCCCGACTTTCACTCCCTCAGATGGGCATGGGCCTCCCAGGTGGCACTCGTGGTAGAGAACACGCCTGCCAACGCAAGAGATGTTAAGAGGCACTGGGTTTGATCCCTGGGTCGGGAAGATCCGCTGGAAGAAGGCATGGCAACCCACTCCAGTATTCTTGCCTCAGAAAGCCCACGGACAGAGGGGCCTGGTGAGCTAGAGACCGTGGGGTCACAAAGAGTTGGACACGACTGAGCAACTTAGCACGCATGCACACATATACGTAAATATGTAGACGGATACATAGGTAGATAACAGACAGGTGTGAGATCCACAGCTGATCCATGGTGATAAATGGATGATACATAGACGTATGATAGATGTATGTAGATATACGTGGACACTGCATGCAGCATGTTGCTTCAGTCGTCACAGAGCCACCCGGAAAGCCCATATATAGACATCCATGAGGGAATTACAGGAATCCAAACATACGGGCTTACATATTTAATCAGAAGCTCTTAGTAAAACTGACATGCGGGTCCAGCGGAGAATGGAGTCCTCAGTATTTTGTGGAAGCGTGCAATCTGAAGCGAGTCATCTGCAGAGAGCCCACCCTGCCCCCGTGACACAGCGGGGCAGCACGGGGACACGCACCCGAGCCCACTTCAGCCTCACCACGGGAATCAAAAGGGGTGACCAGTGCTTATTTAGCCTGTCACCTGTGTTTGCATCAGCCGCCTGACGTGAGGAATTGTAACCAAACCCTGCACGTCCGGCTGGGTGCCCGGCAGCCTGTGTTGCGGGTACCACTCGGGAGAAAAGAAGCCGCTGTGAGCGACAGCTGGACCTGTCTCCTGGCCGGGGTCCCTGGGACCAGGTGCAAGCCGCCCCCCACCACTTGGCGGCCACTTGGGCGGCACGGAAAACCCGTGTGTGTCCCGACACCCCCTTCCCAGGAGGCAAGAACATAAGCAAATTAGCCGTGTTTTCGGTGGAGCGATGCCAGGCGTCCTGCAGTAGCAGACAGACCCCGCCGCCGGGTTGTCAAGCGAAACGAAGGAGTCCTGAAATAGAGCAAAGACTGCCGGGGGGAGGGGGAGGGCGCACTTCTAACCTCTGGGCCCCAGAGGGTCAGTCACCCCTGCTCACTCCTGCCCCCCGCCTCCGGCTCGAAGGCCCAGCGTGTTTCTAATGAATGGGACGCTTGGCTCTAGCCGGCTGTCACCACAATCAGACAGCTTGCTGTCTCAGGAAGCAACCAGAAAGACCTTCCTGTGGGTGCCACCAGAGAGGCCTCAGCGGCACGGCTCTCCAGGAAGAACAGAGCTGCCAACGCGGTGGGCGTTGGGCCCTGTGTTGCAACCATGCAGTCTCTATGAGCTTAAAAATTACAATCACCTAGATTGCTCTTTTCCAAACCAGTGAGACAGACTCCCCGGCGGTCCATGGTTAAGAACCCAGTGCCCATGCAGGGGACACAGGCTTGACCCTAATTGATTGTGCGCTTCCCTGGCGGCTCCGCAGTAAGGAATGTGCCTGCGATGCGCGAGACAGGATTCGACCCCTGGGTGGGGAAGATCCTCTGGAGAAGGAATGGCAACCCACCCTCCAGTATTCTTGCCTGGAGAATCCCACGGACGGTGGAGCCTGGGCGGCCTAGAGTCCATGGGGTCACAGAGTCAGACATGACTGTGTCGCTAACGGTACTACACATAGTTACATATATTATAGACTTTATAATCTATTCAGTTCAGCCCAGTCGCTCAGGCGTGTCCGACTCTGACCCCGTGGGCCGCAGCACACCAGGCTCCCTGTCCATCACCACCTCCCAGAGCGTGCTCAAACTCGTGTGCATCGAGTCGGCGATGCCATCCAACCACCTCATCCTCTGTCGTCCGCTTCTCCTCCCACCTTCACTCTTTCACAGCATCAGGGTCTTTTCAAGTGAGTCAGCTCTTTGCATGAGGTGGCCAAAGGACTGGAGTTTCAGCTTCAGCATCAGGCCTTTCCTTCCATTAATAAATATTCAGGACTGATTTCCTTTAGGATGGACTGGTGGACCTCCTTGCAGACCAAGGGACCGTTAAGAGTTTTCTCCAACACCACAGTTCAAAAGCATCAATTCTTTGGCACTCAGCTTTCTTTAGAATCTGGCTCTCACATCCATACATGACTACTGGAAAAACCATAGCCCTGACTAGATGGACACTTGTTGGCAAAGTAATCTATTATATTTATCTATTATAATTCTATAATTACAATAGATTACTGTAGTATATGGCATTAGTCATATTAATAAAATGTAGTGATGTCATCCACCTTGACCGTTAATTGATTGATAGTCATATAAAAGTTACAACGATGATTTCTCCACCCTATTTTCCTAAAAGCGTATTTTTCATCTCCTTTCCCCAGCAAATCCAGCAAACTCCCTCCTTTGTCAAACAAGGAAACGGCACCCCACTCCAGTACTCCTGCCTGGAGAATCCCAGGGACAGGGCGGCCTGGTGGGCTGCTGTCTATGGGGTCACACAGAGTCGGACACGACTGAAGCGACTTCGCAGCAGCAGCGTGATCTGGGGGAAGGAACGGGCGGGAGGAACTGAGAAAGCAGCAAGGACAGATGCCCCACCGTGTGTGAAGCAGACGGCGAGTGGGCAGCTGCTGTGCAACCGGGGGGGGCTCAGCTTGGGGCTCCATGATGACCCAGAGAGGGGGATGGGGGAAGGG
>SJYR01001638.1:125521-138906 GCA_006410655.1 Kobus ellipsiprymnus | reverse complement strand
CAGTCAAAGGCTTTGGCATAGTCAATAAAGCAGAAATAGATGTTTTTCTGGAACTCCCTTGCTTTTTCCATGATCTAGCGGATGTTGGCAATTTGATCTCTGGTTCCTCTGCCTTTTCTAAAACCAGCTTGAACATCTGGAAGTTCACTGTTCACGTATTGCTGAAGCCTGGCTTGGAGAATTTTGAGCATTACTTTACTAGCATGTGAGATGAATGCAATTGTGTGGTAGTTTGAGCATTCTTTGGCATTGCCTTTCTTTGGGATTGGAATGAAAACTGACCTTTTCCAGTCCTGTGGCCACTGCTGAGTTTTCCAAATTTGCTGGCATATTGAGTGCAGCACTTTCACAGCATCATCTTTCAGGATTTGAAAGAGCTCAACTGGAATTCCATCACCTCCACTAGCTTTGTTCGTAGTGACGCTTTCTAAGGCCCACTTGACTTCACATTATCAGCTCAAGGCCCATTTAGAACAATCCTTCAAGGACTCCATGGCAGTCCAGTGCTTAAGACTTGGCCATCCAGTGCAAGGGGTGTGGCTTTGACCCATCCCACATGCCTCGGGGGCCAGAAGCAATATAATAACAAATTCAATAAAGACCTTAAAATGGTCTACAGTTTAAAATCTTTAAGAAAGAAAAAATAATCTCCCAAGGTCCCAAGGACTCATGTCCAATGACACACTTGGCAATAACGTGGGGATGTAGCCAGGTTCCTTCTCACTTACGTCCCAGCTGAAGTGTCATGAGGTTGAGCAGCTTTCCACAAACACCCTGTGCAAAGATGGAGCTCTCCTGTCATCTACCGGGTCTTTGTTGCATGTATCGGATGATCTGCTATCTATATCCTTCATGACATTCTCTGAAATCGCCGAAGAATCGATGCTTTCGAACTGCGGTCCTGGAGAAGACTCTTGAGAGTCCCTTGGACTGCAAGGAGATCAAAGCAGTCCCTCCTAAAGGAAATCATCCTCAGTATTCATTGGAAGGACTGATGCTGAAGCTGAAACTCCAATCCTTTGGCCACCTGATGTGAAGAACTGACTCACTGGAAAAGACCCTGATGCTGCGAAAGATTGAAGGCGGGAGAAGGGGACAACGGAGGGTGCGATGGCTGGATGGCATCACCGACTCAATGGACATCAGTTTGAGTAAACTCTGGGAGATGGTGATGGACTGGGAGGCCTGGAGTGCTGCAGTCCATGGGGTCGCAAAGAGTCAGACACGACTGGGCGACGGAACAATAAAATTCTCTGAATAGCCTTTTAAAACGGAAGGGAAATCTGAGGGAGCAGTCCGACCGGCCCGCAGGGCCTCAGAGGAAGTGACCAAGAGCCCACATGTGACCTTGAGTCACTAAAGAAGCTTTTCAAAGACTCTGGGTGGGGCCGGGTCTATCCGTTCAAACATATCACCCAGCTCTTACCACGTGGCCTGGTAGGGCGAGCCCCGTGGCGTGTGAGTGTGTGTGCGCACGCGCGTGCTCAGTCGTGTCCAGCTCTTTATAACCCCTTGAACTGTACCTGCCAGGACCCTCTGTCCATGGGATTCTCCAGGCAAGACTACTGGAGTGGGTTGCCAGGTCCTTCTCCAGGGCACCTTCCCCACCCAGGGATCAAGCCCGCGTCTCTCGCGTCTCCTGCGCTGGCAGGCAGACTCTACTACTGCACCACAAATCGCAGAATTTCAAGGAATGCCCTGCACCTGGTAAGAAGTGAGTAGCTTTTCCTTTGTGGATAAACTGGCTAACCACCCGTAGTACAGTTCTTGAGTTGGACGGTTTTCGAGCATTTCAAGGTGGAGGGATTCTTTGATGAAGTGAAATTTACTTGGAAATAGTAAAGGGGATGAGAGAAACACAGAATGAAGGAGAGGGGCCAGTACTCTACCCGCTGCCCCTCTGAGCCTTGAGCCCCCCAGCAGTGGTTCTGAAGGACATCTAGGTTACTTCAGCACAGAACTGACCTATGACATGATTCGCTGAAGTTAGTGGTAGGGTAGAATGACTGGGCTTTCCAGGTGGCGCTGGTGGTGGAGAACCCAGCTGCCAGTGCACGAGAACTAGGAAGCCAGGACTGGTCCCTGGGTTGGGAAGTTTCCCTGGAGGAGGGCGTGGCAACCCCCTCCAGTGTTCTGGTCTGCAGAATCCCATGGACAGAGGAGCCTGGCGGGCACAGTCCCCGGGGTCACAGAGTCAGACACGACTGAAGTGACTTGGCACGTGTGCATGCGGAATAACTTCACCCTTCCAAAGCAAAAAGTGTCAAAATTGGAAAAGCATCTTCTTTGAGAGTGAGCCAGCATCTCTGGGGCACAAAGGATTTTTCCCTTAGCCAGAAACATATTCACCCCCACGTTTTTAGCCAACGTAAAACATCCAGGTTGCGTGAAATCAGAGCAGTTCTGTCCACACCATCCATTCAGAGAAAAGTGGAATACAGAGGCTGGCTTGGTGAATCCATCCAGCCCAGCTGCGCACCTCTGAGCCCCATGTGCCCTTTGTCCGCCATGTTCCTCTGCCTTCACCCAGTGTAGACAGACGAGGCAGGTGGCATGACGTGCCAGGTGTCCTTGGGGCTTTGTTGACTGGCCATGCGTTTGCTTTTGAAAATTCCCGGTACAGTCCTTGGTGGCTGAATGAAACAGACCGTCCATACCATCAACCCATGGTCTTCAAGGCGTAACTAGAAGACAGTGGTCAGCCAACTGGAATGGACTGTGCACCCTGCATGCTCATTCCCGTCATCTCACTTTTTTAAGCTGAGTAACTGAGTTCTCCCTGGGACCCGACGTGTGCACAGGAGGTCTCCCACTGCTCGTCACCTAAGTCTCCTGTCACCACGAGCAGGGAGGGGTCCCAGTGGTCCCTGCAGCCTCAACCTTCTTAGACCTGAACGTTCAAGCCTCTGAGAGGTCGCTCAACTATGGGAGTTTTCATCAGGCCTGTCCAAGGGGGTTGGCCGTGACCTGCAGGCAGGCTCATGGTCACAAAGGACCACAAACGTGGCCTTGTGACAGAATTCCCAGAAGGCACCACACAGAGAGTCCCAGCAACAGGCCAGCCAGGCAGACCATGTGGGGTTTTCACCATGGGACCAGACCCCCTGTTGCCCCACGAGAGAAGTACCTCGTGAACCCAGAGAACGCCTGGCAAACAACACGGACGCCCTGCCTCGCGTTTTCACACAATAGTCCCAGCAACAGGCCAGCCAGGCAGACCATGTGGGGTTTTCACCATGGGACCAGACCCCCTGTTGCCCCACGAGAGAAGTACCTCGTGAACCCAGAGAACGCCTGGCAAACAACACGGACGCCCTGCCTCGCGTTTTCACACAAACGGGGTTGCTTTCTGTTAACAGTCATTATGCAAATGGAAACACTTAAAACGTGTCACCGTTTTTACAAACTCGGCGTTTGTCACGTTCCGTTCCCTTCACTGCAAAATGTGACAATTAACGGGCGTGAAGCGAGAGTGGATATGTCAAAACCGTGGCAGGCGTGTGGTAAGCGCCGGCTGGCTGTTTATTAACGGTGTCCGCTGATTTAAAACGTCTGCCGTGAGCGAGAGGTACCGTTCTTACAAACTCGGCGTTTGTCACGTTCCGTTCCCTTCACTGCAAAATGTGACAATTAACGGGCGTGAAGCGAGAGTGGATATGTCAAAACCGTGGCAGGCGTGTGGTAAGCGCCGGCTGGCTGTTTATTAACGGTGTCCGCTGATTTAAAACGTCTGCCGTGAGCGAGAGGAGCTATCGCCCTGTGCTGTCTCCTCTGCACAGGGTCTTTGACAGTTCTTCCAGGCACAGCCGCGCACGTCGTTTGCTGGCACGTGGGCAACCTTCACGGGAAGAGCGATGCTTCGCGGCACAGGCAGAGACCGGATGGCTTTCTGGTTGGCCTCCCCGGACCACGGGGCAGGGTGATGTCCACCTGAGCGTCACATGGGACCAGAGCCCCTCAGACCTTGGTCCCAGGGCCCCGGGACTCAGTGCTGGTCACTCCTCACTGAGCAGTCCCATGCCTTTCCCCCCGGACCGTCCTCCCCTTGAGAGACACCGTGGTTCCTGCAGGGTTGATACAGCCCCCTCTGTGTGGACACACAGAACAAGGGTTGATGAGCTGAACGGACTCAGTAGCCACTCGTGTCAAAATTGTGTCCTCCCACTGTTTTCCGAGTTGGGTCTTCTGGCTTCACACCACGCGGAGGTGACTGAGAGGAGCCTGGCCAAGAACTTAGAAGGCTTCTTGTTTGTTTTCTCAGAACCCTAACGGACTGGTGGCAGTGCCCTTGGGGGCGATTCGGAGGTGAAGAAAACGGGGCCTAAGAAAAATGTCAACAAGGACCTGATTAGCACTGGAGTGGCCAGAATAACATCCCCAGATATGTCCAGGTCCTGACCCCGTATGGTGGAAAGAATAATTTCCCTAAGGATGCCCACATTCTGGTCCCCGTGTGGTAGACAGAATAATGTCCCTCCTTGCTGGGAGCCACTCTCCAGTCTACGGCCAATGACCCTTCTCTCTGGGCTCCCAGAGTGGAGGCTGCCCATTTTCAGCTCAGGCAAACCAGGAGACCCTGCTTACATCCAGATTTCTTAGGTGGCTGTGATTACATGAACAATGTTTTCATTCTGGCACTTTTTAAAAGAAATATTTCCTCGGCTGTGCCAAGTGTTAGCTGCGACATGTGGAATCCAGTTCCCCAAGCAGGGATCGAACCTGGGTCTCAGGCATTCGGAGCGAGGCAGCTAGCCGCCAGATGTCCTGTCACTCCTGCATTTCTAATCCCTGCAAACCCCTCCTCTGGGCTGGGCACACTGGAGAGTCTTGTTGAAGTTATAGGAGTCGGAAACCCACACCGTCCCCAACGATATCACTAGTTCAGAGTGATGGGAGCAGGGTTTGGCCCGCGTCCGCTGGGCCATCGGCAGCCTCCCCGACCAGCCACAGAAGGCCTGTCCTGGTTCTTTCGTCATTAGTTGTGTTTCTGGCTGCAGGAGGTCTCCATGGCTGCTCGCGGGCTTTCCCTAGTTGTGGTCAGTGGGGATGGTTCTCTGGTTGGGGTGCACGGGCTTCTCATTGTGGCGGCTTCTCTGCTCGTGGAGCTTGGGCTCCAGGGCACACGGGCTGCAGCAGGTGCAGCCCCTGGGCTTTGAGCACAGGCTCAGAACTTGCGGTGCACAGGCTTAATTGCTGCGTGGCGTGTGGGACCCCGTGTCTCCTGCATTAGCAGCTGGGCTCTCAGCTGGAAGGCCAGGGAAGCCCCATAGTCTGAGACACAGGGGTGATCAGGCTCCTCACCAGGGCTGGGGAGGGCGGTGGGTAGGCAGGCGATGAGAAACAAATCCCCTTCAGCTCTAAAGTTAGCGATTGCCTCCCGTGATGTCCATGGTGCCCAAAATAAATAAACTCACAGTGGGCACAGCGTGCATTTTTTTCTTAAGTCGCTCAGTCCTGTCTGAGACTCTTTCTGCCACGTGGACTATACAGTCCATGGAATTCTCCAGGTCAGAATGCTGGAGTGGCTGGCCTTTCCCTTCTCTGGAGGATCTTCCCAACCCAGGGATCAACCCCAGGTTTCCAGCACTGCAGGTGGATTCTTTACCAGCTGAGCCACGAGGGAAGCCGAGCACGCGTGCGGTTCAGTTCAGTCCAGTCGCTCAGTCGTGTCCAACTTTCTGTGACCCCAAGAACCGCAGCACAGCAGGCCTCCCTGTCCATCACCAGCTCCCAGAGTCCACCCACACCCACCTCCATCGAGTCGGTGGTGCCATCCAGCCCTCTCATCCTCTGATGCCATCCGACCTCGCGCCCTCTCAACCGTCTCATCTCATCGAACCATCTCAACCCTTCTCCTCCTGTCCTCAACCATGCACACAGCAAGGTGTAAAAGAAGCTCAGAGACCATCGGGTGTATAGTTCAGTTCAGTTCAGTCGCTCAGTCGTGTCCAACATTTTGCGACCCCATGGACTGCAACAGGCCAGGCCTCCCTGTCCATCACCAACTCCCGGAGTTTACTCAAACTCATGTCCATTGAGTCAGTGATGCCATCCAACCATCTCATCCTCTGCCATCCCCTTCTCCTCCCGCCTTCAATCTTTCCCAGCATCAGGGTCTTTTCCAATGAGTCAGCTCTTTGCATCAGCTGGCCAAAGGATTGGAGTTTCAGCTTCAGCATCAGTCCTTTCAATGAACACCCAGGACTGATCTCCTTTAGGATGGACTGGTTGGATCTCCTCACAGTCCAGGGGACTCTCAAGAGTCTTCTCCAACACCACAGTTCAAAAGCATCAATTCTCCGGCACATACAGCAGGGTATAAAAGAAGCTCAGAGAGCATCCCCAAAGGTGATGGGTAGTTTGGGGCATGAATATTTCTCCAATCACCTGCCCTCCTGGGATCACAAAGTCACAGTAATCAGCCCCCCTGGGGGCTTCCTCATCCCACCACCACCCCCCTCCACCTAGCATCCTTTGCCCAAAACTGGTTTTAAAATCTGCTCATTTTCACGCATCATCTGAAAATCCCTTTTCCTCCCAGAGATGAGGTTTCATACGATAAAGTGGACAGGCTTTGGAAAGATGGAGAAAGCCCCCACATCTCTCACCCCCGCCATCTTCTCCTGAGGAAGCATGAGCGGGACCACCTCTCCTTAGAGGCCCCCGGTGTGCGTCACAGCCCCATCCACCTGGCCCCAGGGAGAGGAGGCAGCTCATTATAAGGACAGACACCTGCCTCTGTCCCCAGTCCTCGGCACTCAGACCCTCACCCAGCCTTCTGATGCTGATGAAATACCTCCCTGAGCCAGAAACCTTCTGGCTTCATCCTGGGCTGAGACGTGTGAAGCAAATTGGACCAGCCATTTCGGACTCATGAGCCTCTGAAAAATTAATACGTTTCTGACTTTTGTGAAAAGTGCCTGTCCCTCACCCGGCCTTCTGATGCTGATGAAATACCTCCCTGAGCCAGAAACCTTCTGGCTTCATCCTGGGCTGAGACGTGTGAAGCAAATTGGACCAGCCATTTCGGACTCATGAGCCTCTGAAAAATTAATACGTTTCTGACTTTTGTGAAAAGTGCCTGAAGGTTTTCTGCTCATCACTCAAAAAAGGGGCAGCCTTGGAGAGTTTCAGCCCTCACTAATCTTGGTATATGAAGGGGTTTGGTTTGGTCTGAGGAGGGGTTTGGGGGACGTCAGTGGGCAAAGTTTTATGAGCCTCACAGGAAGACTTGGAAAGTCTTCTTTCCCCTGTGGTGGTCAGAATAATGTCCCCAAGGTTGTCGGGCTGGATGAAGCACAAACTGGAATCAAGATTGCCTGGAGAAATATCAATAACCTCAGATATGCAGATGACACCACCCTTATGTCATAAAAGAGAATCTTGATGAAAGTGAAAGAGGAGAGTGAAAAAGTTACCTTAAAGCTCAACATTCAGAAAACTAAGATCATGGCATCTGGTCCCATCACTTCATGGCAAATAGATGGGGAAACAGTGGAAATAGTGTCAGACTTAATTTTTCTGGGCTCCAAAATCACTGCAGATGGTGACTGCAGCCATGAAATTAAAAGACACTTGCTCCTTGGAAGAAAAGTTATGACCAACCTAGATAGCACATTGAAAAGCAGAGGCATCACCTTGCCAACTAAGGTCCGCCTAGTCAAAGCTAGTTTTTCCAGTGGTCATGTATGGATGTGAGAGTTGGACTGTGAAGAAAGCTGAGTGCCAAAGAATTGATGCTTTTGAACTGTGGTGCTGGAGAAGACTCTTGAGAGTCCTTTGGACTGAAAGGAGATCAAATCAGTCAATCCTAAAGGAAATCAGTCCTGAAGATTCATTGAAAGGACTGATGCTGAAGTGAAACTCCAACCCTTTGGCCAGCTGATGCAAAGAGCTGACTCACTGGAAAAGACCCTGATGCTGGGAAAGATTGAAGGCGGGAGGAGAAGGGGATGACAGAGGATGAGATGGTTGGATGACATCACTGACTCGATGGACATGAGTTTGAGCAAGGTCTGGGAGTTGGTGATGGACAAGAAGTGTGGCGTGCTGCAATCCATGGGGTCGCAAAAAGTCAGACACAAGTGAATGACTGAACTGAACTGAAAGATGTGTCCACCTCCTGGTCCCCTATGTGGTGGACAGAATAATGTCCCCAAGGATGCCCATGTCCTAACCTGGAACTTGTGAATGTCTTAACTTATATGGTGAAAGGGACTGTGCAGTTATGATTAAGTGAAGGATCTTGTGTGTAGGAATTTTCCTGAGTTCTCTGGGTGAGCCCAGGGTCACTGCAAGGGTCCTTATAAGAGGAAGGGAGGAGTTCAGAGAAAAGACAAAGTAGTGTCCCCTGGAGGCTGGAGAAGAGACCAGTTCTGACAACACCTTTTAGACTTTTCTCATGCATATAAGGCAAAAAACTGTGTGTCTCTTCAGCCACTTAAACTGACAGATGAGAGAGGAAGAGGATAAGATAGCAAATGCTGCCGCTGCTGCTAAGTCGCTTCAGTCGTGTCTGACTCCGCGTGACCCCAGAGACGGCAGCCCACCAGGCTCCCCTGTCCCTGGGATTCTCCAGGCAAGAACACTGGAGTGGGTTGCCATTTCCTTCTCCAACGCGTGAGAGTGAAAAGTGAAAGTGAAGTCGCTCAGTCGTGTCCGACTCCTCGAAACCCCATGGACTGCAGCCCCCCAGGCGCCTCCGTCCATGGGATTTTCCAGGCAAGAGTACTGGAGTGGGGGGACCCTGAAAAGTATGAACAGAAAGGTCAGCCCCAGAGCAAAGACACACCTTCCTAAATGTTAGAGGAAAAGAATTAACAACAGTGTTGTTGTTCTGCTGTCGTTCAGTCGCTCAGCCGTGTCCGACTCTGCGACCCCATGGGCTGCAGCACGCCAGGCCTCCCTGTCCATCGCCACCTCCTGGAGCGTGCGCAAACTCATGTCCATAAAGTCGGTGATGGCATCCAACCATCTCAGCCCCTGTCACCTCATTTATGAGCCAACTCTCACATCCATACCTGACCACTGGAAAAACCAGAGCTTTGACTAGACAGACCTTTGTCTGCAAAGTAACGTCTCTGCTTGTTAATATGCTGTCTAGGTTGGTCATAGCTTTTCTTCCAAGGAGCAAGCGTCTTTTAATTTCATGGCTTCAGTCAACATCTGCAGGGATTTTGGAGGTCAAGAAGCTAAAGTCTCTCACGTTAGTGAGAGAAACTTTCCTTTGTTTCCCCATCTGTTTGCCATGAAGCAATGGGACTGGACACCATGATCTTCGTTTTCTGAATGTTGAGTTTCAAGCAGGTTTTTCTCTCTCCTCTTTCGCTTTCACCAAGAAGCTCTTTAGTTCCTCTCCAGTTTCTGCTGTCAGGGTGGCGTCATCTGCATGTCTGAGGTTGTTGGTATTTCTCCCGGCAACCTTGTTCTAGCCTGTGCCTCACCCAGTCCCGCATTTTGCATGATGCGCTCTGCGTAGAAGTTCCATAAGCAGGGTGGCAGGCTTGTGGTGCTTTCCCAATTTTGAGTCAGTCTGTTGCTCCATGTCTGGTTCTAACTGTTGCTTCTTGGCCTGCATGCCGTGTGAACGCATCACATACTGAAAGAAACAGTAAATAACAGCATAGTAAGGACAGAGGTTATAAAGTGAAATGAACTGGAATCAAAAGGATCGTTATCTCAGTAAACATGAAAGGCTGCATTTGCCTACTAGAGCGGAAAGGCTTTTTTCACATCCAGCTATCAGGCAGTATGCAGCTGCAGGTGTTACACGGGAAACACACCGAAAACAGGGAAATTCCAGAGTTTCAAAAGAAAAGACAGATGCCTGGCAAACAAAAGCCGTGTGACCATGGGGATTAAAGTGCTAATTGAAGTCAGACCTCAAGATTGACCAAAAACCCCTAAGTTACACAAAGAAGGACATCGCTGCTGCTGCTGCGGAGTCGCTTCAGTCGTGTCCAACTCTGTGCAGTCCCACAGAGGCAGCCCACCAGGCTCCCCCGTCCCTGGGATTCTCCAGGCGAGAACACTGGAGTGGGTTGCCATTTCCTGCTCCAATGCATGAAAGGGAAAAGCGAAAGTGAAGTCGCTCAGTCGTGTCCAACTCTTCTCGCCTCCACGGACTGCAGCCTGCCAGGCTCCTCCGCCCATGGGATTCTCCAGGCAAGAGTGCTGGAGTGGGGTGCCACCGCCTTCTCCAAAGAAGGACATTACCTACGGCTAAGAGCACAGCACACAATCAAGATATAACCGCTATGGACATTATGTGCCACGGAAGTCAGCGCTTACCTGGATATCTTTTGTTTAATGGAATTAAATCAGCAATAGAAAAAAAAATAACTGGTTGAATTCCCCCATGATCTGTGTGTAAGGAAAAGCTATTTAGATGCAATAAACAGTGGCAGATTTAAGAACAAAGAATATTTTTGGCCCAACTGATGCCCCCCTCAAAAAAAAAAAACAAAACTATAAGCAAAGTCAAAAGACAAAGACACATTGAGAAAAATGTAAAAATGTTTGCATCATATCTCACAAATACATGGCTGACATTCTTACTGTAATACCTTTTTTTAATAAGGGTAAAGACCAGACATCCTACAGAAAATGGGCATAATGTAGAGACAGACAAACCAGGAAAACAAAAACAGAAATAAACTCCTTGATATGTGAAAAGAGACGGGTATAGGTGGTGGTGCTGCTTTAGTCGCTCAGTCGTGTCCAACTCTTGCGACCCCACGGACTGCAGTTTGCCAGACTCTGCCCACGGGATTCTCCAGGCAAGAACACTGGAGTGGGCTGCCACGCCCTTGTCCAGTTATAGGTGACAGATAATAGATGGACAGGTGGTGGATGGGTGGATTGATATTAGATACAGAGGTGACAGATAACAGAACAGATAGCTGCAAGATAATAGATGCGCAGGTACATGAAAAACTGGAAGTGCCAGCCACTCGGTCGTGTCCGGCTTGTTGCGACCACACGGACTGCAGCCTGCCCGGTTCCTCTGTCCATGGGATTCTCCAGGCAAGAACACTGGAGTGGGTTGCCATGCCCTTCTCTGCCCTTCCAGCGGATCTTGACCCAGGGATCAAACCTGGGTCTCCTCCATTGCAGGCAGATTCTTTAGCACTTAGTAAAGAATTAGAACCACCTCCCCAGTTAGGTAGATAGATACACACTAGACCTAGACTGGTGACGAACAGAGGTGGGCGGGTAGATAGCACATGTGATGGGCGGATGCGTCAGCGGTAGACGGTACACGGCAGGGAGGACAGGAACGAATGCTGATGGACGGGCGGATGCATGGACACACGGACAGATAACGAAACAGCAGATCAGACAAGAATGAAACTCAGCAGGCACGCGTTTCTATTGCCTAGAAGTGTGCGCGTGTGTGCATGCGTGTGCGTGTGTGTGCATGTGTGTCCGTGTGTGTGCATGTGTGTGCACGTTTATATTGCCTAGAAGTGTGAGCGTGTGTGCACGTGTGTGCATGCGTGTGCGTGTGTGCACGTGTGTCCGTGCATGTGCGTGTGCGTGCATGTGTGTGCACGCGTTTCTATTGCCTAGAAGTGTGCGCGTGTGTGCATGTGTGTGTGTGCACGTGTGTGCACGTGTTTCTATTGCCTAGAAGTATGCGCGTGTGTGCACGTGTGTGCATGCGTGTGCATGTGTTTCTATTGCCTAGAAGTGTGCATGTGTGTGCATGTGTGTGCACGTGTTTCTATTGCCTAGAAGTGTGCATGTGTGTGTGCACGTGTGTGTGCACCTGTGTGTGTGTTCTGTGTTGTCTGTCCAGAGCCATTTACACCAGCCAAGCTCACCCTCTTTGGGACCAATGAAGCCTGAGTCAGAACCCACTTGTGCAACACTGAGAAGGTTGCTGAACCACTCTAGGTTGTCAGAAACAATCTTGCAATTTTTTTTTAAAAAGTGAAGACCATGAAAAAAAAATTTCAGCAAAATGCTCAAAAGTATTTGTGTTATGATTTCCTCTCTTTTCAATTCTTTCCTTTATATATTTTTTATTTTCTCATGAAAAATTAAATAGTAGTTTTCGCCTCGTGGGCCGTGCTACAGTAAGCTTTGGAAAGACAACAAGATGTTACAAAAACTCCACACTCGTCTCCAATACAAAGCATGGAAGTCTAACAGCATCAGAACCTGTTACACGCAGAAAGATGCCAAAATTTTCACTCTGAGCTACAGCAGGGAAGACCAAAGGGAAAACACTGTGGAGCATTTCTCTCTTCATCCACAGGGGTAAGCGCTGGCTCGCACATGTCACATGGGTGCCCACAGACACACGCCAGTCACCTGCTTCTCCAAGCCTGTTTGAAGCTCGCGATTCTCGTTGCTCCACAAGCAGGGCTGTAGATGCGGGGGACCCACTGCAGACGGGGCCACCTCGTGAGTGAGCAGGCTGCTCTGCGGTCACCGCTGGCCTGAGGTGAGGGCAGGTGGGGATTCAGTGATTCCAGCTGCTGCAGACACTCCTGGCCACAGGAGGGGGCAGCTAGTGACTCCTTTCTCTGCATCCATGGGAGGAGGGGCCGTCCCGGGGAGGACAGAGTGTTCTAGAAAGCAGGGAGCGTCCAAGGGAGGAGGGGGCATCCCGGGAAGGGCAGAGTGTTCCGGGGAGGAGGGGCATTCTGGGGAGGAGGGTGCATCCTGGGGAGGGCAGAGTGTTCCAGGGAGGAGGGGCGTCCCGGGGAGGACGGGGCATCCCAGGGAGCAGGGCCATCCCTTTCTTGGCCCCTGCCATCAGCTCCGCCTCGGTAACCCAGTGGACAGGCCAGGCACTGTGGAGGGTGTGTGGGAATGGGGGCGTAAGGGGGTGCGCGGGTGTGCAGGCTGCAGAAGTGTGTGCGCATGTGTGTGGGTGTGTGGACGTGCGTGTGTGTGTGGGTGTGGGCTATGGCCACGTGTCCTGTGTGTCTAGATATGGATTGTGTGTGCGTGGGGGTGAGTGTAGGTGCAGGGCTGTCTATGTGTACGCAGAACTGTGGGTGTGTGGGTGTGTATATGTGCAGAGGTGAGTGTGTAGGCACAGGTGTGTGTGCATATCGGTGTGAGCAGGTGTGAGCTGTGTGCAGTGTGTTTATGTGTGGGTGAGGTGCAGGTATGGACACAGCGGCGGGTGTGCTTGTGTGTGTCCCTGTGTCTGCACGCAGATGTGGGTTGGTCTGTCTGGGTGAGTGTGCACATGTGTAGAGATGTGTGTGTTTCAGTGTGTGTGTGTTCATGGATTTGTGGGTTGGTACATCTGGGTAAGTGTGCACATTCACAGGAGTGTGTGTTTGTATGACTGTGTGCAGATGTGGGTCAGTATGTCTGTGTGACTCTGCACCTGTGTACAGATGTGTGTGTGTGTGTGTGTGCAG
>SJYR01001638.1:93679-120943 GCA_006410655.1 Kobus ellipsiprymnus | reverse complement strand
GGTGATCACTGGGGTGGGGGTGGGGGGGAAGGTCTCCTGGAGAAGGGAACAGCTACCCACTTCCTTATGCTTTGTATTGGAGTCTAGGTGAGTAAGAATGTGGTGATGTTTTCAGGTGGATGGCACAGGGGCTCAGCCAGACATACACATGGACTCTTTCTCCCCCAGCTCCCCTCCCAGCCAGGCGGCCACGGGACACTGAGCAGAGCTCCCTGTGCTGGACGGCAGGTCCTTGCTGGCTCTCCATGTTAAACACAGCAGTGAGTCCATGTCCATCCCAGACTCCCTGACTATCCCTCCCCCACCCTTCCCCCGGGAACCATAAGGTTATTACAGAGTATTGAGCAGAGTTCCCTGTGCTGTCCAGCAGGTCCTTGCTGGTTCTCCATGTTAAATGCAGCAGTGTGTCCATGTCCATCAAGACTCCCCGACTATCCCTCCCCAACCCTTCCCCCGGGAGCCATAAGGTTATTACAGAGTACTGAGCAGAGTCCCCTGTGCTGGACGGCAGGTCCTTGCTGACTCTCCATGTCACACACAGCAGCGAGTCCGTGCCCATCCCAGGCTCCCTGGCCACCCCCACCCTTCCCCCGGGAGCCATCGTTTTCTAAGCCCACGAGCCCGTGTCTTTTCTGTACGTTCATTTGTATCGTGTCATCTGAGACGCCCCGCGTCAGGGATGGCACTGAAGTTTCTCCTTCTCTGTCTGGCTTACTTTACTCAGTATGACCCTCTCTAGGTCCACCCATGTCGTGGCAAAGGGGATTGTGTCAGTCTTTTTTGTGGCCAAGTAATATTCCGGGGTGTGCGTGTGCGTGCATGTGTGTGTCTGTGTGTGTGTGCGCGCGCGCGTGCCGCATCTCATTTGTCCATTCCTCTGTCTGTGGACATCCGCGTTGCTTCCACATCTTGGCTGTTGTAAGCAGAACTGCAGCGAACACTGGGGACCACGCACGCTTTCGGATTGTGCTTTTCTTCAGAGACGTGCCCAGGATTAGCTCCGTGGGAGTCACATGATGGCTCTATGTTCAGTTCCTTAAGGCATCTGCATACTGCTCTCCACACTGGCCGCACCAATCTACATCCCCTCCAGCACTGCAGGAGGGTCCGTCCTCTCCACGCCCTCGCCAGCATTCACTGTCACGGATTTTGCTGATGCTGACGGCCACTCTGAGTGGTATGAGGGTCCCTCCTCTCCACGCCCTCGCCAGCATTCACTGTTCACGGATTTTGCCGATGCTGACGGCCACTCTGACTGGTATGAGGGTCCCTCCTCTCCACACCCTCGCCAGCATTCACTGTTTCGGATTTTGCTGATGATGACGGCCACTCTGACTGGTATGAGGTGATATCTCATTGCAGTTTTGGTTTCCCTTTCTCTAATAAGTGATGTTGAACACCTTTTCATGTGCCTCTTGGCCGTCTGTATGTCTCCTTTGGAGAAATGTCTAGATAGGTCTCATGCCCAATTTTTGCCCACTCCAATATTCTTGCCTGGGAAATCCCATGGAGAGAGGAGCCTGGAGGCTTACAGTCCATGGGATCGCTAAGAGTTGGTCACAACTGAGTGGCTGACTCTCAGCACTAGACTGTTGCTGTCTGAAAATCGGGGAAGGGTGGTCTTGTCCAAAACCCACAACTCTATGCTTTCCCCAAGAGTGTAATAGACGTAAGACCAGCTTGCACTATTACATAAGTCCGTGGTTGCTCACTCAGCAAAGAATCTGCCTGCAATGCAGGAGACCCTGCGTCGGGAAGATCCCCTGGAAGACGGCATGGCAACCCACTCCAGTATTTTTGCCTGGAGAATCCCATGGACAGGGGACCCTGGAGGGCTACAGTTTGTGGGGTCGCAAGAGTCAGACACGACTTGGAGATTAAACCACCACCAGTAACAGCATGCAATGTACAATGTATTCCGTCACATACGGGTGACGTGTGTGTGCGTGCATCTGTAGATACACGTACAAGGGACATACACACTGAGAAAGTGGGATGAGAAAGGTCTCACAGTCTCGTAGAAACCAGAGCCCAGGTGAGATTAGTTCAGGAGACGGGGACCCAGCAGCGGCAGGCAGGAAGCTCCCGGCTGTTGGAAGCAGTGCTGCCTCAACACGAGCAACGTAACGAGAGGTTGTGTGGGAGCCGTGGGTTGTGCGCGGGGATCTCTGCACCTCTGTGCTCACTTGCTCGGCACTGCCTAACTCTTTGCACCCCATGCACCGTAGCCCGCCAGCCTCCTCTGTCCAGGGCTTCTCCAAGCAGGAACACGAGTGGGTTGCCATTGCCCTCCTCCAAGGGATCTTCCCAACCCAGGCATCAGACCCAGAGCAGTGGGATCCTACTGGCCGTAGCCATCTTCTGTGCTTAGGCCAGGCTGCCCAGATAGAGAACAAGGAAGGAAATTTCGAGCAGCTGAATAACAAATGTGCCAAGAGTGAATTCCTGGACTCTACCCCATCTTTCTCTCCATCGCAGAATAGAGACATGGACACAGAGGAGAAGCCATGAGACAGAGGCAGAGACGGGAGGGAGGCGGCCGCCAGCCGCCTTCTGGAGTCCCCAGAAGCTGGAAGAGGCAGGAGGGGCGCTCCCCGGGGGCCTCTGCAGGGAGCTCAGCCCTGAGTCCCCTTGACTCAGACGTGTGGTCCCCAGGACTCGGGGAGGCTGGATGTCTGTGGTCTCAAGTCCCATGCTTTGTGGCCCTTTGTTACAGGAAGTGAAGTGTCGGTCACTCGGTGGTATCTGACTCTCTGCGATCCTGTAGACTGTAGCCCACCAGGTTCCTCTGCCCATGGGATTCTCCAGGCGAGCATACTGGAGTGGGCGGCCCTTCCCTTCTCCAGCAGATCTTCCTAGCCCGGGGACTGAACCCATCTCTGGCACTGACAGGCAGAGTCATTAGAGTCACCAGGGAATCCTGATCACAAACAATCCACCCAGTAAGCACATCCCACGGACCCCTCTCTGGGGCCTGCGCCCTGCAGGCCTCATCAGCCCAGGGACAGGTGCAGACAGCTCGGGCGCGCCCCGCACCCCACAGCCTGAGAAGCAGCCCGTCCAGCCAGCCCCAGCCCGCTCAGCTGCGTCGCCGGCCTCCCGGATCCTCCCAGGCCCCCACTGCCCTGCCTCCTCCCCTCAGGGCCCTGCACACAGGCCTCCTATCTCCAGGGTCTGTGGGCTCTTCCCCGAACACCATCTCTGCGTCCACCCGTGCTTCTCTCCAGGGGTGATGACAACCGAGTCCTGGGTCCCAGGTCAAGGTCCCAGCTGACACCTCTGCAGACCCCAGACCTGCTCTTGGGGGCCATGGGCGCTCAGCCGGTCCGTGCCCTGCATGGTGGGGCTGAGACCTGGGGCACCGCAGAGGTGCTGGGCAACCAGGGCACGACCACCCTCTGCTCAGGGGCACTGGCCGTGTGCATGTGAAGCCAGCCAGCCCAGCGCCCGCGATCAAGGCTGACATCCAGGCCTAATTAGCTGCACCCTGCTCTCCACGTCTCCCTTTATCAAGCGGCAGCAGCCTGGCCTGCTCGCCCGGAGCCCAGACCAGACCACTCTCGCCGGGGAATACTAATCAGCGGTAATTAGCAGCAGCGAGCCAGGCCCGGGTGCTAATGGGCCCCATGCTGGTGGCCACCCGGGAACCCTCTGGAGCTGCCCAAGCTCTGAGGTACCGAGCCGGCCCCCCTCAACCAGACACCAGACTCCACGCCACCACGGCCAGCCCACGCTGGTCCAGGCGGGAATTGGGCAGCCTGGGGACCCCCGGTCCCGATGCTTATGAACACACAGGTGTGCATGCCCGGAGGGCCACTCTGCCCAGCTCCAGGAGGGGCTGGGCCCTGGAGGCTCCCTCCCACAGGTAACCTGCCCCCTTGTCTCCCCAAGATGCCCTGACCACCTCCCTCTGGACCTCACAGCTCAAGCGGGGTGGGAGGTGCTGTCTCCAGGCCCCTCCGGCACCCACGGTCTCTTAGGCCACGTCCCTGCCAGCCAGTCGGATCCCGTGCCTCCTGCAGCCCTGTCGGACCAAGGCTGTGACCCCTCGCACTGAATGGGGCCTGTGCTCTCCCCTTGAGAGGCTGACACTTTCACTTTAGCTCTTGAGCCCTGAGACAGGGCGTGAAGACTGCGGCCCCGCTATGGGCCGAAAGTGTTAGGTGTTCGTTGCTCAGCCGTGTCCGCCTCTGTGCAACCCCATGGACTGCAGCCCGCCAGGCTCCTCTGTCCCTGGGGTCTCCAGGCAAGGACACTGGAGTGGGCTGGCATCTCCTCCTCCGGGGCATCTTCCCAAACCAGGGATCGGACCTGCATTTCTTCTCTCCTGCTTTAGCCGGCACGTTCTTTACCATTAGCCTCTAACTTTGGCAAATCTAGGGAATTCGGGATTTGGATTCCCACACAGGGTATGTTTGTGCCGACCCATGTCCAAAGCAAGACGGCACACCCAACAGGCAGAGCTGGGTCTGGTTCGTTCAGACCCAGTGCAAATGCTGCAGAGGGCCCTGCAAACTCTGAGAACATGCAGGCATGCAAGAAGTGATCTTGTATTCATCACACAGGCATAGAATGGGGGGTCTGGGGTCTACACATCAGGTGAGGGGCAGGGGTGAGGCAGTGAAGCCCCTCTCCAGAATGCCAGCTGCCCAAGTCGGCAGCCCAGGGCGTGGTGATGGTGTTGTCTGTCTTAAACTTTTTCAACACAATCAACTGTTCTTTCTACCGACTGATGCAAAATTCCTTTTAAAGTCAGGCTTTTCCTGACCCCTTAAAGCTAGTAATTTATTTTTCCTGTCACGTTGCTTCAGCACAACTGTAAAAATACTCACGTGCAATGCTCACTTTTTTTGTTTCTCTGGTCCTTGTGTTCATCGCTGAGTCGTGTCCGACTCTTTGTGACTCCATGGACCGTAGCCCACCAGGCTGCTGCCTGTGGGATTCTCCAGGCAAGAACACTGGAGTGAGCTGCTCTTTCCTTCTCCAGGGGGTCTTCCCGACCCAGAGACGGAACCCAGGGCTCCTGAATTGCAAGGAGACTCTCTACCGTCTGAGCTACCAGGGAAGTCCCTTTTTGATTTCTGTTTGTTTAGTTTTGGGTCTTCAGTGTGGTGGGTGCGCTTTCTCCAGTTGCAGCGAGAGGAGGCTGCTCTCCACTGCGGTGTGCAGGCTCCTCACGACAGGCACTCCCCTTCTGTGGACCATGGGCTGAGTTGCCCCACGGCATGTGGGATCCGCAAGGACCAGGGATCGGGCCCGTGTCCCCTGCACTGGCAGGCGGGTTCTTAACCACTGGACTGCCAGGGAGGGCCACGTGGGGTGTTCATATACCTCAGTAAGTGGCCACCACAAATTGATCAACTGAATCCCAAAAAAGCAATGAACCCTTGACCTTCAAGCCTAACACACCCACTTACTGTGCCCAGCGGTGCTGATTCAGTGTCAGGTTTGGTGGAGAAATGTGCTTCCGGCTCTCGTATTGAGCCTGCTCTGGTATTCGCGCATCAGTGGCCCTTGCACTGAAAATGCTGTTGAATCACCCACGCGTCAAGTGCCCACACGTCAAGTGCCCGCGCGTCAAGTGCCCACGCGTCAAGATTTGGTTTGCCAGCACGGGAGAGGGACACGTTGCATTTGAGAAAGGTAGAGATGCCCCCCTCAACGCCGCGGGGAGTCAGAAGCCCCAGGAAGGCTTGGCTGAGGAGAGGGTGCATCCTATGTGGTGACCCGTCATGGGAAAGGCCGTTCACTCTGCCCCAAGTCTGTAGAAAGAGATGCCTGTGTGCGTGTATGTGTGTGTGTGCATGTGTGTGCGTGTGTGCATGCATGTATGTACGCGCACGTGTGTGTGTGTGCGTGCACGTGTGCGTGTGTGCGTGTGTGTGTGCACGTGTGTGTGTACTCAGTCTTGTCTGACTCTTTGCAACTTGCCCTCCAGGCCCCTCTGTCCGTAGGACTCTCCAGGTGAGAACGCTGGGGCAGGCTGGCATTCCCTCCTCCAAGGGATCTTTCCAACCCAGGGCCTGACCCCGCATGCCCTAAAAAATGTTTAGTGAAAAGGGAAAGTTGACCATCGGTGTCCTATTTTCTGCCATTGTTTTCGTTTGTGAAAAGCAGTGAGCGGTAGGCAAATGCATATATGTGTGTGTCTAGGAATGTGTGTAGACACGTGGGAACACGTCTGCGCTGCCCTATCTGAATGTATTTATTCGACAAGAACCGTGCTGACTGTATGGGTTTCCTCGGGCAGCCATGACAAAATGACCCACACCAGGAGGCTTAAAGCCACAGACACCCGTCCTCCCCCA
Source organism: Kobus ellipsiprymnus (assembly GCA_006410655.1). Classification (NCBI taxonomy): domain Eukaryota; kingdom Metazoa; phylum Chordata; class Mammalia; order Artiodactyla; family Bovidae; genus Kobus; species Kobus ellipsiprymnus. The sequence goes on along the minus strand of SJYR01001638.1, from coordinate 114,635 downwards.
GCCCTGGGGACCAGACGCCTGAGGTCCAGGGGCCCCAGGGCTGAGCTCTGTCCGGAGGCTCCAGGGGAGGGTCCTTCCGCCTCTTCCAGCTCCTGGGGGCTCCGGGCGTCCGTCCCTGGGCTGGTGGCCGCCTCCCTCCCGTCTCCGCCTCCATCTCCATGTGGCTTCTCCTCTGCGTCCGTGTCTCTCCTCTTCTGCGTCTTATAAGGACCCTGTCCCTGGGTGCAGGGCCGCCCCCACCCAGGAGGACCTCCTCTCAGACCTCCACTCCGTCACCTCTGCAGAGACTGATTCCACATAGGGTCCCGTTTGCAGGCTCCAGCCCTCTCATTTCATGGGGTTCCTGTCTTGGGCGTGTGTAGGTAAGCCCGGCTCCCCAAGTTTGTGATCGTACCTCTGGGCTGCCGCTTCTCTGACCTGGGTGAACCTTCAGGGAGGTTGAAGGAGGAGGTGACAAGTCACTTATTTCTGAGACTTTCAAACACCCAGATTTCTAGACCAAACACACGGCAGGGCTGAGGCTGAGAGACGGGGCTCAGTGGGAAGGTTTTGGGCAGNGCGTGTGTAGGTAATCCCTGTCCCTGGGTTTAGGGCCGCCCCCATCCAGGAGGGCGTCATCTCAGACCTCCACTCCGTCACCTCTGCACAGACTCTCTTTCCTCATAAGGAGCCTTTCTGAGGTTCCAGGTGTTATAAGATGAACACAGCTCTTTTCCAAACACAGTCCCATTCCAGGTTCCAAGTGCTCGAATCTTTCTGGGGGACATGGCTGCACCCACTGCTGTTAGCAGCAGCCTTGCTCTTGTGAGAAGGATGTGGGCTGTTACTGGGCGGGGTGACTTCCGTCAGCCCTGGGACAGTCAGCACACGTTTACCAGGTCTAACTGGGGGTCACCACTTGCATTTTCCTCGGCCCCGGTCGCCCCTGCCCCCCAGGCAGTTTTGACTCCACGCTCTCCAGTCAACTGTGCACGTCTTTGGGAAAAGAACCCAGCTGCACACACGGGCCAGTCCCCGGGTCGGGCTTCCCGGGCAGTGCTAGCGGTGAAGAGCCCAGCTGCACACACGGGCCAGTCCCCGGGTCGGGCTTCCCGGGCAGTGCTAGCAGTGAAGAGCCCAGCTGCACACACGGGCCAGTCCCTGGGTCGGGCTTCCCGGGCAGTGCTAGCGGTGAAGAACCCAGCTGTACACACGGGTCAGTCCCCGGGTCGGGCTTCCCGGGCAGTGCTAGCGGTGAAGAACCCAGCTGTACACACGGGTCAGTCCCCGGGTCGGGAAGAGCCCCTGGAGGAGGGCATGGCCACCCACCCCAGTGTTCTTGCCAGTAGAATCCCCATGGACAGAGGAGCTGGGCGGGCTACAGTCCACGGGTTCGCACAGAGTCAGACTCGACTGAGTGGCCTGGAACGCCCGCACTCACCATGTCCACAGCCCGCTCACCCACCCGTCCGTGCCTTCCCAGCATCGGCCGTCTGGCTCCCTCGCTTGCGCCCGGCCCTGGCAGATTGCACAGAGCCTTGGGGACCCTCTGGCCCCTCGCCCAGGGGGTCGGCTCCCTCCAAGCACCCTGGACTCCCACCTCATCGTGGACAGGACCCAGCGCCCAGCCACGAGCTGAGGCCCCTGCGGTCCAGCACGATGGGGGCCGGTGTCGGGAAGCGCCCCCACCCCCAACAAAGGCCTTGAGGAAATGTTTCTCTCGCCGGGTGTTCGATCGCGAAACCCTGTCCCCGCTCATAGCTGGACAGGGTGCTTCTCCCCTTCTCCTCGTTCGGCCCTAATGTATTTATCTTAAGGCCGGGCGATGCGCCGCGATTCCACCACAAAGGGCTCCCAATCAAAGCCTACCTTATCCAGAGGTAATTAACACAAAGCGTGCTGAATTAAAGACGCCAGCCCTGACACTTGGGCAGGGGGAAGGGACACGGGTCTCCGGGGCCCCGCCTCGCGCCCGCGACAGACCAATTAACACCCCGCGTCTGCTTTTATGCTATCTCCAATTAGGGCTTCTTAACATTCTTAAAGTTACTTTCCTCCTCGCCGCCCGCGCGCATCAAAGGCCTGTTGGTGCGTCTCAGCGGGTAATGCTGACTGGCAGGCGGGGCTGGGCGCGGGCCCACTCGCGGGGCGGCGTGAGGCCCGCCGGGCTGGAGGCTGGGCCCTCGAGGGGCGCAGGGAAGGGCCGGTCACACCAGGACGCGGGGGCGGGTCAATCCCAGCATCCGTGATTCCCCCAGCAAGGTGCGAATTCCCCGATTCTCACCTCCTGGGGGTGGTGAGACGCCCCGCCCGGCTCGCCTGCTGCTGAGGTCGGCCAGGAGGACTTTCGTTTCAGGCGCGCGTGCGCGGCTCTCCTACCTGGGCACTAAGACGACCCGTCATCCAGGAGGACCTGGGGCCGCTGCTACCTGCGTGAGCTCCCAGCGCCTGGAGGAACAGACGAAGCCGGAGCTTCAGACCACAGACATCCGTCCCCCTGCACCCCGAGTCCCACGGACCGGACGCCCCGAGTCCCAGGCACCACACGCCCCGAGTCCCAGGGAACAGGTGCCCCGAGTCCCGGGGACCAGACGCCCGAGTCCCGGGCGCCACACGCCCCGAGTCCCGGGGACCAGATGCCCGAGTCCCGGGCACCACACGCCCCGAGTCCCGGGCACCACACGCCCCGAGTCCCGGGGGCCAGACGCCCCGAGTCCCGGGCACCAGATGCCCCGAGTCCCGGGGACCAGGCGCCCCGAGTCCCGGGCATCAGATGCCCCGAGTCCCGGGCACCACACGCCCCGAGTCCCGGGGATCAGACGCCCCGAGTCCCGGGCACCACACGCCCCGAGTCCCGGGCACCACACGCCCCGAGTCCTGGGCACCACACGCCCCGAGTCCCGGGGACCAGACGCCCGAGTCCCGGGCACCACACACCCCAAGTCCCGGGCACCAGACCCCCCGAGTCCCGGGCACCACATGCCCCGAGTCCCGGGCATCAGATGCCCTGAGTCCCGTGGACCAGATGCCCCGAGTCCCGGGGATCAGATGCCCCGAGTCCTGGGCACCACACGCCCCAACTCCTGGGCACCACACGCCCCGACTCCCGGGCACCACACGCCCCGAGTCCCGGGGACCAGAGGCCCCGAGTCCCGGGGATCAGACGCCCCGAGTCCCGGGGACCAGAGGCCCCGAGTCCCGGGCATCAGACGCCCCGAGTCCCGGGGACCAGAGGCCCCGAGTCCCGGGCATCAGACGCCCCGAGTCCCGGGCACCACACGCCCCGAGTCCCGGGCACCACACGCCCCGAGTCCCGGGCACCAGACGCCCCGAGTCCCGGGGACCAGACGTCTGAGGTCAGGGGGTCCCAGGGCTGAGCTCCCTGCAGAGGCTCCAGGGGAGGGTCCTCCCCGCCTCTTCCAGCTTCCGGGGGCTCCGGGCGTCCATCCCTGGGCTGGTGGCCGCCTCCGTCCCGTCTCTGCCTCCATCTCCACGTGGCTTCTCTGCGTCCCTGTCTCTCCTTTTCTGTGTCTTACAAGGACCCTGTCCCTGGGTTTAGGGCCACCCCCACCCAGGAGGACCTCCTCTCAGACTCTTCGCTCCATCACGTCTGCAGAGACCCTATTCCATGTAACCGTTAGTCACTCAGTCTTGTCTGACTCTTTGCGACCCCGTGGACTGTGGCCTGTCAGGCTCCTCTGCCCCTGGGATTTTCCAGGCGAGAACAGTGGAGTGGGCTCCCATTGCCTTCTCCAGGGGATCTTCCCGACCCAGGGATCGAACCCGTGTCTCTTGCATCTCCTGCGTTGGTAGGTGCGTTCTTTACCACTGGCACTGCCTGGGGAGCCCCCTAACCACTGGACCCCCAGGGAACTCCTGCTACTGCGTTTTTCTGAAAGCTACATCAATTGCAAACATTTTAATAGGGCTCTAAAATTGCTTTATAAACCATAAAACGCTCTTCACACTTGCTATCATTAGCATCCCCCACCCCGACAATGAAACGTCCCTCTGATCCCAGCCAGGCTCCCCAGGTGGCCCTAGTGAAGAGTCCACCTGCAATGCAGGAGGTGCGAGAGATGTAGGTTTGATCCCTGGGCGGGGAAGACCCCCTAGAGAAGGGAGCATGGCGAGCCACCCCAGCGTTCTTGGCTGGAGAATCCCAGGGGCAGAGGAGCCTGCCGCGCCGCGCTGCACGGGGTCACAGAGCTGCACGGGGTCGCCGCGCTGCACGGGGTCGCAGAGCTGCACGGGGTCGCAGAGCTGCACGGGGTCGCCGCGCTGCACGGGGTCGCAGAGCTGCACGGGGTCGCAGAGCTGAACAGGGTCGCCGCGCTGCACGGGGTCGCCACGCTGCACGGGGTCGCAGAGCTGCACGGGGTCGCCGAGCTGAACGGGGTCGCTGCGCTGCACGGGGTCGCCGCGCTGCACGGGGTCGCAGAGCTGCACGGGGTCGCCGCGCTGCACGGGGTCGCCGCGCTGCACGGGGTCGCCGCGCTGCACGGGGTCGCCGCGCTGCACGGGGTCGCAGAGCTGCACGGGGTCGCAGAGCTGCACGGGGTCGCCGCACTGCACGGGGTCGCAGCGCTGCACGGGGTCGCAGCGCTGAACGGGGTCGCCGCGCTGCACGGGGTCGCCGCGCTGCACGGGGTCGCCGCGCTGCACAGGGTCGCAGAGCTGCACTCAGCGACCGATAGAAAGGTCCTGAAGCAGTGGAAGCTGTGCTCTCTGCCGACAGAGAGGTCTCAAGAGCCTTTGGAAACACTGCACCCAGAGAAACGTCTTCTCACATCTCGCCGTTTCCCTCTCCACCCAAAACAGGGAAAATCTGACATCAACCTGACCTTTCGTGTGCACGTAGTGGACCCTCAACCTCCCCTTCAGCTTGGGTCCTGAGAAAGTGCTTCCCGCGGCCCCCAGGGGAGTCCTGCTCAGAAACTTTATCAAAGATTTCCAGGATCACCTTTGCTCTCTCAGCCTCACGCTTTGTTTTCCTTAAAAAAGAGAGAAATATATCTGAAATCCCACTCCTCATCACCAAGGCATCCGGCTTATTTCAGAAAACAGCATGATGAAACCTGACCTCTGATTTCCAGCACGGCACTTTGACCTCAGACCATCAGCCGGGTGCTAGGAGGGTCAGAGGAGGCGGGGTGGGGAACCACAGAGGGGTCTGGGGGCCGCCCAGGTGGTTCAGTGGTAAACAGCCCACTTGCAACGCAGGAGACCTGGCTTTGACCCCTGGGTGGGGAAGATGCCCTGGAGGGGCGAATAGCAACCCACTCCAGTATTCCTGCCTGGAGAATCCCATGGACAGCGGAGCCTGGCGGGCTGCTGTCCACAGGGTCGCAGACTCAGACAGGAGCCACTGAGCACGCACCATGCATGCTCCCTGCCTCCCTCCGTTTTCAGAGTCACACCTTCTTCTGTCTGATGAGGCAAGTAGCCCAAACACGGCGGGCCAGCCAGTTCCCGCAGAGTGTCCCCCACGCAGGACCCCAAGACGACCGCTGGGCACACACTCAGCCTCTCTGTCCGCCTGTCTTCTTGCGTCTGAGACAGTCCAGGCTCTCCACCCTGGGTGTGATCGGGCGTGAAGGTGGCACGCGCCCCCCTGGAGAACATTCTGCATGTCTCCACGCGGGTGATGGAAGGAGGGGCACGCCGGTATCCCCGGCAATGGCACCCACACTGTCTCTCTCGTGTTGTTTGGGGTCTGCTTGGCCATCGTCACAGAGATCCCCCTACAGTTCCGAGGCTGGAGACGCACAGGAGCCCACAGGAGCCGGAGGCTGCGGCCCAGCTTAGTGGACCGTGGGGTGTGCTCTGGATACGCCGACTGCCCGAGCTGGGCTGCCCTCCCTGGTTGAGTCCCTTCGACTTGGAACAGGCAACGGGCCAGACCAGGTTCAGACCTGCCTTGGAAACAGGTGACAGAGTAGCTGCTCAAGCCCGTCCACTGAGGCACAGACCCTCCCAGCTGCAAGGCTGTAGGGGGTCTGGAAAATAAAGCCTGGGTTTTGACGCTCAAGTCCGAAAACACGGCCAGCACCGTGGGAGGAGGGAGCAAGCGTTCCTGTGGGCAGCTAACCGCTTCCTGGCCCCGCACCAAGTTCCACTTGACCCCTGCCCTCGTTTCCACTGCTCCGTGCGTCAGACCGACACAAGAGGATGCTCATTACAAGGACAATCATCAAAGTACTTTCAGAGGAATCGTTCTCAGTGAATAAAGAAGACTGCAAAAGGATACACAGAGTGGGGGAGGGGTCCCTGCCCACAGTGGAGTATGACACAGCCATGAAAAGGAGAGAGGCTCTGACGATGACGTGGATGGGCTGTGAACACACGATGCCCAGAGAGAGAGGCAGGCGCAGAAGGACACACAGTGTGTCCGTCCATTTATAGGAAATGTCCAGAACAGGCAAATCCACGGGGACAGGAAGTGAGTCAGTGGAACCGAGAATGGGAGGAAGAGGATGGAGAGTGACTTTTAACGGGGACAGGGTCTCCTTGGGGGAGTGGGAATGTTCTCGATGATAGAAGCGGTGGTCTCACAGCACTGTGAGTGCATAAATGCCCCCCCCCCAAACTGCTTACCTTACAAATGATATAGAAGTGATCCTATTTAGAAAACTGAAATCGAATCACAGGCACAAAACGCAAAGCTATGGTTACCGGGGGACGAGGCGGGGGAGGGATAACCTGGCAGCCTCTTGTTTGGTCTCTCAGCTGTGTCTGACTGTTTGCTGCCCCATGGCAGATGCTTTACCACTGAGCCCCTGGGGAAGCCCTCAGCTTTAAAGCGGACACATCTGCCGGCGTCCGTGTCCTACAACCGGAGTCACCCACCGTGGCTCCTTCTGCATCCGCCTCTCACTGATCATCCTGGGCTCAGGGTCCAGCCACACTGCAGCCTGTGTCAGAGCTCCCCCTCCTCGTGGCTGCATCATATTCCACTGCGGGGTTGGGCCACATGCTGTTTATCCAACCATTCGTCCATGCATCCATCCATCCAACCACCCATCCATCATCCTTCCATCCGCTCATCCATCAACCCAACCATGCATTCATCATCCGTCCATCAATCATTTATCCATCCATCCATCCACTCACCCATGCATCCATCCATCAATCATTCATCCATCCAACCACCCATCCATCATCGTTCCAGCCAGCCAGCCATCTATCCTTCCATCCATCATCCATCCATCCATCCAACCATGTATCCATCATCCTTCCAGCTACCCATCCATCCATCAACCTAACCATCCATTCATCACCCATCCATCAATCATTTGTTCATCCATCCATCCATCCACTCACCCATGCATCCATCAATCATTCATCCATCCAACCACCCATCCATCATCCTTCCACCCATCCATCATCCTTCCATCCATCCATCATCCATCCATCCACACACCTATCCATCCAACCACCCATCCATCATCCTTTCAGCCAGCCAGCCATCTATCCTTCCATCCATCATCCATCCATCCAACCACCTATCCATCATCCCTCCACGCACTCATCCATCCATCAACACAACCATCCATTCATCATCCATCCATCAATCATTTATTCATCCATCCATCCATCCATCCACCCACTCAGCCAGGCATCCATTCATCATCCATCATTCATCCATGCATCCATCTATCCATCCATCATCCTTCCATCCATCACCCATGCATCAATCATCCATCCATCCATCGATCCATCTGTCATCCTTCCATCCATGCATCTATCCATCCAACCACCCATCGATCATCCTTCCACCCACTCATCCATCTATCAACCCCACCATCCATTCATCACCCATCTATCAATCATCCATCCATCCATCTATCCATCCATCGTCCTTCCACGCACTCATCCATCCATCAACACAACCATCCATTCATCATCCATCCATCAATCATTCATCCAGTCATCCATCTTTCCATCCATCATCCTTCCATCCACCTCCATCCACCCCCTCCCCTCCCCCAGCCCCTGGGACCACAAACCCCTCCTCTCTGTCTCTGTGGGTTTCCCTGTTCGGGACGGTTCCTGTCGATGGACTCACACGCTGTGTGTCCTTGTGTGTCTGCCTCTCTCCGAGCACTGTCTGTTCAGGGTCCATCCACATTGCAGCCGGTGTCCCGGCTTCTCTCCGGTAACCATTCACCAGGACGTCGGGAGACTCCTATGCCCCTCAGAATGTGCGTCTCCACAGAGGATGACAGCAGGGCATTGCACTCACTTGTTGGCTCCTTAAAGATTTCTGCAGAAGGAAAGTCTTCATGGAAACCTTGGGGGGCTGACTGTGCAGTTCCCGGTGAACCTTCAGGGACAGCGGTCTTTCCAGCCGACGCTGAGCTGGACCGTCTTTGTGCGGGGAGGTGCTGGGATCCCTGCACACCTGCCCGACCCCGTCCGATGCCTGCGTGTGGCTGAGTGGATGTGAGGATCACGCCGGCTGCCCTGCATGTGCCTGAAAGCAGCTGAAACCTGACTAAATGCCTTCTGGACGGCTCCACACCCAGGTTTTTGATATTTGCTCTGCTGGGATCACTGGCCGGCGGGGGTGGATGTGGGATATTACTAGAAGCTGTCTCCTGAATCAGATTACATCGGGTCTGCGTGGTGACCCTTGAATCCACAGTCAGGCAGGGTCAGAGAGACGGCCGAGGGGGTGGGTTGGCTAGGAGCACCCTGCAGACTTGCCGGCATCCCTCCTGGCTTAGTTGGTTTGTGATGTAACCTGGACCAAGTAAGGATCCTGGGTCAGGATGGAAGAGGATTCATGCTAGTGCTCATCAATAAGTCCCCTTCCAACTGTTTGCAACCCCATGGACTGTAGCCCACCAGGCTCCCCCGTCCCTGGGATTCTCCCGGGAAGAATCCTGGAGTGGGTTGCCATTTCCCTCTCCAGGGGATCTTCCCGACCCAGGGATTGAACCCACATCTTTTGCATTGACAGGCGGATTCTTGACCATTGAGCCATCAGGGAAGCGTAATTTACAATGAACTTCAAAAAAGAAAGAAAGAAATGCCAGCTACGTTAAACACAGAAAGGTGGGGAAGGCTCCATTTGGACAGCAGAGAAAAAATTTTAAATACTTTGGTAAAGTATGAGTTCCAAAACTGCAGAAACTTGGGGACGTCTCCGCTTTTCTGTGGGTGACAGCGCCATCGTGTGGCTACAAGGGGAATGGGCGCCCAGGTCCCGGATTTTCCTGTTCAATTGCTCAGTCTGACGACCCATGGATTGCAGCATACCAGGCCTCCTGTGCATCACCAACTCCCGGAGCTTACTCACACTTGCAGGAGACCCGGGTTCGATCCCTGCGATGGGAAGATCCCCTGGAGAAGGGAAAGGCTTACCCACTCCAGCATTCTAGCCTGGAGAATTCCACAGCCTGTATAGTCCATGGGGTCGCAAAGAGTCAGAAACGACTGACCGACTTTCACTTTCATGTCCGTTGAGTCGGTGTTGCCGTCCAGCCATCTCACCCTCTGTCGTCCCCTTCTCCTTCCGCCATCAGTCTTTCCCAGCATCAGGGGCTTTTCCAAGGAATCAGTTTTATGCGTCAGTTGGCCAAATATTGGCGCTTCAGCATCTGTCCTTCCACTGAACATTCAGGGTTGATTTCCTTTAGGATGGACTGGTTGGCTCTCCTTGCTGTCCAAGGGACTCTCCAGAGTCTTCCCGGGTTTAGCCTCTAAACATCTTCTACCCCCCAGGAATACTCCGCCTGGACTTCGGAGTCCTCCACCCTGACTGCCTACAGCTCTGAGAACTCGACGAGCTGCTTCCCAGCAGCTCCGAGTCTTTGCACAGACTGACCCCTGGATTGCTGTTCCTTGTCCACGGCTGGCTCCTCCTGGGTGCTCTTGGTGTCCGTCTGCATGTCCTCCCCTCTTCACAGACAGCTCCACCACCCGCCCAAGGACACACCCCCACTCTGTCCTTCTCCGCACGCTACGTCATTTCCTCCCAGGAACGCCCCACGAGCAGCAGTTATATATTATTTTGTTTGTCTATGCACCTCCCTGGTGGCTCAGACAGTAAAGAACCCACCTGCCAATACAGGAGACCCAGTTTCGATCCCTGGGTTGGGAGGATGCCCTGGAGGAGGAAATGGCAACCCACTCAGTATTCTGGCGTGGATGATCCCAGGGACGGAAGAGCCTGGGGGGCTACAGTCCAGGGGGTCGCAGACAGACACGAATGAAGCAATTTAGCACGCACTCATGCATTTGCAGTCTCCACAGTGGACGGTCAACTGGCCTCTCCTACGCGAAACTCCGCAGTGGACGGTCAACCGGCCTCTCCTGCGCGAAACTCCGCAGGGCGGGGCCGAGAGGTGTAGTGCGGAAGAGAAAAGAATTCTCTGGGCCCTGTCCGAGCGCCACAGCCACCTGCAGCCTCTTTGCTTCTGTGTCTCCGAGGCCGCACACGGGATAAATCTCCCGTCGTCGCCGTGGTCTGCGGAGCCAGCAGCCACCTACATCCTGTGTCCCCAGCGCTGTCTCAGGTGCCCCCGAACCCTGAGTGTTTTCTGCGGAAAATGAAAGCATTAGTTGCTCAGTGGCTTCCGACCCTTTGTGACCCCCTGGACTGTAGCCTGCCAGGCCCCTTTGTGCATGGGTTTCTCCAGACAGGAAGACTGGAGCGGGTTGCCAGGCCCTCCTCCAGGCTATCTTCCCGCCCCAGGGATCAAACGTGCGTCTCTTGCGTCTCCTGCGTCGCAGAGAAGTTCTTTATCACTGAGCCCCCAGGGAAGCCCTTATAAGCTGAATTAGTTCCACATCCTGACCCCCCAAGAGCTACAAATGGGGCTTCTTCAGAAACAGCTCTCTGCAGAGCTGATCGAGTGAAGGGTCTGAGATGAGGTCCTCCTGGATGGGGGTGGCCCTAAACCCAGGGACAGGGTCCTTATAAGACACAGAAGAGGAGAGAGACAGACACAGAGGAGAAGCCACGTGGAGACGGAGGCAGAGACAGGACGGAGGCGGCCACCAGCCCAGGGACGGACGCCTGGAGCCCCCAGGAGCTGGAAGAGGCGGGGAGGACCCTCCCCAGGAGCCTCTGCAGGGAGCTCAGCCCTGGGGCCCCCTGACCTCAGACGTCTGGTTTCTAGGGCTGGGCGAGGACGGATGTCTGTGGTTTGAAGCTCGCAGTCTGGTCCTTCGTGACAGCAGCCGCTGGAAACCCCTGCAAAGCCGTTTCCCTTGGTGGGGCTGGCGGGCGTCGGGGGGATGATAACCCGTTGGAGGCTGACGCTGTAATAGTGCCGACGGTGCAGCCTTCAGCGTCTCGGTGTCGAGACTGGAGAGAGCTCCTCCTCCTGCCTTCCGGCCTCCGCTCCAGAGCATAAATCAGAGCCGCGCCCGAGGGTCCGTGCGTGGGCGCGGTCCTCACCGAGCAGCTCCCCCTGTTGAATCTGGAAACAAGCGAAACGCCTGCACAGCAAGGGAACGGCTGAGTCAGCCGCGAAGGAGCCACACCGCGAAACAGCTTCGACGCTTGGAAGAAGGAAAAAAATGTTCTCTGAGGGTTTTTTTGTGTGTGTGGTACAGAGACTGCTCATCACACAGTTTAACTGGGAAAAAAAACCTGGATATAAAAGCCTCTGCTCTTGCCCTGGTGCGATCCCAGCTTATGGGACGAGCTGTTGCTGTCCAGTTGCTCAGCCGTGTCAGGCTCTTTCGCAACTGTAGCCCTCCAGGCTCCTCTGTCCCTGGGATGCTTCAGGCAAGAATACTGGAGTGGGTAGCCGATCCCTTCTCCGGGGGATCTTCCCCACCCAGGGATCGAACCCAGGTCTCCCGCATTAGAGGCGGATTCTCTACCAGCTGAGCCACCAGGGGAGCCCTATACACATACGTATGTACCTAGACTCGGAGAAGGCGGTGGCGCCCACTCCAGGACCCCTGCCGGAAACTCCCGTGGACGGAGGAGCCTGGGGGGCTGCAGTCCATGGGGTCGCTGAGAGTCGGGCACGACTGAGCGACTTCACTTTCACTTTTCACTCTCATGCATTGGAGAAGGTGATGGCGCCCCACTCCAGGACCCCTGCCGGAAACTCCCGTGGACGGAGGAGCCTGGGGGGTTGCAGTCCACGGGGTCGCTGAGGGTCGGGCACGACTGAGCGACTTCACTTTCACTTTTCACTCTCATGCACTGGAGAAGGAAATGGCAACCCACTCCAGTGTTCTTGCCTGGAGAATCCCAGGGTCGGGGGAGCCTGGTGGGCTGCCGTCTCTGGGGTCGCACGGAGTCGGACACGACTGAAGCGACTCGGCAGCAGCAGCAGCGTGTACATCTACTGGAGTGAGTTGCTATTCCCTTCTGCAGGGGACCTTCCTGACCCCGGGACTGAGTCCAGGTCTCCTATACTGCAGGCAGACTCTTTACCATTTGAGCCACCAGGGAAGCCCTTTCTTTTTTACTATCTCAATTCTCTTCTTCTTTATTGTTCTCTGGAATTTTCAGCTGGGAACCTGTGTGGACTGCTGTTGCCGTCAGGGACAAGCATCTCGTGGCGTGTAAAAGCCAAGGGAAACCTTCCTTCCATCTTGGTCTGGAGGATGGTAGGGCTCGTGTCCCACCCCGAGCCTCTGAAGGAAGAAGGGACCCCCTCCGCTTGTCTTCCACAAGCACCGAGTGCCGCCCCGCTCCCCGGGTCAGGGAGATGATGGGCCCAGCCTGAGAGCGCTCAGTGGACCCAAGGACCTGTGTTCTGCTGTGCACAGAGCAGACCCAGCAAGGGTCTGGGTCCGAGGTCGGAATCCCAGGCCGCCCACCTGCCCGGCCCCCAGTTCCGCGCACGTGAGTCCCAGGCGGGGCTCCCCGGCGCCCCTGCACTTTGTCCCCCCAGGCAGGGCCCCAGCCCAGCCCAGCGGCCGCAGACGCCTTTCCCAGCTTCTGGGAAGCCCTGGGCACCCCTCCTGGGTGTGGAGGTAGCCGGAAGGCGGCCGTGGGATTAGCGCCGGCGGACGCGGGCGGACGCGCGCCCAGGGCGCCAGACCCCGCGGGGCAGGCGGCAGCGTCTGTAAACACGGCCTCTGTGCTGGTGGCGGCGATGTTTGTCCACCAGCGAGAGCGCTCAGTCTTCCCGGCGCTCCGAGGCCACTAAAGAGAGACCACGGAATCCGGCCCTTGGGAACGCGGCCACGAGCAGCGTTGCTCGTGTTTGCTCAGCTCCGCTCCGGGCGCGGGCATCACGGGGAGCAGCTGCGCGCCCTACCTCTGCCTGGCCCTGGGCCGTGGGGTGTCCCTGGTCTCAGAGCGGTGTGTGTGGGGGGTGTCCCTGGGGGGCCCCTCAGCCACGGGGACCACCAGGAGCCCAGGAGCCCTGCTGCGTGGGCTTTCGGGGGCCTTCTGCATCTTCATCCTGTGCGTCTCCTCCCTTCCGGCCACAGGACGCTCAGATGTGGCAGGAAGCGGTTTTGGATTCGGTCTTGGAACTCACCCCTGGACGTAAATCTGAGCAAGCCCCAGCAGATGGTGAAGACAGGGAGGCCTGGCGTGCCGCAGCGCATGGGGTCGCAGAGAGTCCGACAGGACTGAGCTACTCAACCACAAGGCCTCACGGCTTTCCCGGTTAAAGCAGGCACTGGGCCCTGGGCTCAGATTCCCGAAGGGTCCCCCGGAAACAGAGGCTATTCAAACCTCACTGAACCCACTCTGGGCTGGGGGAGGCAGCTTCTTCTCCACGCCTGACGCAGTACTTCTTGCAGTGGGTGGGTTTGCTCACTTGGGTCTGACTCTTTGCGACCCTGTGTGCTATAGCCCGCCAGGCTCGTCTGTCCACGGGGTTTTTCTCGGTGAAAAAAAGACCGAAACGATCGACACGGAGCTCCCGCTGGTGGGGGTCCCTGCAGTCGTCAGATTCACAGAGACAGGGTAGATGGTGAGTCCGGGGACGGGGAGTCCGCGTTGCGGGGGCACGGAGTCTGGGTCTGGGAAGGTGAGGAAGTCCCGGGACGATGGTGGGGAGGGTCGTACATCACTGTGAACACAGGCTATGCTGCTGGGCTGTGCACTTGAAAGGGGGAAAACGTTCCGTGTGTTTTACCGACCCAGGATCAACAGCAGCGGCTGTGCAGCCACGTGTCAAGACCCGGCCTGCATCACGGACCTCAGTTCCTTTGTGTAATTACTTCCCGTCAAATGCCTCCGAGGCCGCAGAAACTAAGCGCTTGGTGTTAAGTTGCATGAGTTAGTGCCACCTGGGGGCTTCCCTGGGGGCTCAGATGGTAAAGAATCCGCCTGCAGCTGCAGGGGACCTGGGTTTGATCCCTGGGTCGGGAAGATCCCCTGGAGGAGGGCCTGCCAGCCCACTTTAGTGTTCTTGCCTGGATAAGGCCACGGGCAGAGGGGCCTGGCGGGCTACAGTCCATGGGGTCGTAGAGTCAGACACGCCTGAGTGGCTGAGCAGTGCCAGCTGGGGTGCCCAGGCCCTGAGCCGCACAATAATCAGGAGACGACTGCTGTCTTCTTTCCATCTCCATCTCACCTTCCTCCCCCACCTTGCTTCATGCTGGGGCATAGCCGATTAACAATGTTGGGATAGTTTCTCGTGGACAGCAAAGGGGCTCAGCCAGACATATACACGCATCCGTTCTCCCCCAGACTCCCCTCCCATCTGTCTCATCTTAGTGAAGGGCCTGTCGCTCTCAGGCTCAAAGCTCACACCCACGGACTCTGGGTCAAACGCAGAGGTGTTTGGGTGTTCGCTGAGGCTGTCAAGTCTCAGGGAATAAAGCAGGTGGAACGCTTGGTAACATCGGGGTTTTTTTTTTCTTTTTAGTAAGGGAAGCTTAATTTCTTTCAATTAGATGCTTTTAAAAAGTCCGTCCTTTTCACCAGTGGGCAAGGTTATAGGAAAATAACCACCAGCGTTATCTCTTGCTGTCACTTAGTCACTCACTGATGTCTGACTCTTTCGACCCCATGGACTGTAGCCTGAAAGCCTCCTCTGTCCATGGGATTCTCCGGGCAAGAATACTGGAGTGGGTTCCATTCCCTCCTCCGGGGGATCTTCCTGACCCAGGGATCAAACCCAGGCCTCCTGCACCGCAGGCAGACTCTTTACCATCTGAGCCACCAGGGAAGCCCAGTGCTACTTCTACCTGTACTAAGCTCCAGAAAGTAAGCGTCAATAAGTAAATGTTAGTAGTTCGGTCCTGTCCGACTCTTTGCAGCCGCACGGACTGTAGCCCACCAGGCTTCTCTGTCCATGGGATTCTCCAGGCCACAGTACTGGAGTGGGTTGCCGTTTCCTTCTCCAGGGGATCTTCCCGGCCCAGGGATCAAACCCCCCGTCTCCTGCATCAAGAGTAAACAAAACCTCAACAAAACTGGCAGGCTTGTACAAAATTAGGCGCACATGTTAAAAAAGAATCATATCTGATCACATCTCGCAACACAGATGGGGAAAACAGAACATAAGACCTGCAAAAAACAATTTTCTGTTTGAATGATGTGTCAGCTGATACCCTCGTGCAGCTGCGGTTAATTACCTAACATCTGCTAATGGAAGCTCTGAGAAGTTATGGGAAACCCCTAAGCAGTTACAAGAGTGCCCAGACGGCTCACCCTTCTCGGGAAGGCCCTTTTCGGTTTCTGACTCGGCCCCTCCTCCTCTGGGGTCTCCAGGGTGGCCGGCACTGCCTGTGGGCACATTGCAAACCCTGGGGAAGGCTATTTTCAGGCGTGTCTCCGCCATAACCGCCCGTGCCCACCGAGATGCCAGCCTCGGCTCTCACTGTTTACAGCGCCAGCCCTGGCCGCTCCACGCTCAGCTCCAGCTCCTGCTGACCTATTTCTAGCCCGTGTCTCCCAGCAACCGCACAAACACGGCTCCCGCGACAGCTGCCGGCCGGGCGCGGCCCCGAGGTCTCAGAGGCAGAGCTCCTGTTTCCTTACATGCACTTGGAAAGAGAGCCGGGCCCAGGGCACCCGGGGTGCCCGCTCCGGGGTCAAGCTCGAGCCCTGCCCCTTGCCCGGCCCAGGGGCGCGTGGATGTTCCGAGTGAGCCAGGCCCAGAGGACAAGGGAGGCTGTGTTACTCGCCCCCGCCCTTTCCCCGGGTGTGGACCCATTTCCCCCAACCTGCGGAGGGCTCCGCGGTCCCTGAGGGTGAGGTCAGCGCTGGCCGGCCACCCCTGGCCTTGGGCTGGAGTGTGTGTGGTGTGTGGGGTCACGGCAGAGGTTTACGAGCCCGTGCTCAGCCACTCTGCGTCCCTTTAAAAGGCGAGTGACCGCATGGACGGGCCGCAAGGCCAAGTGAGATAAGTCAGACACGTGCTGTGCGCTACCACTTACGTGTGGAATTAAGAAAATTAAATAAACGAGCAAATGTATCAAAACAGAGAGAGAGGAAATGAACAAAGACAACAAAACAGGAGACTCACGGGTGTAAGGGACAGCTGGCGGTCCCCAGTGGGGAGAGGAGGCTGGAGGGGGCAGATACACACGACTTTAGGGCGCAGGGAGCAACAGATACACACGATGTGTACAAAGCAAGTCAGCGACAGAGGTGGGCGGAGCAGCACGGAGAACAGAGGCAACGCTCCACGCGTGCGGCGGAACGTGAAAGTCGCCCGGTCGTGTCCAGCTCCTTGCGATCCCGCAGACCCTACAGTCTGTGGGGTTCTCCAGGCCAGCACCCTGGAGTGGGCAGCTGTCCCCTTCTGCAGGGCATCTTCCCAACCCAGGGATCTGACCCAGGTCTCCCACATCGCAGGTGGACTCTTCACCAACTGATCCGCCAGGGAAGCCCAAGAAGACTGGAGCAGGTTGCCATGCCCTCCTCCAGGGGATCTTCCCCACCCAGGGATCCGACAAGAGTCTCTTATGTCTTCCTGCACTAACAGGCGGGTTCTTTCCCTCTGGCGCCAACTGGGAAGCCCCACCCAACCGTACTTCAATAAAAAAGAATCAAAATAAACACAAATTAATCAATTTTTAAAATGCAGCGTGCCCCGCCACCCACAGAGGCGTGTCCTGCTGGGCGTCCAGGCCCAGCAGCTCTGGCCCCGTCCTCCTGGCTACCGTCCTGGCTCTCGGCAACGCCGGGGGGGGAGGTTTTCGCTAGGTGGGCATCTCAGCTCACTGCTCGGCCCCTATTAATAGCCACTGGCTTCCAGCATGTGCCCTGGCCTCGTGAAAGCAAGCGCTTTGGAATTCCGGGCGGGGCCCCAGGGCTGGCCTGGGATGCAAGCCGGCCGCCACAGCTGTTCCCGGCCGCTGTTTTTTTCCATTTTGACTTCAATCGCACTGGCTGGACGCCTAGAGACCCTGAACCTGTGTGCTCTTGGTAAGCCTTTCCCGCTTCTTTCGGTACAAACAAAGTCTGTTCACATCTCAGGGAAAGCGGCAGCAATGCTGAGCTTGGGGCTCCCCTGGAGGCTCCGTGGCAAAGAATCCGCCTGCAGTGCAAAGGTGCAAGTTTGATCCCTGGGCTGGGAAGACCCCCTGGAGGAGGGCATGGCAACCCACCCCAGTGTTCTTGCCTGGAGAATCCCGTGGACGGAGGAGCCTGGCGGGCTGCAGTCCACAGGATCACAGAGGGCCGGCCAGGACTGAGTCACTAGACAATAGTCCACTCGAGTGAGTGGGCTCCTGGCTCCTTCTCAGATGGCAACAGGCAGGCCCCCAGGGCCCCGCTGGCTGGGCCGGCCCTGGGCTCGCCCTCCTCTGCACCCCACCTCCATGCAGCTGGCAGGTTCCCGGGGCCCCATCTCCAGCTGGTCTCACCTCCCGCACCCCAGGGTGTGAGCTGCCATGGTCTGTGGTCTGGACCCAGGCTTTGAGTTCTCTGGGCCCACACGCTCCATGATGGTCAGTTCCCAGCTGGAGCCAGAGGCAGGTCCAGCCAACGCAGCTTCAAAATCCTCCCTGAGGGTGAGAGCCAAGTGGGGGAAACCATCCAAGCTGTCCATCCAAGCATAGATGGGTGGATGGACGGATGATGGATAGATGATGGATTGATGGGTGTGTGGATACATGGATGGATAGATGATGGATGGGTGGATGGATGGATGATGTATGGTGGTTGGATAGATGGGTGGATGGTGGGTGTGGATGGGTAGATGATGGATGGGTGGATGGTGGGTGGATGGGGGGATGATGGATGGATGGATGATGGATGGTGGATGGATAGATGGGTGGATGGTGGGTGTGGATGGATGGATGGTGGATGGATGGATGGATGATGGATGGTGGATGGATGATGGATGGACGGATGATGGATGGTGGATGATGGATGGGTGGATGGATGGGTGGATGGATAGATGGGTGGATGGTGTATGGATGGGTAGATAGAGAGATAAAAGACAGAACTATTGAGATTACTGACAGGTGGGTAGAAGTCTGGACCCAACAGCCCACAGCCTGGGATGGTTAGGGTGGTGTCTCCCCTGCCCCCCTTAAAAGTGGTCAGCCCCTCCATTGTATATCTGGAAGCAGTCACTTCAGTCGCTCAGTCGTGTCCGACTCGTTGCTACCCCATGGACTGTAGCACACCAGGCCTCCCTGTCCATCATCATCTCCATCGAGTCGGTGATGCCATCCAACCATCTCATCCTCTGTCATCCCCTTCTCCTCCTGCCTTCAATCTTGCCCAGCATCAGGGTCTTTTCCAATGAGTCAGTTCTTTGCACAAGGTGGCCAAAGGACTGGAGCTTCATGTTCAGCATCAGTCCTTCCAATGAATATTCAAGACCGATCTCCTCTAGGAGTGACTGGTTTGATCTTGCAGTCCAAGGGACTGTCAAGAGTTCTCTCCAACACCACAGTTCAAAAGCATCAATTCTTCTGCGCTCAGCTTTCTTTATGGTCCAGCTCTCACATCCATATGTGACTACTGGAAAAACCATAGCTCTGAGTAGACGGACCTTTGTTGGTAAAGTGATGTCTCAGCTTTTTAATATGCTGTGTAGGTTGGTGATAGCTTTTCTTCCAAGGAGCAAGTATACTCTTGTAAACCAACCGTACATCAGTTTTACAAAGAGAACCAAAATAAACTACACATTAAGTTATAATTTTTTTAGAACGCTGCGCCAGGCACGTGGGCGTGTAGATCCAGGCCCCTGCATCCTGCTGGGGCTCCGGACCCAGCCGGTCCGTTCCCCTCCCGCTGGACTGTACACTGCCTTGGCGTTCACCCGGAGGACCGTCAGGAAGCCTCTGAAGCCGCCTCGGAGCCCCTGGAATGCTTTTCTTCTAGCAGGTCCAGAGTGGGCAGGTCTGCTGGGAGAGAGGGGGTGGGTGTCAGGATGGAAGGGTCACCCTCCGGGGACAAGACGGGAAATGGCCGCAGCGACGCCCACAGAGACCTGTAAACAGACCCAGCCTGCCCGGAAGGAAGGGCGGAAGGAAGCCACCACGCCGGCGGAGCGGCCAAGCCCAGCTGTCCCCCACCCCGGCCACGGTGGCAGCTGCTACCCCCACGCCCGCCGTCGGAAGAAGGTCCGGGTGACCGGCGAGACAGACTCACCTCCGGAGCGTGGGCCACGTCCCGGGCCATGAGTGGGGTTAACTGCCAGGCTCACAGGGTTTGCAGAGCTGTCCAGTCACGGAGACCAGCAGGTCTGCGCGGTCAGGGGGAGTCTGGGCGCCTGTACTCGGCCAGGTTTCGGGCTCCGGCTGAGAACCCTGGAAGCTGCCGGGGAGCAGGCTGGCTGGAAGGATTCACCTGCGATGGTCATTTCCATCTTGTCCACCAGGTGGCGCCAGCCGCCACCAGCCGCAGCCCGCTGTGAGCCCCTAAAGGCATGCATCCCTGCAGGAGGGAGATTTCCCCAGTGGCTTGGTGGTTCCGCCCTCAATGCCAAAGACAGGGGTTCGATCCCTGGCTTGGGAAAATCCCCTGGAGGAGGACATGGCAACCCACTCCAGTGTCCTGGCCTGGAGGATCCCATGGACGGAGGATAGACAGAGAAACCTGGTGGGCCATGAGGTCACAAAGAGTCGGAGACGACTTACAGACTAAACAACCCAGAAAAGGTGCGGGTTGGGGCTCACGTTTGGCACATCCCACTCTCTAAAGCTGCCAGGGAACCAGGTGAGATAATGTATGCGTCACTCCAGAGGAGCCTGGTGGGCTACAGCCCGTGGGGTTGCAGAGTCAGACAGCCTCAGTGACTGGACAAGAACCCAGCAGAGGAATAGGTTGGGGGCATATTTTCACCCCTGGCATATCCCACATCCCTAACACACTTGACAACAACAGAAAAAGAAGCTCACAGGACCACAGTTGTTAACAGGACTTTTTACAAATGGTGCAGCTGCTGTGGGGGGGGAAAAAAAAATACATAGATCTAATATGTGACCCAGCAGCCTCAGTTCTGGGTGTTTACCCTGAAGAATTGGAAGGAAGGTCTGAAGGACATTCTTGCACAACCATGCCCATAGTAGCATTATTCAGAGTAGCATCTGAGAAGTGTTACAAGTGTGCATGGATGGATGAGGGGGTGGAGGATGGATAGATAGATGGGTGGAGGATTGGTGGATGGGTGGATGGATGAGTGTGTGGGTGGATAGATGGATGGATGGGTGGATGGTGGGTGGATGGTGGGTGGATGGATGGATGGGTGGGTAAATGGTAGATGGTGGGTAGATGGATGAGTGTGTGGATGGATGGGTGAATGGTAGACAGTGGGTGGATGGGTGAATGGATGGATGAGTGTGTGGATGGATGGGTGGTTGGATGGGTGAATGGTAGATGGTGGGTGGATGGATGGATGGATGGATGGGTGTAGGATAGATGGATGGGTGGAGGATAGATGGTACATGGATGGGTGGATGGATGGGTGAATGGATAGATGGTGGGTGGATGGATGGATGGATGGGTGGAGGATAGATGGTGGGTGGATGGATGGATGGATGGATGGGTGTAGGATAGATGGATGGGTGGAGGATAGATGGTAGATGGATGGGTGGATGGATGGGTGAATGGATAGATGGTGGGTGGATGGAT
>SJYR01001638.1:58654-87166 GCA_006410655.1 Kobus ellipsiprymnus | reverse complement strand
GGGTGAATGGTTGGATGGATGGCGGGTGGGTGGATGGATGGACGGATGGGTGAATGGTTGGATGGATGGCGGGTGGGTGGATGGATGGACGGATGGGTGAATGGTTGGATGGATGGCGGGTGGGTGGATGGATGGACGGATGGGTGAATGGTTGGATGGATGGCGGGTGGGTGGATGGATGGACGGATGGGTGAATGGTTGGATGGATGGTGGGTGGGTGGGTGGATGGATGGACGGATGGGTGAATGGTTGGATGGATGGCGGGTGGGTGGGTGGATGGATAAACAGCATTGGTGTGTCAGCACAGTGGAATATTACGCGGTCATGAAAAGGTGTGAAGCTCTGCCGCAGACTACAGTGTGGACGGACCCTGAACACACGCTCGTCAGTGAGGGAAGCAGACACAGAGGGACACACGTCTGTGGAAAAGGATTCCGTTTACAGGAAATGACCCAAACACGAAAACCCATGGGTACCGAAAGTGAATCCATGGTGCCAGAAGCTGCTTGGAGGGCTTCAGGGTCCTGGCAAAGGGACGTGGACTTTCCTTCACAGCTGATGAGCATCTCGAAGTGCCTCAGCGGATGGCTGTTCAGTGGGGAACATGTGAAACACCCCGAACCGAGCACTTTGTTGGTCCAATTGTTTATTTTGTAAGGGGGCAGAGTGATTAGCAATGCTGCGGGTGGAGCGTGAAGGGACCCAACTATTCAAATACGTGCCTGCATTCTCCCCCAAACCCCCCTCCCATGCAGGCTGCCGCCTGACACTGAGCAGAGTTCCCCGGCGAATCAGGCCCTTCCGTGGGTAGACTGTCTCATGTGAGCTGTACCTCAGCGTGCTGTGTGCTCAGCAGCTTCAGGCGCGTCCGACTCTGTGCGACCCCATGCACTAGAGGCCACCAGGCTCCTCTGCCCATGGGGTTTCGCAGGCAAGAATACTGGAGTGGGTAGCCATTCCCTTCTTTATGGGATCTTCCCGACCCAGGGACCAAACCCATGTCTCCTGCATCGTAGGTGGAGTCTTTGCTGCTTGAACCATCAGGGGAGCTTTCATATCTCAGTAAAGCCCTTTTTTAAACAAAATCAATCTGTTTCACCCACCTTATGAATAGCATAAAAGAAAAAAAAAACCATGATATTGTGATTGACACAGAAAAAGCATTTGGAAAAAAAAAAAGGCCAACACCTTTCATAATAAAAACTCAACACACAAAGAACAGAAAGCTCTCCGTCAACCTGGCGAAGGGCGTCTACAGGAAACCCAGCTAACATCATACTGAGCACTTACGGGAATCTGAGGGGAAACAGCTCAATTAGAAAAAGATAAAAGCTGAGTGGTCACCCTCCTGCCCACCTGTCACGGCTGAAGGAAGCACAGACTGCGAATGTCTGAGTTCAAACAATCACGACGGAAAGGGGAGGGCGTGAGCGGTGGCTACTGCAAGGCGAGAGAGCCGCTGGCCGGCCAGTGGCCCCGGAACTGGCCCTCTCTCCGGCCCGGCGCGGCCCGGAGGAATGAGGAAGCAGTGGGGTCCTTGAGGGCCCCGGGGCGCCGAGCCTTGGGAGCATCGCTCACCCCTGGAAACTGCAGACAGGGCGCAGCAGAGCCCAGTGGGCAGCGACACAGCCTTGCCGCTGTTGTCCTGGTCCAGCCACTCAGCCCCGTCCCACTCTGCGACCCCGTGGCCTGCAGCACGCCGGCTTCCCTGTCCTTCCCTGTCTCCCGGAGCCTGCTGCAACTTGCGCCCACTGAGTGGGTGATGCCACCCGACCGCCTCATCCTCTGTCGTCCTTCTCCTGCCTCCTTCAGTCTTCCCAGCATCAGAGTCTTTGCCAGTGAGTCCGTTCTTCGCATCATGTGGCCAAAGATTGGAGTTTCAGCCTCAGCATCAGTCCTTCCACTGAATATTCAGGGTTGATTTCCTTTGGGAGTGACTTGTTGGATCTCCGACACGAATGTAGGTTTTATTTAAAATAGATATCAAAGTAGACGTACCAACCGACTGTCTAAGAACTCTTTTGTTCCTTTGGAAAACATCACAGAAACACAGCGTCATCGTTGGAGATCAAAGGTACACAGGAACGCGTAAACGGCAGCGAACGGTCTGGGCGGCTTCTTCTTCTTCTGCCTCTGTTGGCTGTCCCACACAGCATGTGGGGTCTTAGCTCCCTAACCACGTGCCCCGCGCAGTGAAGCGCAGAACTCGAACCACTGAATCCCCAGGGACATTCCTCTTCTTACGTTTTGGTAGAACGTTTTCACTTTAACACAACGACATATATGTTTCCAGTATGTTTTTAGCTGATTGATGACTACAATTTTGGCTTGATTTCTGTCATGCATCAACACGAATGAACCAGGCGTGCACATATGTCCCCTGCCTCTTGAATCTGCCTCCCGCCTCCCGCCCATTCCCACCCCTCTAGGTTGTTACAGAGCCCGTGTGAGTTCCCTGAGTCACACAGCAAGTTCCCACTGCTGTCTGTTTACAAACGTTGCTGCGTGTGCGTCCAAGCTGCTCTCTGTTCATCTCCCCTCTCCCTCCCGTTCCCACCCTTGTCCATGAGTCTGCTCTGCAAACAGCCTCCTGCGTACCTTCTTCTAGAGTCCATAGCCCTGGGAGAGTCCTCAGTCAAGCCTGCTCTGCGCGACCCCGGGCACCCCGCCGGGCTCCTCTGCCCATGGGTTCTCCAGGCAGGAACACTGGAGTGGGCGCCGTTTCCTCCTCCAGGAGGTCTTTCTGGCCCAGGGTTGGAACCCAGGTCCCCTGCGTCTCCTGCACTGGCGGGTGGATTCTTTACCAGTGCGCCTCCAGGGAAGCTCTACACTCCGTACGCATGCATGAAAACAATAACGGTGACGCTTTGTCTAACCTGCTTGAACAAAAAGCCTTTTTTTGTGTCTCAGGAAGACAAAACAATTATGCCGTGCACTTTGTGGCTTTTACCATGTGCAGTCCTGTGACGTGCTAAAAGGAAAAAAAAAAACACCACAGTACAAAGTTTAGATTCAATCTCCCCACAGAAATCTGAGGGAAGGGTGCCCGTCTGGCCCTACAAGCCCATCATCAGTAACAGAGTTGCTGCACCCCATCTCAGTAGTGGATTGAAAAATTCTTCGTGCATTAAATAAGCCCACACCCTTTTAGGAAGCAATGAAGCAGCTGCTGAGGATATGGGACCCGTTTCCCTCTGGGAGGGGTCGGCGCTCTGCACCGTGGTCCTGCCTTCCTCTTTAAACTGCCGACTCAGGGTTATCGCAGACCTGCCTTAAGCCCGTCAGCAGCTGCTCTGCATGAAGGGCAAGGGCAGGGGAGATGGGTTTCTGACGCCAGCAGTGCAGGTGTCGGGAATCGGAATCGCGCGTCCTCCAAACTCGTCCTTGCTGGGATGAAGCTCCACGGTTCTGATGTAGGGCCGTTTCCCTGTCTCTGACCCAGAGCAAAATGAAAACAAACTTTAATAACAGGGGTTCCCTAGCTGAGCCGGGAGCCTCGGGGCCAAGTGGTCCGACCGCAGGAAGCTCACCTTGCTTTTTTATAAAAATAATCACTGTATTTTTTATTATTTTGGGCTCCACCGTCACCGCAGACAGTGACTGCGGCCATGAAGGTCAAGGGCGCTTGCTGCTCAGAAGGAAGCCGTGACCCACCCAGACAGCACGTTAGAGAGCAGAGACATCGCTTTCCCAACAGAGGCCCATCTAGTCAAGCCTATGGTTTTTCCAGTGGTCATGTACAGGTGTAAGGGTTGGACTATAAAGAAAGCTGAGCGCCAAAGAACTGATGCTGTCGAACTGTGGTGTTGGAGAAGACTCTTGAGGGTCCCTTGGACTGCAAGGAGATGCAACCAGTCCATCCTAAAGGAGATCAGTCCTGGGTGTTCGTTGGAAGGACTGATGTTGGAGCTAAAACTCCAGTGCTTTGGCCACCTGATGTGAAGAGCTGACTCATTTGAAAACACCCTGATGCTGGGAGGGATTGGGGGCAGGAGGAGAAGGGGATGGCAGAGGATGAGGTGGTTGGACGGCATCGCTGACTCGATGGACGTGAGTCTGAGTGAACTCCGGGAGTTGCTGATGGACAGGGAGGCCTGGCGTGCTGCGATTCATGGGGTCACAAAGAGTCGGACACGACTGAGCGACTGAACGACGACGGCAATTCTATCTTTTGACTGTGCTGGGTGTTTGCTGCTCCGAGCAAGCTTTGTCCAGCGGGAGAGAGCAGAGGCTTCTCCTGTGTGGAGCAGTAGGGCACACAAGCCCTGGCACTCGGGCTTGGTTGTCCCACAGCGTGTTGATCTTCCCAGACCAGGGAGCGAGCCGGACTACCACCCTGCTCTGCCAGGGTGTTCTTAGCCACTGCGCTACCAGCGAAGTCCCGGGGGCCCTTTTGAGGTTATCATTCCCTCGGGGCTCCCAAGCCCTGGATGTGGACATGTCAGCCCATGTTTCATCAGCTCAATGCAGGAAGCCTGGGGAGTGAACATGTCAGCCAGGCTAGGAATCCCTCGGCCGTCTGCCGCTCGAACAGCAGAACCGCCCAGCTCCAGCCCTCCTCCAGCTGCCGTCCCGAAATAGCCCTGCCCAGGCAGCCCGCTATCAGGTGTCGGGCAGCGAGGCGTGTGGACACATGTCCCCTGCACGCTCCCTGAGGATGTTTTTAGACCATCGGAATCCGGTGCACTTGTGCTGCGGCCAGAAATAAACTCTCCCACTCAGACGGGTGAGGCGTCCGGGAGACGTGGGCCAGGCGACATATGGTCCCCCCGCGCTGCAGAGACGCTGGACACCGTGGCATGGCACCCCGTCCACGCCTGGGCCTTCAGGGGCCAGCCCTCCGCAGGCAGCCCGTGCACGCCTGGGCCTTCACTGGCCAGCCCTCCGCAGGCGCCCCGTCCACGCCTGGGCCTTCAGGGGCCAGCCCTCCGCAGGCGCCCCGCCCACGCCTGGGCACTGGCCAGCCCTCCGCAGCCCTCACTGGCGTCGTGTGTCCGCGTGTCTGTTTTTGCTGCTGTTTGGTCGTCAGTCGTGTCCGACTTGCTTCAAGTTAACATCATCGTCGTGAAATAAATGGCGTTCGGCCGGAGGGAAGTTACAGAAATACACAACAGCTCCTTAAAATGAGTTTAAGTACTTGCAGTTCTGCTGTCCTTCATTCGCTCAGTCGTGTCCGACTCTGTGCGACCCCATGGCCTGCAGCACGCCAGGCCTCCCTGCCCACCAGCATCTCCTGGAGTTTACTCAGACTCATGTCCGTTGAGTCAGTGGTGCCATGCAACCAGCTCACCCTCTGCCACCCTCGTCTCCTCCTGCCCTCTTTCCAAGCATCGTGGTCTTTCCCAGTGTGTCTCCCGCACGTTTTAAAAGCGCCTTTACTCATTTGGGCAGTGCTGGGTCTTCATCGCCGGGCCTGGGCTTTCTCTAGCTGTGGTGTGCTTCATCGCTCGGTCGTGTCTGACTCTCTGAGACCCTCTGGCCTGTAGCCCGCCAGGCTCCTCCGTCCATGGGATTCTCCAGGCAAGAAGACTGCAGTGGGGTGCCATGCCCTCCTCCAGGGCATCTCCCCAACCCAGGGACTGAACCCGTGTCTCTTAGATCTCCTGCCCCGACAGGTGGGTTCTTGACCACTACGGTCACCTGGGAGGCCCCGGGAAGGCCTCCACCACACTCTTTCACGAGCTGAAGGACCAACCCAGCCATTCTCCTGGCGCTCAGCGTCCATGTGGGGCTCCGTCCTCTGAACTCTGGCGGCACAGTCCACCCTGATCGCACCCTCATTGGCTCCATAACCGTACTCTACTGACCTGCAGCCCTTGCCAGACAAGCAGCTCGGAGCTGCAGAAGGCACTTGGTTGAGGCCTCCTCGGGGGTGGTTATTACGTTCAAGGAGTCAGGGCTACGCCTCCCCCCGAGAGAGCATGGGTGGGACGCACAGTCTTCCCTGCGCACTCAGACCCTCCAGGTGGGGGACCTTCAAGGGCTGGTGGGTGCAGCCTGCTGAACACGTGGAGTGATGAAGACCCCCTGCCTGCGATGGGTGGGCTCTAGTTTTTAATGAGAAAACCTAACTGCTAATCAGGGCTTCCCAGATGGCTCAGCAGTAAACAGCCCGGCTGCCGATGCAGGAGATGCCAAAGCCTCGAGGTCCATCCCTGGCTCAGGAGGGTCCTCTGGAGGAGGAAAGGGCGGCCCACGTCAGCATTCTTGCCTGGAGCATCCCATGGCAGAGGAGTCTGGTCGGCCACAGTCCACGGGGTCACATCCAGCTGGACACCAGTGAGTGAGTGTGCACACAGCTCTCTGTATCTCTCACAAGTCCATCATCTGCTTATCACCTATGCCTCCGTGCAGCCTAAGCCAGAGTTTCTCTGTGCGTCTCCACATATCCACCTACGGTATGCACGTATCTATGATCTGTCTGTCTGCTCATCTGTCTGTCATCCACCTGTCTGTCATATCTCTCTACCACCGATTTCCCTTTCGTCTGGTGTCTGGAAGGAAACTCGAGCTCAACACGTAACTCAGTTTTCAAGGGTTCCAACAGCCACCGTGCTACTGCATTCACACGGAAGGAGTTTGACTGATTTGGGCAATGCGGTCTGGCTTCGGTTTACAGAGCGTCAAAAACAAAGCCCCAGTGAGGAACCCAATTCCTCTGTGAGACCCAGGCTTCCCTCGTGGCTCAGACGGTAAAGAATCCACCTGCAATGCAGGAAATGTGGGTTCGATCCCTGTGTCAGGAAGATCCCTTGGAGAAGGGAATGGCAACCCACTCCAACATTCTTGCCTGGAGAATCCCATGGATGGAGGAACCTGGCAGG
Organism: Kobus ellipsiprymnus; assembly: GCA_006410655.1. Classification (NCBI taxonomy): domain Eukaryota; kingdom Metazoa; phylum Chordata; class Mammalia; order Artiodactyla; family Bovidae; genus Kobus; species Kobus ellipsiprymnus. Next base: position 80,342 of record SJYR01001638.1, on the reverse strand, counting down.
CTGTAATCCATGGGGTCACAAAGAGCTGGACACGACCGAGCAACGAACACTTCTCTTGACCCACAGGTCTAAGTCTGCCCTAGTCCCAGTGGCCGGACAGTTCGGCAGAGAAGCTGAGTCACCCCGACACAAGACCCACGTTGACCCCTGGTGTCCCTGACGATGGTGATGGGACGGGCGGTGGAGGGGCCGGTCTTCAGCTCCCAGTGACCACTCTGTGAGTCCGCTCCGAGCGACCGCTCTGTGTGACAGCTCCGTGCATCCACTGCATGTGACAGCTCCGTGTGTCCACTCCGTGCGACCACTCCGTGCGTCTGCTCCGTGTGACCACTCTGTTCGACAGCTCCATGTGACCACTCCGTGTGACCACTCCATGCGTCCGCTCCATGCACCCGCTCCATGTGACGGCTCTGTGTGTCCGATCCGTGTGACCTCTCCGTGCGTCCGCTCCATGTGACGGCTCCGTGCGTCCACTCCGTGCGTCCTCTCTGCGTGACCGCTCCGTGCGTCCTCTCCGTGTGACCGCTCCGTGTGACCACTCCATGCGTCGGCTCCGTGCGCCCGCTCCATGTGATGGCTCCGTGTGACCTCTCCGTGCGTCCTGTCCGTGCGTCCGCTCCGTGTGACCTCTCCATGAGCCCGCTCCGTGCGTCCGCTCCGTGTGACCTCTCCGTGAGCCCGCTCCGTGTGACCGCTCCGTGCGTCCGCTCCATGTGACGGCTCCGTGCGACCTCTCCGTGAGTCCGCTCCGTGCGTCCTCTCCGTGCGCCCGCTCCGTGTGACCTCTCCGTGAGCCCGCTCCGTGCGTCCGCTCCGTGTGACCTCTCCGTGAGTCCGCTCCGTGCGTCCGCTCCATGTGTCCGCTCCGTGCGCCCGCTCCGTGTGGCCGCTCCGTGCGTCCGCCCCGTGCGCCTGCTCCGTGAGCCCGCTCCGTGCGTCCGCTCCGTGCGCCGGCTCCGTGTGACCGCTCCGTGCGTCCGCCCCATGTGCCTGCTCCGTGAGCCCGCTCTGTGCGTCCACTCCGTGCGTCTGCTCCGTGTGACGGCTCCGTGCGTCCTCTCCGTGCGTCCGCCCCGTGCGCCTGCTCCGTGAGCCCGCTCTGTGCGTCCGCTCCGTGCGTCTGCTCCGTGTGACCGCTCCGTGCGTCCGCCCCGTGCGTCCGCCCCGTGCGCCTGCTCCGTGCGTCCGCTCCGTGCGCCGGCTCCGTGTGACCGCTCCGTGCGTCCGCCCCGTGCGCCTGCTCCGTGAGCCCGCTCTGTGCGTCCGCTCCGTGCGTCCGCTCCGTGCGTCCTCTCCGTGCGCCTGCTCCGTGAGCCCGCTCTGTGCGTCCGCTCCGTGCGTCTGCTCCGTGTGACCGCTCCGTGCGTCTGCTCCGTGAGCCTGCTCTGTGCGTCCGCTCCGTGCGTCTGCTCTGTGTGAGCATCAGCGGCGCCACTATCTCTTCGAGCTCCTGCAGAAAAGAGTCTGCTTCCCACACCGCCAGGACAGCGCTTGGGGAGACGGGGGAAGACATGCCGACTCCGAGGAACCGTCTAGTCTCTTCCCAAGCCCGGCCCCGCACACCCAATGCCAATGTCCACGGCGTCAGCGGAACCCGAGAGGGCTCCACACGCCCTGCTCTGGCGAAAGCCCTCCCAGTGCCCTGGGGCCTCTGTCCTCGGAGAGCCTCCCTGCCGCGGCCGCTCAGCTCCGCAGCCGCAGTTCCACGCGTGGTTGTCATTTCCTGAAATGTGCTGGGATGTAACCTCTGGGGCACGCACGCGAGCCCTTAAAATAGCGCGACTTATGTGCTGCCAAACCCCAGCCTGTTGCCAGCTGTCCCCTCCCCCAGGCTCCTGGGGGGTGGGGGGCATGGTAGCCCAGAGGGCCTCCTTCTCAGCCTTGGGGGTGGCGGCCAGAGGACCGTGGTGTCCGGGCAGACTTGTCATCTGTCACCAGACGCCACGCGTGCTGTTTAGGACAGTTGCCATGATGTCTGCCCGCGGCCAGGCTCCAGGCTGACGGGCTGTGTTCAGTCCCTGCTGTCCTCTACTGTGTGGGCTCCCCGGGGCCAGCAGATACCTGGGAAGTGGACACCTTAAGAGCACAGGTATCTGTCCCCCCTCAAGGGGTCCCAGGGCTGAGCCCTGTCCAGAGGCTCCAGGGGAGGGTCCTTCCCACCTCTTCCAGCTTCTGGGGGCTCCGGGCATCCTTCCCTGGGCTGGTGGCTGCCTCCCTCCCATCCCTGCCTCCGCCTCCACGTGGCTTCTCCTCTGTGCCCGTGTCTCTCCTCTTCTGTGTCTTATAAGGACCCTGTCCCTGGGTTTAGGGCCGCCCCGTCCAGGAGGGCCTCCTCTCACGCCTTCACTCCATCACGTCTGCAGAGACCCTGCTTCTTAATAAGGTCCCATCTGACGTTCTGAGAGGACATGAATGTGGAAGGAAGAGGAGGGAAGGAGGCCACTGAGTGCATCTGGGCCCCTGGGCCCTGTCGGCCCAGCCTAGTGTCCGGGCTTCTCTGATGATCTTGCTGCCCCATCGGTCTGCACAAGGATGGCGCCGCCCCCCTTTTGTATCAGGGACCCTGTGGACGTCACACGTATCTCAGAGAGACTTTGGTGAAAAGCTAAGTCTTACTACTCTAAACACTTCCCAGGAAGGCACGTGCCCTCCCCGCGCCCTCCCAGCCCCCGCTGCACACCCCGAATCTCTCCCAGCAATGTGTCCAGCGTGGTGCACAAGGAAGAAACACCCTAGGCACCCGGCTTCTGCAGCGTAAATAGAAGGCAGTCCCAGCGTGTGTGCTTGCCCAGGACAGGCAAACCAGAGCACACCGCCAGGCCCCTCGCAGGCTGCGGCTCTCTTCATTCTCAGCACAAATTGCCCACCCCAACACTCTCTGGTGCCCAGGAATCCCTGTCCTGCCTCCCGTGTTGGGATGGGCCAGCGTCTGATGGTCCAGGCTGTCCATCCTATGAAAGTCCACCCTTGTCTCTATAAAGTGGGGCTTCCCAAGAGGCTCAGATGGTAAAGAATCCACCTGCAGTGTGGGAGACACTGGTTTAACCCCTGGGTGGGGAAGATCCCCTGCAGGAAGAAATGGCAACCCACTCTGGTATTCTGGCCTGGGAAATCCCACAGATAGGGGAGCCAGGCAGGCTGAAGTCCATGGGTTCGCAAACAGTGGGACACAGGACTGAGCAACTGCGCACACACTCTCGTGTGTCTGCAGTTCTGTCTCCTCCAGGGCTCCACCTTTCCCTTGGAGTCCTTAGGAGACGTGTCGGTATCTTGCATGACCCACAGTGAAATTCGCTCAGTCACGTCCAACTCTCTGGGACCCCATGGACTGTACCCACCAGGCTCCTGTGTCCATGGGATTCTCCAGGCGAGAATACTGGAGTGGGTTGTCACGCCCTCCTCCAGGGGACTGCCCCCACCCCGGGATGGAACCTGGACCTCCTGCACTGCACGTGGACTCTTTACCGTCTGAGCTTGTGTGACCCACAGCTCATACTCATTTCCCACGGGGACATCCATCTTGTCCATGGACGCTACAGCAGGCGCCCCCGCATTTCCACACCCCCTTGTACATCAAGTCGTAATCTGTAACCGTTTCCCCCCCCAAGACGGAGCCCTCACGGGTCCGATGACAGGAGAACGCGGGGCCTCGTGTGTAATGTGCAATTCCGCACTTGTGGGGATGTTCAATCGACTTCATTATTTCCTGCACTCCGGCCGTGCGTCCTGCGGTTTCATTACCTGCCCCAGACACATTTCCATACTCCATCCATCACCATGACCTGTTCACAGTGCTGAATATTCAGATTAAACCACAGCTGTTTCCCCATGAATAAGGAATTGGATTCAATTCTCTCTCTCTCTCTCTCTCTCTCACACACACACAGGGACACACCGTCTCTTGGGACGGGAAATTGAGTTGAAGGTGGAGGAAGGCAAGTCAGAAAATTTTATTATCCAAATACCAATGTCTTTTCTGTATCATCAAAAAACCTTGAATGGAGCTGGGGGCAGGGAGGGCAGGGTGAACCGGCGGGGTGCTCCTGTGTCCATGGGATTCTCCAGGCGAGAATACTGGAGTGGGTTGTCACGCCCTCCTCCAGGGGACTGCCCCCACCCCGGGATGGAACCTGGACCTCCTGCACTGCACGTGGACTCTTTACCGTCTGAGCTTGTGTGACCCACAGCTCATACTCATTTCCCACGGGGACATCCATCTTGTCCATGGACGCTACAGCAGGCGCCCCCGCATTTCCACACCCCCTTGTACATCAAGTCGTAATCTGTAACCGTTTCCCCCCCCAAGACGGAGCCCTCACGGGTCCGATGACAGGAGAACGCGGGGCCTCGTGTGTAATGTGCAATTCCGCACTTGTGGGGATGTTCAATCGACTTCATTATTTCCTGCACTCCGGCCGTGCGTCCTGCGGTTTCATTACCTGCCCCAGACACATTTCCATACTCCATCCATCACCATGACCTGTTCACAGTGCTGAATATTCAGATTAAACCACAGCTGTTTCCCCATGAATAAGGAATTGGATTCAATTCTCTCTCTCTCTCTCTCTCTCTCACACACACACAGGGACACACCGTCTCTTGGGACGGGAAATTGAGTTGAAGGTGGAGGAAGGCAAGTCAGAAAATTTTATTATCCAAATACCAATGTCTTTTCTGTATCATCAAAAAACCTTGAATGGAGCTGGGGGCAGGGAGGGCAGGGTGAACCGGCGGGGCTTGTCAGGGAGTGGATTCAGCGTACACGTGAAACCCTACCTGGAGCATTTACTGACAGACATTTCTGTTGCCACACAGCTGGCAGTGAGGGTGGGGGATTCCAGGACAGAGGGGCATCTGCCTGGGGCCCCCGTCGGCGTGTGACACAGGTGAGCAGTGACTGGAGGAGCCGCGCCGTCTGAGAGCCGCTGCCAGCAGGCCTGTCTTCTTCCTGTTCTCTGGAGCGCCTGCCCAGTCACTCAGGCGTGTCCGACTCTTTGTGACTTCACGGACTGGAGCCCACCAGGCCCCTGTGTCTGTAGGATTCTCCAGGCAAGAACACGGGAGCGGGTTGCCATGCCCTCCTCCAGGGGATCTTCCGGGCCCAGGGACCGAACCCGGGCCTGTTTTGTGTCCTGCACTGGCAGGCGGGGTCTTCACCACCAGCACCGTGTGGGAAACCCCTTAAGGTTATTAGTCATCCTTAGACTCCTCCCAAGGCTGTCTTCTCTCCCTACGTTTTTCTGCATCACACCGTGTAATTGAACGCTGAATTATCTAATTAAATGATTCCCCTCTCCCATGCCATTATACTACCAGATCTCTGAGATCACGGACTGTTTTTATCTATCCACGTTCTTGGGCGTGTAGCCCACACGCAGACGACCCAATGCTAGCCCATTTAGTTACGCCACGTCCCAGCATAACAAATCAATTGTCAGTAAATTAAAAGACGAGGGACCCAGAGAGGCGGCAAGCTGAGGGCGAGAAGTTACAACCGATCACAACTGTGACAGCCCCTGGATGAACAAAAAGAGCACAGAGCAGGGCAAGGCGAGAGTTCCTTAACAGGTCAGGGTCGTGAGTCGACGTTTACAACTGGTGTGCTGAATGGAGACCACCAGTGGATGTCTGGAAGTTTCATTAGAAACAGTACAAAACCAGGAACACACATAACCTCTGTAGAACCCTTCCATGTGGATAAAAGGGCAGATTATTTGCACACTCCCCAATCTTTTTTTTAGAGTTTTTTTTTTATCTTATGCTACAATTTTACAATTCTCAAATATTATTTTAGAAATTGTTTTTTTCTTTAATTTTATGCTAAAATTTGGGATTTTTCAAATTCTATGCTAAAATTTGGCTGGAACAGGGGTGAGTTCATGTCATTTTTTCTATTTCATTCAAGGTTCTTATTCTTTGGATGCTTATCAAAATGCACACTGATCAAAAAAGATTCGCTTTTTAGTTTTTGCTTACGCCATACTGCTTGTGGCATCTTAGTGCCCCAACTGGGGGCCGAAGCCACAGCCTCAGCAGTGGAAGCACCGAGTCCTCGCCACTGGGCCCCGCTGTCAGCCACTAAGGTTGTGTCCAGCTCTCCTCACCCCGTGAGCTGCAGCACGCAGGCTTCCCTGGGCTTCACGGTCTCCCAGGGACTGTTGAAGCTCACGTCCAGCGAGTCAGCGATGCCATCCAACCATCTCATCCTCTGTCCTCCCCTTCTGCTGCCTTCAATCCTTCCCAGCATCAGGGCGTTTTCACGCAACAGGTGGCCAAAGTACCTGAGTTTCAGCTTCAGCATCAGTCCTTCCAATGAATATTCAGGACGGATTTCCTTTAGGACGGACTGGTTTGATCTCCTTGCAGTCCAAAGGACTCTCAAGAGTCTTCTCCAACATCACGGTTCAAAAGTATCAGTTCTTTAGCGCTCAGCCTTCTTTATGGTCCAAGTCTCAGATCGGTACTAGACTACTGCGAAAACCACAGCTTTGACTAGATGGACCTTTGTCGGCAAAGTGATGCCTCTGCTTTTTCAGATGAGATGGCAAGTGTCAATTTGTCCTTGGCTTCTAGAATCTTCCTCTTCACCCCCACCCTCTGCCCCGAGACCTCCGGCCACCCCTGGGAGGCAGATGCAGCCAGCAGAGCTCACGCTCCTATTATCAGCAGGGTCCTGACCCCACTCAGCTGTGGCTGCGCACATCCCAGGCCCCCTCGGGCTCACAGCACCTCTCTGTCCCCTGGGGCAGGCTCCCGCCCCACCGCACAGACTGAAGGAGGTTCTGTTTCCCTCCCGGAGTTTGTTAATGTTCCACTGGCAGACACACAGGCCTTGCAGACCCCGGGGTATAAAGCCGTCTTGTGCAGGGACTGAAAAATGCCATCCCCTCCTCAAACCCCCGCCAAAAAAAAAAAAAAACCACGGATGAGTGGCAGCTCATTTACAGACCCAGAGTGAAAAGCCCGTTTGTGCTCTGAGAAGATTCTGTGTGTGCTAAACGCGAACAGAAACATGTGTTAATATTTGCCTCCCTCCAGAACCGCCATGGGCTTCCCTGGGGGCTCAGGTGGTAAAGAATAAAAAAAAAAAAAAACCACGGATGAGTGGCAGCTCATTTACAGACCCAGAGTGAAAAGCCCGTTTGTGCTCTGAGAAGATTCTGTGTGTGCTAAACGCGAACAGAAACATGTGTTAATATTTGCCTCCCTCCAGAACCGCCATGGGCTTCCCTGGGGGCTCAGGTGGTAAAGAATCTGCCTGCAAGGCAGGAGACCCAGGTTCGATCCCTGGGTCGGGAAGATCCCCTGAAGAAGGAATGGCAACCCACTCCAGGATTCCTGCCTGGAGAATCCCATGGACAGAGGAGTCTGGGGGGCTACAGTTCGTGAAGTTGCAAAGAGGCAGAGACGAATGAGTGGCTAACACTCCCACAGGACTGACAGCCTGCACACACAGGCGTCAGCTTCCCAAGGCACAGAAATGACGGCACAGAATTCCTATGTCGCGGCCCTCTCGTGACCAGGATACTCGAGCTTTCATCTTTAGCCACACAATGCGGACAGAACGCCGTCTGCCCTATGGGTGAGCCAAGGATGCTGAGGCCGCCAAGCCCTTGGGCCCCTGCAGCCACCCCCGCAGCGCGCCCTGAGGGTTTCAGTGTGAAGAGAAACAGAATTCTGGCACACCAGATTGTGCACTCTGTTGTGTCTCAGAATTTCTAAGCAGCGTCCCTGGTAAATGTGAGGTTCCAGCCACGGAGGGGAACACTGAGAGCCCAAGGTGGGCTTCGGTCAAGGACAAGGGCTGTGGGTCTGCAACAGCACCGACTTGGATATAGATGTTCCCCTTTCTCAGGGCACACTGGCTCATCCTGTCATCAATCCCTACAGAATGCAGTGGAACGGCATGTCCTCAGCTGTGTCTGACTCTTTATGACCCCACGGACTGTAGCCCTCCAGGTTCCTCTGTCCATGGAATTCTCCAGGCAGGAATTCTGGAGTGGGTTGCCATTTCCTCCTCCAGGCAATCTTCCAGACTTTTAGATCTTCCCATACATAGAAAAGCGCTAAGCTCATTAACTTGTAATGTCTGGTTTTCTTTAAATTACTGTCATCTTTTGATGTTCTCACCTTTTTTGTTGCAAAAAGTCCTATGTATCACGGCCCTTCCCTTACGTCTTATGAAAAGTCCCTCAGAAAGATCTGAGAGGATACTTCCTCAGCTTAAGTCTTCAGCAAGTCCTCAAATTAAAACACAATTCTCAGCTTTCAGATGGTGTATTATTTTTTTCGATACCTGGGTCGGGAAGATCTGCTGGAGAAGGAAATGGCAATCCACTCCAGTACTACTGCCCGGAAAACCCCATGGACAGAGGAGCCTGGTAGGCTACAGTCTATGGGGTCGCAGAGTCGGACACGACTGAGGGACACAAGAAAAAGAACTATGTTTTTCAGCAGACACACACAAAGTTTGCAATCACTACAAACACAAAATAAAATCACAGTTTAACAAGTTATTTAGCCGGTGGCTCAGAAGTAAAGAAACCACCCCTGAAAGGCCAGCTCGAGAGCAGTCACACGCCTCCAACGCATCATTAAGATTTAACACACTTAACGTTACCGCGACCCTCGCAGTCTGAAGGGGCCCGTTTTATCTAAAAAACAATTGCGCGGGCCTCCGCCCCCGCCGTGCGCTCGCTCCCGCGGCGCGCGTGCCCGCTCCCGCGCTCGCCGGGGACGCGCTGAGCGCGCGCCCTCTGTAGCCCTTCGCCTCCGGGCACACGGCCCGGCCGCCGGCTCGCTCCCAGCGCGCACGCACTGCGCGTGCTCGGCCGACAGGCCTCGGGAACACCGCCGCCGCAGACGCGCACTGCGCATGCTCGACCGACAGGCCTCGGGAACGCCGCCGCCACAGACACGCACTGCGCGTGCTCGGCCGACAGGCCTCGGGAACACCGCCGCCGCAGACGCGCACTGCGCATGCTCGACCCCAGCACAGCCTACTGCCCGCGCGTGCCCCGCCCAGCGAGCTCTCCCCGCGCGCGCGCAGCTCCGCGGGTGGTTGGGGGAACCCCGGGCGTCTCGCTGGCGCGCGGCCAAAAAGCCTAGGAACTAAAAGGCCTCGAGTCCGGCGCCCGCCACCCCTCGCCCCCGTCCACAGTCCAGCTCCGGAGCGCCCTCCGCAGCGCCCACGCGCCCCGCACAGCGTCCGGCCCACCGAAGCGCCCGGCACCGCCTCGGGGCGTTGACGGGCGGCGCCGAGTGATGACGCCACGCGTCGTGCGGCGCACGCCTGAGGCGACCTTCTCTGGGCGCTCGTCCCGGCGCGCCCGTTTTGAAGCTGCCCTGAGTTGGGCGGGTCCCCCCGCGGCCCGACCGCCCGCCTCAGCCGGGACCCCGAGTCCGCGCAGCCCCCCGCCGCGGGGCTTCGCCTCACCCCCGACCTCCTGAACTGCGGGCCCGAGACCCCCTCCAGGCCGGGCGTCCTCTTCCGCGAACCCCACCGTGCCCGGCGCCGCCTCAGCCCTCACCTCCTGAACCCCGGGCCTGCGAAACCCACCGGCCGGACCAGTTCCTCCCCTGACCCGGGGCTCGCGGTCCCCGCCGGCTCCCTGCCTCCTCACCAGACCCCAGGACCCCCACCGGGCCGGGCCTCCTCTTCCCCGAACCTTGGGCTCGCGACCCTCGCCGGGCCAGGCTGTCTCCTCATCAGACCCCGGCACCCCCTCCGGGCCGGGCGCCGCCTCACCCCGCACCCCAGGCCCGCGACCCCCGCCGGGCCGGGCCTCCTCTTTCCCGAACCCCGGGCCCGCGACCCCCGCCCGGTCGCTGCCTCCTCACCAGACCCCGGGAGCCCCCCGGCCAGGTTCCCGTCTCTTGCTCCGGGGCCCTTGGCCCCCACTGGCTCGTGCCCTCAGGGGCTGGTCGCCGGCCCCGTGTGTGGTCCATTCAGGCCGGACGTGGGTCCCGGCTCCGGGCACCTGTGCGCGAGGAAGGAGGGCCCGCGCCCCGGAGATGCCGCCCGGCAAGGTCCTGCAGCCGGTCCTGAAGATGAAGGTGGACGAGCTTTTCCTGTGCTGGCTCAGCGAGTCCAGCACGCAGGCGATGCTCCGGGACTGCTTGCGGAGGATCCAGATGCCCGCGAGGGCCGAGAGGGGCGCGGGAGACGCTGAGCAGCCGGGGCCCCGGCTCGCAGCCGCGGCCCCCGACCCCGCCTGGAGGCCGCGCGAGTGCGAAGGTCCCGTGGCGCCCGGCCCGACCCCCGCGTGCACCACGCTTCCCGTGGGAGCCGCGTCCAGTGCCCGGAGTGGGCCGCCGGTTCGAGGGCCTCGACGATCCGGAGGGACGAGAGTAGTAAGTTCCTCTTGCTTCTGCTGACGCCTGCGAAGGTAACTGGGGGGTTCCCCACCGACATATGGCTGGGGGTGGCCGAGGCAGTTGGAGGAATATCAAGCGTGCTAACCGCTTGCGTGTCTAGGCTGTCTCCTTCAGTGAGCAGTGATCAGTTCAGTAGCCCAGTCGTGACCGACTCTTTGCGACCCCATGGACTTATGCACGCCAGGCTTCCCGGTCCATCACCAACTCCCGGAGCTTGCCCAGGCTCATGTCCGTCCCGTCGGTGATGCCATCCAAGCATCTCATCTCCTCCCCTCGCCCCCCAAAAGTCCTGCCCACTGAGAAGCACTGTCTTTAGCGTCGTCCAAATGGATCATGGTTTCGGAGTTTGTTGACAGTTGATTTTAGTTACGCAGGCATGGCTGTTTCTTTTCCTGCTCTGGTTAGTTTGTGAATCTTGACATTTTATCCCAAATCCGTCTACCTTTGTCCCTGATAGTCAACAACAGGGCTTCCCTGGTGGCTCAGATGGTGAAGATCTGCCCACAGTGCAGGAGACCTAGGTTCATTCCCTGGGTGGGGAAGATCCCTGGAGAAGGAAATTGCTACCCGCTCCAATATTTTTGCCTGGAGAATCGCATGGACAGAGGCGCCTGGCAGGCTACAGTCCGAGGGCTCGCGGAGAGTGTGACGTAACTGAGGGACTAACAGTTTTTCTAGAGTAACGACAGTTGGACAGCAGCGCATTTAGAAGTAAAGTGGTTCTGTGTTGGTTAAATGTAATAGAGCATCTCCAGGTGTTTATGGGAAAAACATATGGGGAAAGAAAAGGAAAAGTGTGGTGGGTGCATACGTTCCCCTTGTTGTTTTGTTGTTTAGTCTTGCCGCAGTCTTCAAGGCCCGGTGGACTGCAGCCCGCCAGACTCCTGTGTCCATGGGATTTTCCAGGTGAGAGTGCTAGAGTGGGCTGCCATGCCCTTCTTCAGGGGAGCTTCCTGATCCAGGGGTGGAAGCCTCGTCTCCTGCCCCTCCTGCATGAGCCTGGTCTCCTGCCCCTCCTGCATGAGCCTGGTCTCCTGCCCCTCCTGCATGAGCCTGGTCTCCTGCCCCTCCTGCATGAGCCTGGTCTCCTGCCCCTCCTGCATGAGCCTGGTCCCCTGCCCCTCCTGCATGAGCCTGGTCCCCTGCCTCTCCTGCATGAGCCTGCTCTCCTGTCTGTCCTGCATGAGCAGGTGGGCTCTCCGCTGTCAGTGCGCCTGGGAAGCCCAGATGCACTGAGGCTGTGAGTAGACGGGAAGCTTGTGCTACTCACCTCCTGCCGTGCAGCTCAGCTCCCAACAGGCTGCAGACTGGCACCAGCCCGTGGCTCAGGTGTTGGGGACCCGTCTCGACGTCTTGCCTCAGCTGCTCCCCCCTAAAACGAGGAGGTGGCTCTGTGAGGAGAGCCAGGGCTTGGAGACCTGCCTGCAGCAGGGACAGTCCCCCATCCTCCCACCACCCGCCTGGTGCTCTTTCTGGGATCCCCGGAATCTCACGTGGTGAGCCGCCCACGTATCTATCACTAAGTGTGTGCCATGACACAACTTAACAGATATCACTGGAAGATGAATCCCTGCGTTTCCTGACCCTGTAAATTGTGTGAGACCTCTGGGACTGGAACTGTTTACAGAAAATTTGAGGAGGGCGGCTTTGATGCCTGAGAAAGACCTCATTTATGCATGGCAAGCAGAAAGCCACATAGTGTGGGCGTGAAATTCCTCAGGCCACAGTGGTGTTTCCCCAAGGGAGACACCAGCTTCTGCCTGGAGGGATGCAACGTGGCCTCGGTGTGGGGCTGGAATCATCGGGGGTGGGGGCAGGGGGACGTCTATTGAATGAAAGAAGTGCTGACGGAGGTAGGTAACACTGAAGACTCCTTCTCTGGTCTGTAGTTTCCATGACCAGATAGAGTAAGTCACCATGAGGACCCGGTTTTTGTTTTTTTGTTTTAAATATTTACTTATTTTTTATTTATTTATTTGACTGCACCAGGGTCTTACTTGCGGCCTGTGGAATGTAGTTCCCTGACTGGTGATCGAACCCAGGCCCCCTTCTTTGGGAGCCCAGAGTCTTAGCCACTGGGCTACCAGGGAAGTCCCCTGAGGACCTGGTTTTGAGGAAAAGCAGAATGACTCTCTCTTAACCGTCCCAGGAGGTTTCAAGAAGGAATGATGGGGGCCTGCCTGGTGGTGCAGTGCTTGGCTCCACACTGCACAGAGGGCAGAGGCTCCACCTGTGGTTAGGGGACTAACATCCAGCATTCTGCTGTGGCCCAAAAGAACTGGTGATGGGCCTTGTCTGGGGCCTGAAGGTGGCTTTAAAGACGTCATTTGTGCATGGCAGGCAGAAAGCCGCAGAGTGTGGGCGTGAAATTCCTCAGGCCAGAGTGGTGTTTCCCCAAGGGAGACACCAGCTTCTGCCTAGAGAGATGCGACGTGGCCTCGGTGTGGGGCTGGAATTGTCGGGGCGGGGGGAAGGGGGACGTCTGTTGAATGAATGAAGTGCTGACGGGGGTGGGTAAGACTGAAGACCCCTTCTCTGGTCTGCAGTTTCCATCACCAGATAGANCGCGTGGGGGGGGGGGGGGGGGGCGGGGGGGGGGGGGGGGAATGGGGGGGGGGGGGGGAGGGGGGACGTCTGTTGAATGAATGAAGTGCTGACGGGGGTGGGTAAGACTGAAGACCCCTTCTCTGGTCTGCAGTTTCCATCACCAGATAGAGTAAGTCACCATGAGGACCCGGTTTTTAGTTTTTGTTGTAGATATGTACTTATTTTTATTTATTTATTTGACTCTTGGCCAAAAAAACTGCTGATGGACTTTGTCTGGGGCCTGAAGGTGGTTTTAAACGTGTCTCGGTGAGTGTGGAGTTTATGGCTTCAGGTGAATTTTGAGAGGCCAGGAACCCGAAAAGGACTGTTGTCATTGGGATGAAATGATAAGGCTTCTTTGGCCCCAAGAAATGGATAATTAATGTTAGGAAAATGTTCCTACATAAAACACCGTAAGAAAAGTTCTGAGTTTGTGTTCTCTAAGAGCTAATAGGAAGTGGAGAAACCTCATGTGGAGCTTGCCTGGTGGCTCAGTGGTAAAGAACCCACCTGCTGATGCAGGAGACACAGGTGCGATCCCCGAGTCGGGAAGGTCCCCTGGGGGAGGGCATGGCAGCCCACTCCAGTCTTCCTGCCTGGAGAGTCGCGTGGACAGAGGAGCCTGGAGAGCTAGAGTCCACGGGGTCGCAGAGTCGGACCCGACGGAGGGAGCCAGCAGCCACAGGGCTCTTCCTGCAGAGTCTGCCTCAGCTCTCTGTGAGACTCAGGCCCCCACTCCTCTTTTCAGTCTTTGTCCCGTTTTGTCTGGTTTAACATGTCTTTTGAGCACAAAAAGCTGTTAGTTCTTTTTTTTAATTCTGTGAATTTCATTCTTTCACGGTTGTTAAGTGTTGCATCCAATCTGTGAAATGTGTGCCTCTCCCAGGCTGTCGGTTGTCTTCTGTTTTCCTCCTAAAACGTTCCTGGTTTTCCCTTTTGCATTTAGGGTTCTGATCCATTTCTCTTAAGTTTCTGCGTGTGGTTTAAGATATCCAGGTACCCAGGGGTCTTTGAAGTCTCTCTTTTCCACTGTGAGTTACATTGTTGAAAATCAGTCAGCCTTGCGCTGGGTCTCTTTCCTGATCTCTGATCCCGTGATCTGTGTTTGAAATCTCACTCTGCAGGTCTTTGGGGATGAACCTGTGGAAAGCAAGTGGCGTACGGCCAACCCTGTTCTTTTAAAACGGTGTGAGAGTCTCAGATGTCCTCTGACCTCAGGCTATCCTAATGTTCTCATCTCCGTGGAGCCCTGAGTATCAGCTTGTCGGCCTCCACAGGAAGCCTGTTGGAGTTTTGACTGGGGCTGCGTTGAGGCCGTAGATCAGTCTCGCACCACTGATACCTGAAAAGTGTCGAGTTTCCCGCCCACGAGCTCTGGGTGTGTTTCTGTCTCCTTGCGCCTCGTCGCTTTCTTCAGCGACCTTGCCTGCGCTCCAGCGCTTTGCCTCCTTGGTGCCGTTCACTACCTCCTGGTTTAGACACTCAGTGCCGTGCCTCTGTTTGCAGGTACGGCTGTCCAGGTACCTGGTGATTTGACTTGACCTTACTCAGTACTGGTTCAGTCCTGGTTTAGGTCATGGTTTAGCCCTGGTCGACGGCTGTGGTTCAGTCTGGGTCCAGTCCCTGTTCAGTTTGGGTTCAGTCCTCGTTCAGCCTGGGTTCAGTCCTCGTTCAGCCTGGGTTCAGTCCATGTTCATCCTGGGTTCAGTCCATGATCAGTCCAGCTTCAGTCCATGTTCAGTGCAGCTTCAGTGCACGTTCAGTCCGGCTTCAGTCCATGTTCATTCTGGGTTCAGCCCATGTTCGGTCTAGCTTCAGTCCACGTTCAGCCCACGTTCAGTCCAGATTTAGCTCCCTCACCTCCTGGGACTGCCTTCTGCCCTGGGGGAAGCTGTGGGGTCCCCATGAGGAGGAGGGGCACAGGGTCCCATAGGAGGGTGATATGCAGGGTCTCGTGAAGAGAAGAGGAGCTTTGAGGTGGCGCCCTGGTCAACAGCATCAGGTGGCCCGTGTCCTCCCGGTCCCCGGCACGGGCAGAGAGCGCCCGGGCCGGGCAGGGCACTTACGCGGCGTCCCTGCTGGTGGACAGGGGCTGGCTTCGTTTTGGAAGATGAGGCGCTTTCCCGGCAGCTTTCACAGGACTAGGAAAGCTGTGCACACAGCTCCTCTTGTCTTACCCTCAGCCCCGAAGCATCCAGGGCTCTGGGCCAGCGCACCCATCTGAGGTCTCTTCTCCAGCTGCAGAGGCCTGTGCACCCGCCACTTCTCCCAGAGCGCTCCCCACGGTCAAGTGCCTGGCCCTCCTCCCGGGTCCTCACTGAGCGCTGCTCCCTGACCGCGGGGCCTTGTGCTGTGTCAGGCGGGCCCTGGCCCCAAGCTCTCGGGTCCTTGCGCTGAAGACATCCAGGCTCAGTCCTCGTGAGGACCTCTCCCTTCTTGTCTCAGCAAAGGGTCAGTCTCTTCCTTGTGTCCGGCCCTGTGCGACCCCAGGGGCTGCAGCCCTCCACGCCCCCCTGTGCATGGGTTCCAGCAGGAACACTGGAGTGCTGCCCTGCTTCCTCCTCCAGGGCATCTTCCTGACAACCTCTCCCTTCTCGTCTCAGCAAAGGGTCAGTCTCTTCCTCGTGTCCGGCCCTGTGCGACCCCAGGGGCTGCAGCCCGCCACGCCCCCCTGTGCATGGGTTCCAGCAGGAACACTGGAGTGCTGTCCTGCTTCCTCCTCCAGGGCATCTTCCTGACCCAGGGATCGAACCCAGGTCCCCTGCCTTAGCAGGCGTTTCTTCACCCCTGAGCTGCTGGGCGGCCGCTGTTGTCTCAGGGAGACGCCTCGGAGTGACTGCTGCGTTTTAAGGCTCAGGAGCGTTTCTGACTCCTTTTAAAACTTACTTAGTTTTAGTTGGAGGACAGCTGCTTTACGATATTGTGTTGGTTTCTGCCGTACATCACCATGAATCAGCCGTAGTATACACATGTCCCCTCCCTCTTGAACCTCCCTTCTGCCTCTCTCCCCATCCTACCCCTCTAGGTTGTCAGAGACCCGTTTCTCTTTTCAAGACCCTGTCAAGTGGTTTTCCAGAGAGGCTGCACCATGGGTGTTCCTGCCTGAAAGCAGCCCAGGGTTCCAGCAACCCATCCCCGGTGGGCACCTGACTGGCCCCTGTCTGTAACGCAGCTGTCTGGTGGCACCTCTGTGGCTTCATCACAGTTTCCCTGGTGACCGTGGTCTCGAGCCGCCTCGTCCTCATGCACCTTCTCCACTGGGGTGTGTTCTCAGATGCTCTTCTGTTTTACACACTGGTTGGTTGCGTTTTCTCCTTCAGTTGGCAAGTTCTGTGTCTGTTCTGGGTACAACTGCTGTGTTCATCACTGTGGGCTTTGCAGGCTGTCTCTGTAGCAAGTGACTTGTCCTATGTCTCACCTCTCCCAGCAGTTTTCCATGAGTGCTGAGTTGCTTCAGTCGTGTCTGACTCTTTGTGACCCCGTGTACTGCAGCACGCCAGGCTTCCCTGTCCTTTACCATCTCCCAGAGTTTGCTCAGACTCATGTCCATCGAGACAGTGATGCCACCCAACCATCTCCTCTGTCGTCCCCTTCTCCTCCCGCCTTCAGTCTTTCCCAGCATCAGGGTCTTTTCCAGTGAGTCAGCTCTTTGGATCAGGTGGCCAGAGGATTGGAGCTTCAGCTTCAGTGCTTCCAGTGAATATTCAGGACTGATCTCCTTTAGGATGGACTGGTCGGATTTCCTTGCAGTCCAGGGGCCTCTCAAGTGTCTTCTCCAACACCACAGTTTCACAGCCTCAGTTCTTAGGCACTCAGCCGCCTTTATGGTCCAGCTCTCACATCTGTACATGGCTACAGGAAACACCACTTATACTGGGAGTTTGTATGTCTCAACCGCCGCCTTCATCCTCACACGTGCCCCCTTCCCCTGGAAACTACAGGCGGACCTTTTCTCCTCTGCGTTGTTTCTGAAGCAGAGCTGATATACAGCACTGTGTCAGCTCCTGGTGGAGAACGTCATCCTCACACGTGCCCCCTTCCCCTGGAAACTACAGGCGGACCTGTCCTCCTCTGCGTTGGTTTCTGAGGCAGAGCTGACCTACAGCACTGTGTCGGCTCCTGGTGGAGAGCATGTCTGCTGGTACCCCAGGGGCTGCAGCCCGCCACGCCCCCCTGTGCATGGGTTCCAGCAGGAACACTGGAGTGCTGTCCTGCTTCCTCCTCCAGGGCATCTTCCTGACCCAGGGATCGAACCCAGGTCCCCTGCCTTAGCAGGCGTTTCTTCACCCCTGAGCTGCTGGGCGGCCGCTGTTGTCTCAGGGAGACGCCTCGGAGTGACTGCTGCGTTTTAAGGCTCAGGAGCGTTTCTGACTCCTTTTAAAACTTACTTAGTTTTAGTTGGAGGACAGCTGCTTTACGATATTGTGTTGGTTTCTGCCGTACATCACCATGAATCAGCCGTAGTATACACATGTCCCCTCCCTCTTGAACCTCCCTTCTGCCTCTCTCCCCATCCCACCCCTCTAGGTTGTCAGAGACCCGTTTCTCTTTTCAAGACCCTGTCAAGTGGTTTTCCAGAGAGGCTGCACCATGGGTGTTCCTGCCTGAAAGCAGCCCAGGGTTCCAGCAACCCATCCCCGGTGGGCACCTGACTGGCCCCTGTCTGTAACGCAGCTGTCTGGTGGCACCTCTGTGGCTTCATCACAGTTTCCCTGGTGACCGTGGTCTCGAGCCGCCTCGTCCTCATGCACCTTCTCCACTGGGGTGTGTTCTCAGATGCTCTTCTGTTTTACACACTGGTTGGTTGCGTTTTCTCCTTCAGTTGGCAAGTTCTGTGTCTGTTCTGGGTACAACTGCTGTGTTCATCACTGTGGGCTTTGCAGGCTGTCTCTGTAGCAAGTGACTTGTCCTATGTCTCACCTCTCCCAGCAGTTTTCCATGAGTGCTGAGTTGCTTCAGTCGTGTCTGACTCTTTGTGACCCCGTGTACTGCAGCACGCCAGGCTTCCCTGTCCTTTACCATCTCCCAGAGTTTGCTCAGACTCATGTCCATCGAGACAGTGATGCCACCCAACCATCTCCTCTGTCGTCCCCTTCTCCTCCCGCCTTCAGTCTTTCCCAGCATCAGGGTCTTTTCCAGTGAGTCAGCTCTTTGGATCAGGTGGCCAGAGGATTGGAGCTTCAGCTTCAGTGCTTCCAGTGAATATTCAGGACTGATCTCCTTTAGGATGGACTGGTCGGATTTCCTTGCAGTCCAGGGGCCTCTCAAGTGTCTTCTCCAACACCACAGTTTCACAGCCTCAGTTCTTAGGCACTCAGCCGCCTTTATGGTCCAGCTCTCACATCTGTACATGGCTACAGGAAACACCACTTATACTGGGAGTTTGTATGTCTCAACCGCCGCCTTCATCCTCACACGTGCCCCCTTCCCCTGGAAACTACAGGCGGACCTTTTCTCCTCTGCGTTGTTTCTGAAGCAGAGCTGATATACAGCACTGTGTCAGCTCCTGGTGGAGAACGTCATCCTCACACGTGCCCCCTTCCCCTGGAAACTACAGGCGGACCTGTCCTCCTCTGCGTTGGTTTCTGAGGCAGAGCTGACCTACAGCACTGTGTCGGCTCCTGGTGGAGAGCATGTCTGCTGGTGTGGTCACTCAGTCTGTGCAGCCCTCTGCAAGCCCGTGGACTGCAGCCCGCCAGGCCGCTCTGCCCATGGCATGCTCCAGGCAAGAGTAGTACTGGAGTGGGGTGCCATTCCTTCTCCAGGGGGTCTTCCCCACCCCGGGATCGAACCTGAGTCCCCTACATTGGCAGGCGGATTCTTTGCCACTGAACCGTCTGGGAAGCCCAGCACAGAACACAGTGATTTGATATTTCTGTACGTTTCAACAAGTCTGTGATTTCTCACTGCACAAAGACATTACCATAATACGTGCCCATGTTCCTGACACCGTATTTTTAAGCTTTTTTTTTAATCTTGATGTGGAACACCTTTTAAAGTTTTTAATGAGTTTGTCACAATATTCCTTCTGTTTTATGTTTTGTTTTTTGGCCCCCAGGGCATGTGGGATCTTAGGTCCCTGACCAGGAATCGAACCCTCACCCCCTGCATTGGAAAGGGGAGTTGTAATCACTGGACCCCCAGAGAAGTCAGTTCGCGTCACCTCCCCGCCTCCCTGATGGTGAGAGGGCGTGGCCACCCGGCCTGTCAGTCAGGGCCCCCGGGGCGGTTCTGGGGGTGGGAGCACGCTCTGCCTCCCCTGGGAGGACCACCGCACCGGAGGGACTGGCCCCTCTGCGGCTGCACTTCCCGCGGCGGGGCGGGGCGGGGCGGGGCGAGAGTGATCGGCAGGCGACGCGGATCGGGCAGACTGGCTGGGCCGCGCCTGCATCCGGCAGTCTCCGAGCCCCCGGTGCCCCTGCTGACACCCTGAAATGAGAAGTCTGTCCCGAGCACGGCCCCCTCAGCGTGCTGTTGAGGGCCTTCCTGCGTGTTGTGAGCAGGTGTGACACGGCAGGCCTCGCGCACCCTAACCTCACACCACATGTGATGGCGCCGTGGTCACCGAGTGGTATACACTCTGCCCCAGACCGTCCCCGTGTCTGCAGAATTGGGGGATGTGGGGGTCAGCCGCCGAGCCCCAAGTCCCTGAGGATGTTCTGGGAACGGGAGGACGGAGCGGGGCCGAGAGAGGGACAGAGGCAGAGGACAGGCACACGACAGGGGGGCTCCTGAGCAGGAGTTTGGGACAGGTGACGCTGCAGCCGGAAGAGGCTGCATCCGTGTGATTCCCACTGGGGACACTCAGGAAGAGCGGAGCGTGGAGACAGGGAGGACGGACGGTGCTGGGGAGGGGCGTGAATCGGCCGAGCCCAGGGACTCCAGGGCAGGGGAGGGACCTCCCTGGCTGTCCCATGCTGACACCTTCGCCTCCAAGGCAGCGAGTACGGGTTCGGGTTCGATCGCTGGTCGCGAGCTAAGATCCCACATGTCCCGGGGCCAAAAACCGGAAACGTGAAGCAGAAGGAATGTTGTAACAAATTCATTAGAAACTTTAAAAAGTGGGCCACATAAACAATGATGTTTTAAAAAGCTTCAAACTGTGCAGTCCCCAGGGCAGCAAGCCCGCTGACACCTCAGTGGCGGCCACACGGCGTTGTGCCTTTGTCCCAATGAACCCTCGGGGTGCGGGACCCGACGCACCGTGGGGAGGCTGCGCTCCTTCAGGGCAGCCTTGTCCTCGTGGGCTGCTCACCCAGTGACGTGGGCTCCTGTCTCTAACAGACGCAGTGCCCTGCTCGGGGTGTTCCTGACAGGGGAACCTGGGCCCTGCAGGCGGTTCTGGACTTCCTGCCCTCTGTTTCTGTAAGACAAACACGGCTGGAAAAAAAGGAGCCCCAAACCCGAAGTCCATTAGAGGCAGGAAGAGGGTGCGCGGGTGAAGAGGCTCCACCTGCAAGGCCATTTCCCCAGACAGCTCTGTCCGGGGGCAGGGAAGGGTGAGGGACCCGCGTCCCTGGGGTCCTGCGATGGCAGGGGTGGGACCCTTAGGCCAGAGGTGGACTGTATGTGTGTCGGGGGGCGAGGGGAGCGGGCCTGGCTCTGCCGGGAGTCCACCCCCACGTCAGGGCCCGGGTTCCGCTTGCAGGGTTCCCAGTAAACGACGGTCTGAGTCGGATTCTGTCCATCCCCGTGTTCTGGTTCTCATCACGCTGTGCACCCATGTACACCCTGGAATGTGGTAGCACCCTCGCTTGCACGTGCACCCCGAGTTTCCAGGGGAGAGCAGTGTGTGTCCTCTGCAGGTTGAGTGTACATCTTCCCAACTGGTGGTTCAGAGCGTAGAGAACGCGCCGCCTGTGTAGGAGACCCGGGTTCGATCCCTGGATGGGGAAGATGCCCCCGGAGAAGGAATTGGCCGCTCACCCAGATATTCTTTCCTGGAGAATCCCACGGTTCGGGAGCCTGGCGTGCTACAGTCCATGGGGTCGCACAGAGTCAGAGACGACTGAGCGACGAACACTGTGACTGTTTTTTCCTACACTCCTAAATGCGCGTGGGTGATGACCTCCAAAGCCCTTCTTTTGCAGCCAGTTTCCCGAGGGAACAGCTCTTGGGCCGCAGGCGGGCTGTGGGCCCGCGCGCCCGGGCCGCTTGCTCTGTCCTAGGTTCCAGGTTAGTCCTGGGCTGGCTGCCGGTGTCTGGAGAGGCCAGCCCGCGGGCGGCGGCCCCACAGCGATGGGCCTCGGCGGCGTGTCTGCGGGCTGAGCCGAGGAAGGGTGCGGGGGATCGGGGGGCGGCCGCCTCCCTCCGCGCGCAGCGAGCCTGCCCGGCGGAGCGCAGCGGGGCCCTGGGAGGGGCCGCCCGCCGCCTGCTGGCCGCGCCTCCCCTGCCCGCGCCGTGCGCGCCCGCCCCACCGGAGGAATGCGCGCGCCCGGGGCCCGGCCCCCAGAGCGCCGGCCGGCGACGCATGGAGCGCGCTGAGCCCGGCCGCCCGGACCGCCCCGACCCCGCCGGCCCCGGCCAGCCGCAGCCCCGCGAGCGCACCCGGCCCGGGCCGCGGCGGCCCACGCGAGCCGACATGCGGCTCCGCGACCTCTCCCTGCGCCAGGACCCCGACCTGCGGCAGGAGCTGGCCTCGCTGGCCCGCGGCTGCGACTTCGTGCTGCCCTCGCGCTTCAAGAAGCGGCTCAAGGCCTTCCAGCAGGTGCGGGCGCGGGGCTGC
>SJYR01001638.1:23347-51398 GCA_006410655.1 Kobus ellipsiprymnus | reverse complement strand
GAGATGGGTGTGGAGGAGGATGTTGGGGTGCGTGTGGAGATGGGTGTGGAGGAGGATGTTGGGGTGCGTGTGGAGATGGGTGAGGAGGGGATGGGGTGAGGAGGGACGTGATGGTTGGGGGGTGGTGAGGACTGTGGTGGGGGTGGTAGGTGTGTGTGGGCGTGGAGGGCACGTGGAGATGGACTCGGTGCCTCACGCGTGTGCACTTGCAGTTTGGTGCAGCCGTGCTGGGTTCAGGGCCACGGGAGGGTGTGCAGTGTGGCTGTCCTGTTTGGGGGGCTTTCCTTTTCCTGCAGAGCCTTCTTCCTGTCCACCCCCTGCGCGTGGATGCCCGGGCCAAGTGCACACTGACCAGCCCTCAGGCCCCCAGCTTGTCCTCCGTGGTGGCCCTCAGCGCGTGTCCCAAGCCCACGAGGACAACGCCCGGCTGTGCCGCCGCGCCATCCAAGCTGGGTGCTGGCCTCTGTCCCCGGGACTGAATCGGGGGTGCGGCACGCCCCGGGACGGGCTCCCCCGCTCCCCTCCGCCCGTCCCTGGTCCTGCTCTCAGCCGTCCAGTTTCCCTGTGGGCCCTTGAGGTGGATGCAGGGGTCCCACGGAGGGGAGACCGTGGGCCGTGGCAGTCCAGGCTCCCCTCCCCTCCCTGTGCTGACAGCCTAACCTGGAGACTCCGCCTGTGTCAGACCCCGGGGGGTCACATCACTGTGCGGGGTGCCCCTGAGTGTGCCCCCTTGATCCACACTCCGGGGACCTGGGGGTCAGACATGGTCCACCGGTCCCAGAGCCCGTGGACTTGGGCCCTCGGGCCGCTCCCCAGCTGCACACCCCAGCCCTGCCTCCCGGCTCAGTGGGCCATACAGTCCTTTGCCCAGGGGCGCACACGTGCTCGTCTTCATTTTGGCGCATCTGCCTATACTTGGACCGTTTGCAGGCCCATCGGTGGGCCCTTTGGGGTCCTAGTTGGCCCTCCCCAGCCTCGCCAGCCGGTGGGGCGGGTTCCCAGGCTCGGAGGAGAAGCTCAGGCTTGCAGGGCCTCCCAGCCTGGCTCCGGCCTCCGCGGGGTGCCTCAGCCGCCTGTGTCCCGACACCCGGGTCCCGCTCCGATGGGGCCCCTGCCGGCTGCGCCCCGCATGCGGCCCCGCCCCCGGCCCCGGCCCCCGCTCCGCTCGCCCCGCGCCCTTCCTGGGTGCTTAGACCCATGGTCATTCCCGCCGGCCCGGCGCGCGCCCTCCGTCCGCGGAGACCCCGACCGGCTGAGGATGCGCCCGGAGAAGCCGTCGGGAGGGGGCGCCGGGCTGCTGCCGAAGGCGGGCACTGTCCCCGGTGCGGCCGCTCCCGCTTCTCCACGAGGCCGTGTCCACAGTCGTGTTCGCGGCCGCCGGCTGCGCGTGTCCCGAGGCCCGCGGGCGTCTCCGGTCTCCGCAGTCGAGATGAGTCAGGGAGCGCGGGTGTCCGCACCGCCACCGAAGCTGCCGCCGGGCGCAGGGGCCGCGCTGCCGGCCGCGGCGCCCGGAGGCAGGGAGGGCGGGGCGCGGGCGGGCGCAGCGGCGCCCCAGCCCCGCGGGCTGCCTAGGGGCGCAGCCCCACTTGGGAGCCCTCTGTGTGTGTGTCTGCCTCTCACGCGCACAGACGCACCGCTGTACCCCCTCCGCCTTCGTCGCGGACGTCCAGCCGGCCGCACCGCGCTCAGGGCGCCGTCCTCTGCCGCTTCTCTCCGGCCCTGGGGAGCCCCGCTCGGCCGGAGGCGGCGGCCCCTGCGGCGCCCTGTGTGCTGGCGAAGGGCGCCTGTCCCTCAGCTGTGCCGGCCGCGCTATTTATGGCCCAGAGAAGACTCTGTAAATCTCCCGTGTCCGCACCCGGCGCTTCTGTTTTCCCATCGCCCGGCCCTGCCTGCCCGCGCCGCACTTCCGGCTCCGGGGTTGGTGGGCGCTGAGGCCACGCCGGGGCAGCGGTCAGCTCAGGGTCGGCGGCGTGGCCTGTGGTGGACCCCAGCGCGGTGTCCCGACCCTCCCTCTGGAAGTCCAGGCCCCCAGCTCACTCTCTGGGCGTGAACACAGCGGTGCCCGCCTTCTTTCCATCCCTGCTGGCCACCGTATCTCTTTGCACTTAAGTTTCAGCTGTTGTATTCCAAGACCTTATGCCTGTGTCTTATAAATAAATCTTACTTTTTTTTCTCTCTTTGATCTTTCCGTTTTAAAGTTCCCTTGACCTGAGTTTACTTTTGCCTGTGCTGGGTCTTTGTTGCTGCGTGGACTTCTCTCTACTTTTGGTGACCAGGGGCTGCTCTCTACTTGAGATGTGCAGCCGTGTCATGGCGGGGATGCCACTGTTGCGGGGCACGGGCGCTCTACGTGGGGTGTGCAGCCGGCTCATGGCGGGGATGCCCCTGTTGCGGGGCACGGGCTCTCTACGTGGGATGTGTGGCCGTCTTATGGCGGGGATGCCCCTGTTGCGGGGCATGGGCTCTCTACGTGGGATGTGCAGCCGTGTCATGGCGGGGATGCCCCTGTTGAGGGGCACGGGCTCTCTACGTGGGATGTGCAGCCGTGTCATGGCGGGGATGCCCCTGTTGAGGGGCACGGCCTCTCTATGTGGGATGTGCGGCCGTGTCATGGCGGGGAAGCCCCTGCTGCGGGGCACGGGCTCTTGGGGCAGGTGGGGAGCTGGGCTCGGTAGCTGTGGCTCCCGGGTTCTGGAGCCCAGGCTCAGCAGTGGTGGTGCACCGGCTTACTTGTTCTTTAGCAGGGGCGATATTCCTGGACCAGGCATTGAACCCACCTCTCCTGCGCTGGCAGGCGGGTTCTTCACCACTGAGCCACCAGGGAAGCCCTCCGACCTTTGTGTTTTTAACTGGAACATTTAGTTCACTTACATCTGTTATGACTTGGAATCCATTCTGCTTTATTTTGTACTTCTCTGTGTGCTCTCCTTTGCTGCCTCTCTTTAAAAAATCTGTTTCCGTTTGGAGTGCTTCCCACCAGGTCACTGCTCAGCTGACAGTGTCATTTTTGTAGGAACTGAATTAATTCATGTCTTTATTATCCAGTTAAAAACTCTCGCACACTTCCGTTCTATCTCCCTTGCGTTTTATGCTGTCATCTTCTTGGGGGTTTTCTGAAAGAAGTAAACTGGTATTCTTACGACTGATTTCTCTGGTGGATGCCTGTGGAGTTAGCCAGGTAGGCACTGCTCTCCCCCCACCGCTGTCTTGTAATTCAGGTTTTCCATCTGGCGGCGCTTTGCTCCCCCAGACGTGCAGCATGCCTCAGCGTCACCTGAGCCAGGTGTCTGTCGCACGCTCACTTCGGCTTTCTGTTCCCTTTGGGTCTAGAAACGGCTCTGTGTTCACCTCATGTGACAGCCGCCTTCTCACAGGTGGAAGGGGACCAGGTGGGCACTGTCTTCCTCTGGCTTCTAGGCTCCGTTGCTTCTGTTGAGAGCTGGATGGAGTTCCGGCTGTTTTTTCTTTAAAGACTTGGCCTCATCTGGCTTGTTTCCCAGGCCTGGGCTGTGTTTGAGCACCTGCTGGCTACCTTTGGGTCTTCTGGCTTTGTCCTCCTGTGTCCAGGTGTGGGTCTCTTTCTGTGATCCTGCTGGGGGCTCACGGGCTCCTGAGGTCTCTGACGGGAGGTCGTGTCCTGGGTCCTGCTGACCCCGTGACCTGGGGAGACAGGGCCTCTGAGGGGGTGGGGTCTGACGGGAGGCTGTCCTGGGTCCTGGTGACCCTGTGACCTGGGGTGACAGGGCCTCTGAAGGGGGTGGGGTCTGACGGGAAGCGCTCCTGGGATGGGTGACCCCGTGACCTGGGGTGACTGGGCCTCTGAAGGGAGTGGGGTCTGACGGGAGGCGCTCCTGGGATGGGTGACCCCGTGACCTGGGGTGACAGGGCCTCTGAAGGGGGTGGGGTCTGACGGGAGGCCCTGTTGCCTTGTCCCTCCCCAGATGTGACCCCTCCCAGCCCCCTGGTCCTGGAAGGGCCGGCGGGCCACTGCGCCCGCCCCCAGGCCACCCCGCGAGGCACCGGGTGGACACCCCACGCCACCCAGTGGTAGGTGCGTCGGGAGGTGCCTGGCTGGCGTCAGCTGCGGCTGAGAGCGCGCTGCCGGCTCCTGTGGGGCCCGCCGCTGCCCGTGCTGGGAGGCAGAGCCCTGGGGCCGTGTGTTTCCTGAGGGCTGTGCTGGCTGCGGCTGAAACCTCCGCGGGGCAGGGTGGGTGTGGGCCCAGGTGGTCACAGGTGCCACCTGCCACTGAGGGACAGCCCACCGCGCCTCCCTTGACCTCCCGCAGGACACGGAGCAGGTTCTCTCAGCAGCCTGGGCCGTCAGCCGTCCTGTCCAGGGGGCCACAGCAAAGCAGGATCAGGGAGGCGGGGCAGTGTGGACCAGGCCAGTGGCCACGTGTGGGCTGCGTGACCTCCCGTGTCTGCAGTCAGCCCGCAGTGATGGTCTGGGTGCCCCGTGTACAGTGGGTCAAGTGGGCTCGGGGTCGGGGGAGCCGTGGATCAGACCTGCCTCCCATCATGAAAATAGAGCGAGGAGCTGGTCACATGCCCAGGCCCTCACTGAGTGTGGCTCCCGAGGAGGTGCCCACGTGCCCAGGCCCTCACTGAGCGTGGGTCCCGAGGAGGTGCCCACGTGCCCAGGCCCTGAGTGTGAATCCCCAGGAGATGCCCATGTGCCCAGGCCCTCACTGGGTGTGGGTCCCGAAGAGGTGCCCACGTGCCCAGGCCCTCACTGAGTGTGAATCCCCGGGAGGTGCCCACGTGCCCAGGCCATCACTGAGTGTGGGTCCCGAGGAGGTGCCCAGGCCCTCACTGAGTGTGGGTCCCGAGGAGATGCCCACGTGCCCAGGCCCTCACTGAGTGTGAATCCCCAGGACATGCCCACGTCCCCAGGCCCTCACTGAGCGTGGGTCCCGAGGAGGTGCCCACGTGCCCAGGCCCTGAGTGTGAATCCCCAGGAGATGCCCATGTGCCCAGGCCCTCACTGGGTGTGGGTCCCGAAGAGGTGCCCACGTGCCCAGGCCCTCACTGAGTGTGAATCCCCGGGAGGTGCCCACGTGCCCAGGCCATCACTGAGTGTGGGTCCCGAGGAGGTGCCCAGGCCCTCACTGAGTGTGGGTCCCGAGGAGATGCCCACGTGCCCAGGCCCTCACTGAGTGTGAATCCCCAGGACATGCCCACGTCCCCAGGCCCTCACTGAGCGTGGGTCCCGAGGAGGTGCCCACGTGCCCAGGCCCTGAGTGTGAATCCCCAGGAGATGCCCATGTGCCCAGGCCCTCACTGGGTGTGGGTCCCGAAGAGGTGCCCACGTGCCCAGGCCCTCACTGAGTGTGAATCCCCGGGAGGTGCCCACGTGCCCAGGCCATCACTGAGTGTGGGTCCCGAGGAGGTGCCCAGGCCCTCACTGAGTGTGGGTCCCGAGGAGATGCCCACGTGCCCAGGCCCTCACTGAGTGTGAATCCCCAGGACATGCCCACGTCCCCAGGCCCTCACTGAGCGTGGGTCCCGAGGAGGTGCCCACGTGCCCAGGCCCTGAGTGTGAATCCCCAGGAGATGCCCATGTGCCCAGGCCCTCACTGGGTGTGGGTCCCGAAGAGGTGCCCACGTGCCCAGGCCCTCACTGAGTGTGAATCCCCGGGAGGTGCCCACGTGCCCAGGCCATCACTGAGTGTGGGTCCCGAGGAGGTGCCCAGGCCCTCACTGAGTGTGGGTCCCGAGGAGATGCCCACGTGCCCAGGCCCTCACTGAGTGTGAATCCCCAGGACATGCCCACGTCCCCAGGCCCTCACTGAGCGTGGGTCCCGAGGAGGTGCCCACGTGCCCAGGCCCTGAGTGTGAATCCCCAGGAGATGCCCATGTGCCCAGGCCCTCACTGGGTGTGGGTCCCGAAGAGGTGCCCACGTGCCCAGGCCCTCACTGAGTGTGAATCCCCGGGAGGTGCCCACGTGCCCAGGCCATCACTGAGTGTGGGTCCCGAGGAGGTGCCCAGGCCCTCACTGAGTGTGGGTCCCGAGGAGATGCCCACGTGCCCAGGCCCTCACTGAGTGTGAATCCCCAGGACATGCCCACGTCCCCAGGCCCTCACTGAGCGTGGGTCCCGAGGAGGTGCCCACGTGCCCAGGCCCTGAGTGTGAATCCCCAGGAGATGCCCATGTGCCCAGGCCCTCACTGGGTGTGGGTCCCGAAGAGGTGCCCACGTGCCCAGGCCCTCACTGAGTGTGAATCCCCGGGAGGTGCCCACGTGCCCAGGCCATCACTGAGTGTGGGTCCCGAGGAGGTGCCCAGGCCCTCACTGAGTGTGGGTCCCGAGGAGATGCCCACGTGCCCAGGCCCTCACTGAGTGTGAATCCCCAGGACATGCCCACGTCCCCAGGCCCTCACTGAGCGTGGGTCCCGAGGAGGTGCCCACGTGCCCAGGCCCTGAGTGTGAATCCCCAGGAGATGCCCATGTGCCCAGGCCCTCACTGGGTGTGGGTCCCGAAGAGGTGCCCACGTGCCCAGGCCCTCACTGAGTGTGAATCCCCGGGAGGTGCCCACGTGCCCAGGCCATCACTGAGTGTGGGTCCCGAGGAGGTGCCCAGGCCCTCACTGAGTGTGGGTCCCGAGGAGATGCCCACGTGCCCAGGCCCTCACTGAGTGTGAATCCCCAGGACATGCCCACGTCCCCAGGCCCTCACTGAGCGTGGGTCCCGAGGAGGTGCCCACGTGCCCAGGCCCTGAGTGTGAATCCCCAGGAGATGCCCATGTGCCCAGGCCCTCACTGGGTGTGGGTCCCGAAGAGGTGCCCACGTGCCCAGGCCCTCACTGAGTGTGAATCCCCGGGAGGTGCCCACGTGCCCAGGCCATCACTGAGTGTGGGTCCCGAGGAGGTGCCCAGGCCCTCACTGAGTGTGGGTCCCGAGGAGATGCCCACGTGCCCAGGCCCTCACTGAGTGTGAATCCCCAGGACATGCCCACGTCCCCAGGCCCTCACTGAGCGTGGGTCCCGAGGAGGTGCCCACGTGCCCAGGCCCTGAGTGTGAATCCCCAGGAGATGCCCATGTGCCCAGGCCCTCACTGGGTGTGGGTCCCGAAGAGGTGCCCACGTGCCCAGGCCCTCACTGAGTGTGAATCCCCGGGAGGTGCCCACGTGCCCAGGCCATCACTGAGTGTGGGTCCCGAGGAGGTGCCCAGGCCCTCACTGAGTGTGGGTCCCGAGGAGATGCCCACGTGCCCAGGCCCTCACTGAGTGTGAATCCCCAGGACATGCCCACGTCCCCAGGCCCTCACTGAGCGTGGGTCCCGAGGAGGTGCCCACGTGCCCAGGCCCTGAGTGTGAATCCCCAGGAGATGCCCATGTGCCCAGGCCCTCACTGGGTGTGGGTCCCGAAGAGGTGCCCACGTGCCCAGGCCCTCACTGAGTGTGAATCCCCGGGAGGTGCCCACGTGCCCAGGCCATCACTGAGTGTGGGTCCCGAGGAGGTGCCCAGGCCCTCACTGAGTGTGGGTCCCGAGGAGATGCCCACGTGCCCAGGCCCTCACTGAGTGTGAATCCCCAGGACATGCCCACGTCCCCAGGCCCTCACTGAGCGTGGGTCCCGAGGAGGTGCCCACGTGCCCAGGCCCTGAGTGTGAATCCCCAGGAGATGCCCATGTGCCCAGGCCCTCACTGGGTGTGGGTCCCGAAGAGGTGCCCACGTGCCCAGGCCCTCACTGAGTGTGAATCCCCGGGAGGTGCCCACGTGCCCAGGCCATCACTGAGTGTGGGTCCCGAGGAGGTGCCCAGGCCCTCACTGAGTGTGGGTCCCGAGGAGATGCCCACGTGCCCAGGCCCTCACTGAGTGTGAATCCCCAGGACATGCCCACGTCCCCAGGCCCTCACTGAGCGTGGGTCCCGAGGAGGTGCCCACGTGCCCAGGCCCTGAGTGTGAATCCCCAGGAGATGCCCATGTGCCCAGGCCCTCACTGGGTGTGGGTCCCGAAGAGGTGCCCACGTGCCCAGGCCCTCACTGAGTGTGAATCCCCGGGAGGTGCCCACGTGCCCAGGCCATCACTGAGTGTGGGTCCCGAGGAGGTGCCCAGGCCCTCACTGAGTGTGGGTCCCGAGGAGATGCCCACGTGCCCAGGCCCTCACTGAGTGTGAATCCCCAGGACATGCCCACGTCCCCAGGCCCTCACTGAGCGTGGGTCCCGAGGAGGTGCCCACGTGCCCAGGCCCTGAGTGTGAATCCCCAGGAGATGCCCATGTGCCCAGGCCCTCACTGGGTGTGGGTCCCGAAGAGGTGCCCACGTGCCCAGGCCCTCACTGAGTGTGAATCCCCGGGAGGTGCCCACGTGCCCAGGCCATCACTGAGTGTGGGTCCCGAGGAGGTGCCCAGGCCCTCACTGAGTGTGGGTCCCGAGGAGATGCCCACGTGCCCAGGCCCTCACTGAGTGTGAATCCCCAGGACATGCCCACGTCCCCAGGCCCTCACTGAGCGTGGGTCCCGAGGAGGTGCCCACGTGCCCAGGCCCTGAGTGTGAATCCCCAGGAGATGCCCATGTGCCCAGGCCCTCACTGGGTGTGGGTCCCGAAGAGGTGCCCACGTGCCCAGGCCCTCACTGAGTGTGAATCCCCGGGAGGTGCCCACGTGCCCAGGCCATCACTGAGTGTGGGTCCCGAGGAGGTGCCCAGGCCCTCACTGAGTGTGGGTCCCGAGGAGATGCCCACGTGCCCAGGCCCTCACTGAGTGTGAATCCCCAGGACATGCCCACGTCCCCAGGCCCTCACTGAGCGTGGGTCCCGAGGAGGTGCCCACGTGCCCAGGCCCTGAGTGTGAATCCCCAGGAGATGCCCATGTGCCCAGGCCCTCACTGGGTGTGGGTCCCGAAGAGGTGCCCACGTGCCCAGGCCCTCACTGAGTGTGAATCCCCGGGAGGTGCCCACGTGCCCAGGCCATCACTGAGTGTGGGTCCCGAGGAGGTGCCCAGGCCCTCACTGAGTGTGGGTCCCGAGGAGATGCCCACGTGCCCAGGCCCTCACTGAGTGTGAATCCCCAGGACATGCCCACGTCCCCAGGCCCTCACTGAGCGTGGGTCCCGAGGAGGTGCCCACGTGCCCAGGCCCTGAGTGTGAATCCCCAGGAGATGCCCATGTGCCCAGGCCCTCACTGGGTGTGGGTCCCGAAGAGGTGCCCACGTGCCCAGGCCCTCACTGAGTGTGAATCCCCGGGAGGTGCCCACGTGCCCAGGCCATCACTGAGTGTGGGTCCCGAGGAGGTGCCCAGGCCCTCACTGAGTGTGGGTCCCGAGGAGATGCCCACGTGCCCAGGCCCTCACTGAGTGTGAATCCCCAGGACATGCCCACGTCCCCAGGCCCTCACTGAGCGTGGGTCCCGAGGAGGTGCCCACGTGCCCAGGCCCTGAGTGTGAATCCCCAGGAGATGCCCATGTGCCCAGGCCCTCACTGGGTGTGGGTCCCGAAGAGGTGCCCACGTGCCCAGGCCCTCACTGAGTGTGAATCCCCAGGACATGCCCACGTCCCCAGGCCCTCACTGAGCGTGGGTCCCGAGGAGGTGCCCACGTGCCCAGGCCCTGAGTGTGAATCCCCAGGAGATGCCCATGTGCCCAGGCCCTCACTGGGTGTGGGTCCCGAAGAGGTGCCCACGTGCCCAGGCCCTCACTGAGTGTGAATCCCCAGGACATGCCCACGTCCCCAGGCCCTCACTGAGCGTGGGTCCCGAGGAGGTGCCCACGTGCCCAGGCCCTGAGTGTGAATCCCCAGGAGATGCCCATGTGCCCAGGCCCTCACTGGGTGTGGGTCCCGAAGAGGTGCCCACGTGCCCAGGCCCTCACTGAGTGTGAATCCCCAGGACATGCCCACGTCCCCAGGCCCTCACTGAGCGTGGGTCCCGAGGAGGTGCCCACGTGCCCAGGCCCTGAGTGTGAATCCCCAGGAGATGCCCATGTGCCCAGGCCCTCACTGGGTGTGGGTCCCGAAGAGGTGCCCACGTGCCCAGGCCCTCACTGAGTGTGAATCCCCGGGAGGTGCCCACGTGCCCAGGCCATCACTGAGTGTGGGTCCCGAGGAGGTGCCCAGGCCCTCACTGAGTGTGGGTCCCGAGGAGATGCCCACGTGCCCAGGCCCTCACTGTCGTCTTTCTCAGGTCCAGACAAGGAAGGAGGAGCCTCTGCCTCCCGCTGCGAGCCGGAGCATCCCCACTTTCTACTTCCCCCGCGGCCGCCCGCAGGACACGGTGAACGTGGATGCCGTCATCGCCAAGATTGAGAGGACCTTCGCCCAGTTCCCTCACGAGAGGGCCACCATGGAGGACATGGGCCGCGTGGCCAAGGTGGGTGTCCCCGCGGGCACGTGGGGGGTCCTTCTTTGGGCGTGGGCAGGCCCAGAGCTTGGCTTCTGCGTCCGCTGTCTGCAGTCCTTGGAGCCTGAGGCGTAGAGGGCTCGTGCTGAGCTCCATCCTCGCCGTTGGAAGACACGGACGGCCTGCATGCCATCCCCCGAGGCCTCAGGATCTTAGAGGGACCCTCCCCACGGGCTCAGCTCAGGCCTTCCCGTGTGTCTCCTGTCCAAGGGATGCGTGTCCACAGTCCACACGCCGCGTGTGTGATTCTAGACTGACCCTGAGTGTGATGCGAAGTGCTCATTGCAGAGAGTACGGCTCTGGGTCCTCCATGTGGACGCCCAGTCGTTCTGGTGTCTGCTCCGGCTCTTAAAGGAATGTGACATGGTGCCCTCGGCCGTCCCCAGTGGCCGGCTGGCTGTTGTAAGGGGCCCGGGGTCCCTGTGGTCCCTCGCTGTCTCACCTGTGTGTCCGTCACTCAGTTGTGTCCAGCTGTTTATGACCCCGTGGACCGCAGCCCCCAGGCTCCTCCGTCCGTGGGATTCTCCAGGCAAGAATACTGGAGTGGGTTGCCATTTCCTCCTCCAGGGGATCATCCCGTGTTAGGGATCGAGCCCGCGTCTCCTGCATTGGCAGGCTTGCTGGACAGAAGACAGGGCCCTGCTTCACGTCAGTCAGAGGCCCCAGGTTGCCTGCCGGTGTCGTGCCCACATGTGGGGTCCCCGTGCTCCCAGCACCCCAACTCTCGCTGTCGTCGACAGCTGTGGGTGGGCACCTCCCGTGTGTTTGATCCCCTGGGGGTCACGCTGCTGCACAGGCTGCTTGTGAATTACACATTGGTTCTTCAGGGCAGTGCAGTGCCTCTTTCCTCTGTCTCAGTGCTGCGGGCGACTTCTCTTTTCTCTGTGTCCCCTCTCCCCCACCACCCCGCCCCTCTGCCTGCCCTCCTCTCCTCCTCTCCTCTCGCCTCCCTCGTCCTGAAAAGTTCTGCTGGACTGTGTGCTGAGTGACTCCACGTGCTCCCTTCTGCCTTCAGTTTTCAGTGGTTGCCTTTTTCTCTTTATCTAAACGCTTTCTTGAGATGGAATCCACGTGCCCCACAATTCACCATTGAAAGTGCACAGCTCAGCCGCTCTTAGTGTGCTCAGAGTCGTGCAGCGTCTCCACAGTGAGCTCTCGTCACCCGAGAAAGGAACCTTGTTTCGCGTGGCTGCCGTCGCCCCTCCCCTCCCCCACGTCCCTAGGGCACCACTGGTCCGCCCTCACTGTCTGCGGACTTGCCTCTCCCCGACTCTCTGCATGAATGGAGCCCCCCCCCCCCGCCGTGTCCTGTGCCTGCTCCTCTCGCTGAGCCCCTCGCTCAGGGCCCATCCACGCAGCAGCCTGTGTCAGAGCTGCCCACCTCTGCCTTCACTGCATTGTCTCCCAGTGTGTGCACGGGCCACATGCTGTTTATCCATTCAGGCACCTCTCCACCCATCATGCATCCACTCACCTATCCATCCATCATCCATCCACCCATCTATCCACCTGTCAGTCCATCCCCCCATCTGTCTACCCTCCCAGCCATGCATCCATCATCCATCCATCCATCCACCCACTTATACATCCATCTCTCCACCCATCATGCATCCACCCATGCATCCATCTACCCATCCATCCACCCATTCATCATTCATCCATCCA
Source organism: Kobus ellipsiprymnus (assembly GCA_006410655.1). Lineage (NCBI taxonomy): Eukaryota > Metazoa > Chordata > Mammalia > Artiodactyla > Bovidae > Kobus > Kobus ellipsiprymnus. The sequence goes on along the minus strand of SJYR01001638.1, from coordinate 39,393 downwards.
TCCATCCATCCATCTGTCATCCATCCACCCATCTATCCATGATCCATTCATCCATCTGTCATCTATCCATCTACCCATCCATCCACCCATTCATCATCCATCCATCCATCACCCATCCATCCATCTGTCCATCCAACCATCTCTCCATCATCCATCCACCCATCCATCCATCCACCCATCTATCCATGATCCATCCATCCACCTATCCATCCATTCATCCATCTGTCATCTATCCATCTACCCATCCATCCACCCATTCATCATCCATCCATCCATCCATCACCCATCCATCCATCATCCACCCACCTATCCATCCATCTGTCCATCCAACCATCTCTCCATCATCCATCCATTCATCACCCAACCACCCATTTATTCTGTCATCCAGCCAGCCAGCCACCCACTCATCCATGCACACACTTATCCATTCATCCATCTGTCCATCCATCAAGCCATTCCATCTATCTATCCATCCAACCCCCTACCCATCCATCCATGTACCCACCCACTCCTCTCCCGCAGTCCCTGGCAACCATGAATCCACTTCCTGTCTCCATGGATTTGCCTGTCCTGCACATTTCCTATCAGTGAAACTAGATGCTGTGTGTCCTGTGTTTGCATCTCTCACTGAACGTAGTGTGTTCAGGGTCCATCCACAGTGTGGCCTGTGTCCGAGCTGCCCTCCTTTTACTGTTCCTTTCCATGCTTCCCCTTCAGGAGCACTCGGGCGGCTCTGCCCTTTAGGAACGCTCGGGCGACTCTGCCCTTCAGGAGCACTCGGGCGGCTCTGCCCTTCAGGAGCACTCGGGCGGCTCTGCCCTCCAGCTCTTGTGCGCAGTGGTGCTGTGGGTGCCCCTGTGCTTCAGGTCTCTAGGGGTGGCCTGTGTCCGAGCTGCCCTCCTTTTACTGTTCCTTTCCATGCTTCCCCTTCAGGAGCGCTCGGGCGGCTCTGCCCTTTACGGATGCTCGGGCGGCTCTGCCCTTTGGCTCTTGTGCGCAATGGTGCTGTGGGCGCCCCTGTGCTTCAGGTCTGTGCGGGTGGGCGTGTTTGCATTTCTCTTGGGTCGAGGCCCAGGGGGCGGAATGGCTGCTTCAGACAGTGGCGCTGTGCCCCGTTCTGAGGAACCTCAGGCCTCTTTTCCACACTTTCCCACCTGCACTGTGTGAGGCTTCCAGCGAGTTCCCATCTCTCCCAGTGCTCGCTGTCTCTCTGACTGAGGACTATCCATTCATCCATCTGTCATCTATCCATCTACCCATCCATCCACCCATTCATCATCCATCCATCCATCACCCATCCATCCATCTGTCCATCCAACCATCTCTCCATCATCCATCCACCCATCCATCCATCCACCCATCTATCCATGATCCATCCATCCACCTATCCATCCATTCATCCATCTGTCATCTATCCATCTACCCATCCATCCACCCATTCATCATCCATCCATCCATCACCCATCCATCCATCTGTCCATCCAACCATCTCTCCATCATCCATCCACCCATCCATCCATCCACCCATCTATCCATGATCCATCCATCCACCTATCCATCCATTCATCCATCTGTCATCTATCCATCTACCCATCCATCCACCCATTCATCATCCATCCATCCATCCATCACCCATCCATCCATCATCCACCCACCCATCCATCCATCTGTCCATCCAACCATCTCTCCATCATCCATCCACCCATCCATCCATCCACCCATCTATCCATGATCCATCCATCCACCTATCCATCCATTCATCCATCTGTCATCTATCCATCTACCCATCCATCCACCCATTCATCATCCATCCATCCATCCATCACCCATCCATCCATCATCCACCCACCCATCCATCCATCTGTCCATCCAACCATCTCTCCATCATCCATCCACCCATCCATCCATCCACCCATCTATCCATGATCCATCCATCCACCTATCCATCCATTCATCCATCTGTCATCTATCCATCTACCCATCCATCCACCCATTCATCATCCATCCATCCATCCATCACCCATCCATCCATCATCCACCCACCCATCCATCCATCTGTCCATCCAACCATCTCTCCATCATCCATCCACCCATCCATCCATCCACCCATCTATCCATGATCCATCCATCCACCTATCCATCCATTCATCCATCTGTCATCTATCCATCTACCCATCCATCCACCCATTCATCATCCATCCATCCATCCATCACCCATCCATCCATCATCCACCCACCTATCCATCCATCTGTCCATCCAACCATCTCTCCATCATCCATCCATTCATCACCCAACCACCCATTTATTCTGTCATCCAGCCAGCCAGCCACCCACTCATCCATGCACACACTTATCCATTCATCCATCTGTCCATCCATCAAGCCATTCCATCTATCTATCCATCCAACCCCCTACCCATCCATCCATGTACCCACCCACTCCTCTCCCGCAGTCCCTGGCAACCATGAATCCACTTCCTGTCTCCATGGATTTGCCTGTCCTGCACATTTCCTATCAGTGAAACTAGATGCTGTGTGTCCTGTGTTTGCATCTCTCACTGAACGTAGTGTGTTCAGGGTCCATCCACAGTGTGGCCTGTGTCCGAGCTGCCCTCCTTTTACTGTTCCTTTCCATGCTTCCCCTTCAGGAGCACTCGGGCGGCTCTGCCCTTTAGGAACGCTCGGGCGACTCTGCCCTTCAGGAGCACTCGGGCGGCTCTGCCCTTCAGGAGCACTCGGGCGGCTCTGCCCTCCAGCTCTTGTGCGCAGTGGTGCTGTGGGTGCCCCTGTGCTTCAGGTCTCTAGGGGTGGCCTGTGTCCGAGCTGCCCTCCTTTTACTGTTCCTTTCCATGCTTCCCCTTCAGGAGCGCTCGGGCGGCTCTGCCCTTTACGGATGCTCGGGCGGCTCTGCCCTTTGGCTCTTGTGCGCAATGGTGCTGTGGGCGCCCCTGTGCTTCAGGTCTGTGCGGGTGGGCGTGTTTGCATTTCTCTTGGGTCGAGGCCCAGGGGGCGGAATGGCTGCTTCAGACAGTGGCGCTGTGCCCCGTTCTGAGGAACCTCAGGCCTCTTTTCCACACTTTCCCACCTGCACTGTGTGAGGCTTCCAGCGAGTTCCCATCTCTCCCAGTGCTCGCTGTCTCTCTGACTGAGGACGAGCCCTCCCGGGGTGAGGGCAGTGCTGCCTCCCTGTGGCTTTGGACCGCGTTTCCTTCCTGCCTGCGGGCTTCCCCGGTAGCTCAGGTGATAAAGAGCCCGTGCAGAAGACCTGCTCAGGCATACCCCCTGCAGAAAGGAGTGGCAACCTGTTCCAGTGTTCTCGCCTGGAGAGCTCCCTGGACAGAGGAGCCTGGCGGGCTGCAGGTCCTGCGGTCACAGAGTCAGACACGGCTGAGGCGTGCCGCTTTCCTTTCCGACTGACGTCGGCACTGTTCACGTGCTTGTTAGCCATTCCTATGTAATCTTTCCAACAGCGTCTCTTCAGACCCTTTGACTGGTTTTCAGTTGAGGTGTTCGTCATTTTACTGTTGACTCATAAGCATTCTTTGTAGTCTAGATACAATCCTTTATCAGATATATATACTGTGTAAAAATTATCTCCCACTTTCTGGGTGGTTTTTTCACCTTTTTAAAGTTTGAATTGGAGTTGATTTACAATGTTGTGATAATGTCTGCTGTGCAACAGCATGCGTTGTGCAGACACGTGCATTCTTTTCCATATGGCTTACTGCAGGCTATTGGATGCGGTCCCCTCTGCCATGCAGTAGGACGTTGTCGTGTACCCATCGTATATCTATGTATGTGTATACGTGTGTGTGTATATATATATATATGTAATAGCTTGCATCTGTTGGTCTCAAACTCCCTGTCCACCCCTCTCCAACCACACCCCCTCCCCCATCCCGGCAACCCCAAGTCTGATCTCTGTGTCTGTGAGTCTTTTTGTTTCTCAGATAAGTTCGTTTGTACCATATTTCAGCTTCCTTACATGAATGATACCATTCGGTGTTTCTCTCTGTCTGACTTGCTTCACTCAGTGTGATCACCCTCGGTCCATCCATGTTGCTGCAGATGGCGTCGTACCACTCCCTGTGGCCTAGTAGGGTTCCATTGTATCTGTACCACTTCTTCATCTGTTCATCTGTGGATGACATTTAGGTTGCTTCCATGTCTTGGCTGTTGTGAATAATGCTGCCCTGAACACTGGGGTGCATGTATCTTTTTGAATCAGAGTTTTGTCTGGGTATCTGCCCAGGAGTGGGATTGCTGGACCATATGGCAGTTCTGTTCTTAGTTTTTTGAGGAACCTCCAAACTTTTTCGTAGTGACTGCACCAATTCATGTTCTTACCAACAGTGTAGGGGGTCCCGTCTCTGTGCACCCTCTCCAGCATTTGTTATTTGTAGGTCTTTTCAGTGATGTCCATTCGGAGCGATGTGAGGTGGTACCTGATTGTAGTTTTGATTTGCATTTCTCTAATAATTACCGGTGTTGAGCGTATTTTTATGTGTCCGTTGGCCATTGTGTGTCTTCTTTGGAGAAATGTCTACTTAGACGTTTGCGCCATTTTTCACTTGTTTTGTTGTTGTTGACTTGTATGAGCTACTTGTACATTTTGGAAATCAGTCCTTTGTCAGTCATATCGTTTGCAAATGTTTTGTCCTATTCTGTGGGTTATCTTCTTTTCCTTTGCTGAGCAAAAGCTGGTAAGCCTGGTTAGGTCCCGTTTGTTTGTTTTTGCTTTTAACTCCTGTTGCTTTGGGAGACTGGCCTAAGAAAGCGTGTGGTGCCTATGTTCTCTACTAGGAGTTCTATGGCGTCATGTCTTATGCAGCTTCTCTGTCGCTTCCAGTGGCCTCTTTGTTCGAATTACCTGTTTCTTTGAGATGCAGTTTTGGTGGACTGTGTGTTCTCAGAAAGTTGTCCTTTTCTTCTAGGTTGTTGGATTGGCATATAATTCTTCACAGTGTTCTCTTACTAATTTTTTGTATTTCTGTGATTTTGGTTGGCATTTTTACTTTTCATTTCTTATTTTGTTTATTTGGATTTGCTCTCTCTTCTTGGTGAGCCTGGTCAATTTTATGTACCCTTTCAGAGAATCAGCTCTTGGTCTATTGTATTTTTTTTAATTCTCTTATTTATTTATTTTCTGTCAATGGAAACAGTAACAGACTTTATTTTCTTGGACTCCAGAATCACTGTGGACACTGAGTGCAGCCTTGAAATTAAAAGAAACCTGCTACTTGGAAGAAAAGCTAAGACAAACCTAGACAGGGAATTAAACACAGACACGCTGCTTCCCCGACACAAGTCCGTCCAGTCAAAGCTGTGGTTTTTCTCAGGAGCCATGTATGGATGTGAGAGTTGGACCATAAAGAAGGCTGAGCACCAAAGAAATGACGCTTGTGAACTGTGGTGTTGGAGAAGACTCTTGAGAGTCCCTTGAACAGCAAGGAGATCAAAGCAGTCAGTACTAAAGGAAATCAGTCCTGAATATTCATTGCGAGGACTGATGCTGAAGCTGAAACTCCAATACTTTGGCCACCTGATGCGAAGAGCTGAGTCATTAGAAAAGCCCCTGATGCTGGGAGGGATTGGGGGCAGGAGGAGAAGGGGACGACCGAGGATGAGATGGCTGGGTTGCATGACCGAGTCAGTGGACATGAGCTTGGGCAAACTCTGGGAGATGGTGAAGGACAGGGAGGGCTGCCGTTCATGGGAGCGCAGAGTTGGGCGAGACTGGGCAGCTGAACAGCAGAGTTGACCCCCAGCGGGGCGTTAGTTTTGCATGTATAGCGCAGCACATCAGTTACACTTAGACAGGCACCCCTTCTTTTTCCGATGCTTTGCCCATTCAGATTATTACGCGGTGCTGAGTTGGGTTCCCTGTGCTATACACGGTAGGCCCTTGTTGACTCTGCTTTATATGTTAGCAGTGTGTGTACGTTAGCCCCAAGCTCCCATTTTATCCCTTCCCCTTGGAAGCCGAAAGCTCGTTCTCTGTGAGTCTCTCTGTTTCATAGATGAGTCCGTTTCTACCTTTTTTTCTGACTCCACGTATCAGTCACATCATGTGGTCTCTGTCCTCATCTCTCCGGGCTGCTTCACTTAGGGTGGGGGTCCCTCGGCCCATCCAAGCTGCTACAGATGGCAGTGCTACACTCTCCTTATGCGCCGCTAGTGCCCAGTTGGGCCTGTGATCCACGTCCTCTTTATCCAGTGATCTGTCCATGGACATGTAGGTGCTTCCATTTCTTGGCTGTTGTAAATAGAGCTGCAGTGAACACTAGGGTGCGTGAGTCTTTTTGAATTAGAATTTTCATCTTTTCAGACATATGCTCAGGAGTGGGATTGCTGGGTCGTCCTGGGGGAGTGGGATCGCTGGGTCGTCCTGGGGGAGTGGGATCGCTGGGTCGTCCTGGGGGAGTGGGATCGCTGGGTCGTCCTGGGGGAGTGGGATCGCTGGGTTGTCCTGTGGGAGTGGGATGATCGCTGGGTCGTATTCTGGGAGTGGGATCATTGGGTTGTATTCTAGTTCTGTTTTTGGTTTTTGAGAACCCCCCACCCTGTTCTCCACAGTGACTGCACCACCTTACATTCCCACCAGCAGTGTAGGAGGGCCCCTTCTCTCTGCCTCTCCAGCATTCATTGCTTGTGGACTCTCTCACAACCGGGATGACGTGCCGTCCTGACCAGCATCAGCAGTGCCTCACTGCAGTTTAGATTTGCGTGTCTTTGGCGGCCAGTGACATCAAGTGTCTTTCCACGTGCTTGTTGGTCATCTGTACTGTTTTCTTTCGAGAAATGTCTGTTCAGCTCTGTGGACCATTTTACTTTATGTTCACTATTTATCTGACTGTGCCAGGTCTTAGTTGTGGTGTGTGGGGTGAAGCCCTCGGGCAGTAGTGAAGTTAGTTGTTCAGTCGTGCCCAGCTCTGTGCAGTCCTGTGGACTGTAGCCAGCCAGGCTCCTCTGTCCATGGACTTTCCCAGGCAAGAATATTGCAGTGGGTTCCCATTTCATTCTCCAGAGCTCTTCTGGCTGTATTTTGACTGGATTTAAATATATGTATTTATTTATGTGGGGCTTCCTGGGTGGCGCTGGTGGTAAAGGATCTGCCTTCGATGCAGGAGACTTGGGTTCGATCCGTGAGTCGGGAAGGTCCCATGGAGTAGGGTTTGGCAGCCCACTCCCGTATTCTTGCCTGGGAAATCCCATGGACAGGAGTCTGGTGGGCTATGGTCCATGGGGTTGCAAAGATTCAGACCCGACTGAAGTGACATGTTTGTTTATTTGGCTGTGCACGGCTGAAGTGACCTCGGTGTGTGTTCACCGGCGCATGAATGTTTGGTCGTTCCCAGTGCCGTCTCGTGAATATAGCCGCTGTGTACATTTGCATTCCCAGGATTCCAGCGACAGCTTTGCGTCTGCCTGCGGTAAGGAATGCCTCTGCTGGATTGCTGGGTCATCCGCTGACAGTATGTTTAATTTTACATGACGTACAGAGCTGTCTTCCAGCATACCTGTGTCTTGGGCACGTCTAGCGAGCAGTGAGACACCAGCTCTTGGGGTCTGCAGTTTTCAGCCTCACTGTGGTGTGTGTGTGTGTGTGTGTGTGCGTGTATGCATGCTGAGGTCACACTGGGTTGTGTGTGTGCATGTCTTTGTGTGCTGAGGTCACACTGGGGTGTTGTGTGTGTCCATGCTGAGGTCACACTGGGGTGTGTATGTGTCTTTGTGTGCTGAGGTGACACTGGGGTGTGTGTGTGTCTTTGTGTGCTGAGGTCACCCTGGGGTGTGTGTGTGTCTGGGTGTTGGGGTCGCTTACTCTAGCTTCTAGTCTCATTTCTGTAATGGTTAGGTTCAGTCTCTGATGGTGTGTCTGTTTCTCATCTGCCGGGAGCCAGACGGGAGATGGGGGCCCAGGGAGTCCCTCGAGTCCTGCGTGACCTTGTCATGGGTGGGATCTCCCGTGCTGGCTCCCGGCGCTCATCGGCATCATTTCCTTTTTTGGGTGCTGTCTTGGGGTATAATGACGTGAAGTGAACAGTAGGTATTTACTGTGGACAACTTCATCCGCTTTGGGGTGTGCGCGTCTCCGTGAAACTGTCGACACCATCAGATGAGAAGCGTTTCTGGCAATCCCCCAACTCACTGTCCAGTCCAGCGCAGTCCAGACAGGCCCCCACTGGCAACTTTCTGTCCCTGCGGATTGGTTATTTAGTAGAGCTTCATCTGCACAGAGTCACACGGCGGGCGCTTCTTGCAGCTGGCACATTCCTAATGACTCACAGGACTGAGCACCTTGTACGTAGCCAGCGTTCCTCATGATGTGCTCTGCATAGAAGTTAAATAAGCAGGGTGACAATAGACAGCCCTGACGTACTCCTTTTCCTATGTGGAACCAGTCTGTTAACAGTTCCATGTCCAGTTCTAACTGTTGCTTCCTGACCTGCATACAGATTTCTCAAGAGGCAGGTTAGGTGGTCTGGTATGCCCATCTCTTTCAGAATTTTCCACAGTTTATTGTGATCCACACAGTCTAAGGCTTTGGCATAGTCAATAAAGCAGAAATAGATGTTTTTCTGGAACTCTCTTGCTTTTTCCATGATCCAGCGGATGTTGGCAATTTGATCTCTGGTTCCTCTGCCTTTTTTAAAACCAGCTTGAACATCAGTAAGTTCATGGTTCACGTATTGCTGAAGCCTGGCTTGGAGAATTTTGAGCATTACTTTACTAGCATGTGAGATGAGTGCAATTGTGTGGTAGTTCGAGCATTCTTTGGGATTGCCTTCTTTGGAATTGGAACGAAAACTGTGGCCACTGCTGAGTTTTCCAAATTTGCTGGCATATTGAGTGCAGCACTTTCACAGGATCATCTTTCAGGATTTGAAACAGCTCAACTGGAATTCCATCACCTCCACTAGCTTTGTTCGTAGTGATGCTTTCTAAGGCCCACTTGACTTCACTTTCCACGATGTCTGGCTCTAGATTAGTGATCACATCATCATGATTATCCGGGTCATGAAGATCTTTTTGGTACAGTTCTTCTGTCTAGTCAAGGCTATGGTTTTTCCTGTGGTCATGTGTGGATGTGAGAGTTGGACTGTGAAGAAGGCTGAGCGCCGAAGAATTGATGCTTTTGAACTGTGGTGCTGGAGAAGACTCTTGAGAGTCCCTTGGACTGCAAGGAGATCCAACCAGTCCATTCTGAAGATCAAACCTGGGATTTCTTTGGAAGGAATGATGCTAAAGCTGAAGCTCCAGTACTTTGGCCACCTCATGCGAAGAGTTGACTGATTGGAAAAGACTCTGATGCTGGGAGGGATTGGGGGCAGGAGGAGAAGGCGATGACCGAGGATGACATGGCTGGATGGCATCACACGGACCTGATGAACATGAGTCTGAGTGAACTCCGGGAGATGGTGATGGACAGGGAGGCCTGGTGTGCTGCGATTCATGGGGTCCCAAAGAGTCGGACACGACTGAGCGACTGAACTGAACTGAACTGATACCTTGTTTGACGACATCTGTGTTCAGATCGTTTGCCTGTTAAGCATCCAGTGTTTTCTTAATGTTGAGTTCCACGTGTCTTGTGCGTTCTCCAGATATGAGCACTGGTCAGAGGTCCTTGTCCCAACTGTTTTTTTCCCCAGTCTTCCCTTGCCTTTCCACTCTTCTATCAGCCTCTGGAATTACATGTGGTTTTAATGTACATCCGGTCTGGTCCTCAGGTTCTTTACTTTGTGGTTTACGTATTTCTGTCCTTGATAGAAAGTGTAGGCCACTAGCATTTTCTCTTGTGTTTTCCTCTGAAAGTTGGAGTGGTAAACTCTCTGTTCAGGTATGAACGGCTCTCAGAGCGGGCTGATTGCCTGCATGGGACAGGAAGAAGGGATACTTCTGCACACGTTGCCCAGCGGCTTCTTACCCGCTCAGCAGGCCCCTCGTCCCCCTGCCCACTTGCCTTGGCACCTTCTTCAGCTGTGGAGGAGTCAGGACCTGGACGCACTTGCGTGTGGGCAGTGAGTCGTCTCTAGAGCTGGGCAGGGCTATCCGAGGATCTGGAGAGTCCTGGGCCCTGCCTTCCCCACCCCCGTCCTCACAGTGGTGCTCCCTCCTCAGTGCTGACTCCTCCCCGTCCTCACTGTGGTGCTCCCTCCTCAGTGCTGACCCCTCCCCGTCCTCACAGTGGTGCTCCCTCCTCAGTGCTGACCCCTCCCCGTCCTCACTGTGGTGCTCCCTCCTCAGTGCTGACCCCTCCCCGTCCTCACTGTGGTGCTCCCTCAGTGCTGACCCCTCTCCGTCCTCACTGTGGTGCTCCCTCAGTGCTGACCCCTCTCCGTCCTCACTGTGGTGCTCCCTCAGTGCTGACCCCTCCCCGTCCTCACTGTGGTGCTCCGTCCTCAGTGCTGACCCCTCCCCGTCCTCACTGTGGTGCTCCCTCCTCAGTGCTGACCCCTCCTCGTCCTCACTGTGTTTTGTGATACTGTGAAAATCCCTAGTTTAGTTCCGTTTATGACCTTTCCTTGCTGTGTGTAGACCTGCTGATTCCTGTGTATTTACCTGGTGCTAATTCTCTCATGGGACTGCTTTCTCAGGGTCCTTAGGTGTTTCTTGACCTTCCCGTCCTGTGCAGACAAACGCAGGGTCCCTTGTCCAGTGCACCCCGCGTGTCTTCCCTGCTCTCCGCTCTGCCTGTGGCAGTGGCCGGGTCTCTGTGAGGATGCGGACCGGTGCTGCGGAACAGCCTCGGGGCAGGGCACCCCCGCCCTGGACGCCGGTGGGGCCGCGAGTCCTCTAGCGGCCCGTGTCGGTGAGGCCCTGCTTTGCCTCGAGCCCCCTGACCGCGTCTCATCGTGACCGGGTGTTGACGCTTGCCCGCTGCTTTTCCGCACACATTGCGGGTTCCTGTGGCTCCTCTTCAGCCCATCGTGACGGGAAGCAAGCGTTCAGAAGATGAAGCCCTCTTGCGTCTCTGACGCAGCTCCCGTTTCGCCGTAAGTCCTGTCTGCTCGTCCTCCTCATGTGCTCTCCGGTCCTGAGTCTTGTGTCTTGTTAGGGTTTCGGCCAGACTCCCGGGAGACACCTGTCTGGGGCCTCCTCCTCTGCTGAACCCTCTGTCTAGCTTGGCACCAGAGTGCTCTGGCCTCACAGAGCGGGTTGGGCTCTTGGTCCCCTTTCTGGAGCTGTGTGTTGAGATTTGGGATGGCGCTTTATGTTAATGTTTGGGAGAATTCACAGTGAAGCATTTGAGACTGGTTGTTTGCTACACGGGATGGTTGTGGACGTTGAGTTTGCTGATTTACTTCCCATCTTTCAGGTGTCTGCTCAGCTCACCTGACTTGCTGAATTTATTTTTTAAAAATGTTTTATTTTATATTGAAGTTTAGTCGATTAACAGTGTTGTGATAGTTTCAGGTAGACAGCAAATGGACTCAGACACACTTGTACATGTATTTATTCTCCCCCAGAGCCCCTCCCATCCAGGCTGCCACGTGACACTGAGCAGAGCTCCCTGTGCTGGACAGCAGGTCCTTGCTGGTTCTCCATGTTAAATGCAGCAGTGTGTTCATGTCCATCCCAGATTCCCTGACTGTCCCCTCCCCCATCCTTCCCCCATAAGGTTATTACAGAGCATTGAGCAGAGTTCCCTGTGCTGTCCAGCAGGTCCTTGCCGGTTCTCCGTGTTAAACACAGCAGTGAGTCCACGTCCATCCCAGACCCCCTGACTGTCCCCTCTGTCACCATAAGCTCATTCTGTAGGTCTGAGAGTGTTTCTGCTTTGCGAATAGGTTTAGCTGTTGCTTCTCTTTGCACTCCCCGTGTGAGGGCAGTGCTGAGGTGTTCCTCTCTGAGCCCCTGCACGCAGTGTGCCCCGTCCAGGCCCACCACGCTGCTGCAGGTGACATACTTCACTCCGAGTGGAGCGCACGGCGTGCCTGCCCCATCTCTATCCACCGCTCTGTCGGTGGCCTCTGGTCGCTCCTGCGCCCTGGCTCCTGTGAGCGGTGCTGCGTGAACTGGGGTGCATGCATCCCTTCCAGCTGTGCCTCCAGACACACGCCCAGCAGTGGGCTTGCTGGCCTCCGTGGCCGCTCTGTGCGTACTTTTCCAGGAGCCTGCGCGGTGTCCTCCCTGGTGGCTGTAAGAGTGTGCAGGCCCACCAGCAGGGGGGAGGGCTCCCTGGGAGGGCCCCCTTTCCCGCACACCCTCTGCAGCACTCACTGTCGATCTGTGGGTGGCGGCCACTCTGATTGGTGGGAGGTGACCCTCTCTGTAGCTCTGATTTGCATGTCTGGTTCTCAGAGTTGAGCGTCTTTTCGTGTGCAGCTTGGCCGTCTGTATGTCTTCTTTGCAGAAAGGTCTTTGTCGGTCGTCGTCTGCTTTCGTTTAATCGGGCGGGCGTCCTGGCCGCCTGCTGGCCGCCGCACTGCCGCCCTGCAGCACAGTGGTCTGTGAGCCGGTGTCCGGGCCCTGCTCTCGAGAGCGTCGTGCGGCCCCGTCTGCTCGGATCTGGCTCCGTCTTTCCTCCACGTCTCCCTCTGCAGCCCTGACCCCGTTCGTGCTCTTTGCTTGCGGGCCTGGCGGCGCACAGCCTGTGGGCCTCGGGGGCACCCTGAGCCGCTCGTGGAGCTGTTCGGCTTTTCCCTGTTGTTGCTGTTCACTCGCTCAGGCCTGTCTGACTCTCTGCAACCCCACAGAACGTAGCCCGCCAGGATCCCTGTCCGTGGGATTCTCCAGGCAAGGACAGTAGAGTGGATTCCCGTTTCTCTCTGCAGGGGATCTTCCTCCAGGAGTCGAACCCGGGTCTCCTGGGATTGCTGGAGTTTCCCATGTACTCTGGACTCTCCTGGTCTTGGCCGCATGAGTTGGGTGTTTGTAGAACTGTTGGTACAGGTGTTCACATCTGCTGCTGTCTGTCCCAGGATCGGACCAAAGCGTTGAGGGGGACACTGAAGCCCGTCTGCATCCCGCCCCCAGGAAGTAAAGCCGCCAGGCGCCTCCGCCGTCTCCGGGCGCCTCCGCCGTCTCCAGACCCCCAGTGCCTGCTGTTGCTCAGTTGCTCGGTCACGTCCGCCTGCGACCCCACGGGCTGCAGCACACCTTCCCTGTCCATCACCAGCCCCAGCGTTTGCTCAAACCACGTCCATCGAGTCGGTGATGCCATGCAACCGTCTCATCCTGTGTCGTCCCCTTCTGCTCCCGCCTTCAACCTTTCCCAGCATCAGGGTCTTGACAGCTGTGACTGAGCGATGTGGCCACCTTGACCCCTGAGATGGGCAGTGTTGCAGAAGCGTCCTTGTCACGTCCCGAGTGTTGCAGTCTCCTCTGTCGTGTACGCTCTCCCCACGGGCCACGAGATGCTGAGACTCTGGGGTTGGGGGTGTGTTCACCTCCTCTGTCCCGGTAGCTGACCGTCAGGCTCCGGCCGGGGCACGAGGTGCGCAGCGCACCCTCAGGAGCGGTGTCTGCGTCCCCAGTGCCCATGTGAGCGAGGGTGAAGGGCTGCCGTGTCCTCAGAGACATGCTGGGCTGTGCGGGGCGCACCGTCTGCACACAGCGGCTCCCCTGCCTCGTCGGGGCCGGGCCACCGTGGGGGCCAGGACGAGCTCACCCGTGTCCCCACCCCTCCCGCAGGCCTGTGGCTGCCCGCTCTACTGGAAGGGACCGCTCTTCTGCTGCGCTGGCGGTGAGCGCACCGGCTCCGTGTCCGTCCACAAGTTCGTCGCAATGTGGAGAAAGTGAGTCCCGAGAGGGGGTTATCCCCAGCTGTCCCCCACCCCAGCTGGTACTCTGGTGGCTGGGACCGTCACTCACGGGGAGACCATGCCTGGGGGTCCCGGCGGCCGGGACCGTCACTCTGGGGGAGACTATGGCTGGGGCTCCCAGCGGCCGGGACGGTCACGTCTGGGGGGTCCCGGCGTCCGGGATGGTCACGTCTGGGGGTTCCCGGAGGCTGGGACGGTCACGTCTCGGGGAGACCGTGCCTGGGGGTCCCGGCGGCTGGGATGGTCACGTCTGGGGGTTCCCAGTGGCTGGGACAGTCACATCTTGGGGACACTGTGCCTGGGGGTCCTGGCGGCCGGGACAGTCACTTCCGGGGGTTCCCGGCGGCCGGGGCGGTCACTGTCTGTGGGTCCCGGTGGCCGGGGTGGTCATGTCCTGGGGGTCCCGGCGGCCAGGATGGTCACTGTCTGTGGGTCTTGGCGGCCGGGGTGGTCACGTCTTGGGGGGTCCCGGCGGCCGGGGCGGTCACAGTCTGTGGGTCCTGGCGGCCGGGACGGTCACATCCGGGGGGTCCCGGCGGCCGGGATGGTCACTGTCTGTGGGTCCTGGCGGCCGGGATGGTCACGTCTGGGGGAGACCGTGCCTGGGGCTCCCGGCACAGCTGAGCCGTCCCTCCCAGGGCCTGGGTCTGGGCGGGGGCGAGTGGGCGCGCGGGGGTCAGCGGGGGTGTGCTCTGTCGCCCAGGGTCCTGCAGAACTGTCACGACGCCGCCGCCAGGTTCGTGCACCTGCTCGTGAGCCCCGGCTGCAGCTACCTGGTACAGGAGGACTTTGTGCCCTTCCTGCAGGTGCGTGCCCGTGGCCCGCCCCGTGCCCCGCTCCCGGGTGTGCCCGCTGTGCACCGCACACGCCGCTGTCCGTGTGTGGCTGCCTTGCACAGGGCACAGCCCCACTGCCGCTGCCCACCACACTCGTGTCCCGTCTCTGCTGCACGCACCCCCACCCCTTTCACAGGCACATCCCTGTGTCTGCACCTGCGTGTGGAGCCTGGCTCTCTGTCTCTGGGGGCCACCTCCGCTGTGTGGGAGCCTGGCTTCTGACCTCGGGGGGCCGCCTCCCCGGGCTGGCCCCCTGCAGCCCCTCAGGAGCTGTGTGGGCAGTGGGACGGAGTGGATGGCTCCACCCCTGAGCCTGGGCGCCTGCACTCAGACGGGCACCGTGCCGTTGGGTGCCGGGCCACCACAGACCGGGTCAGGGTTTGCAGGATGCTCATTCCAAACGCCTTTCTGCTTCGTTTACGCACAGCTTGTCTAGGACTGCTGGTCCATTCTCTGGAGGAGAGTTTAAAGCGACTGGCTGCCTGCACGCTCCACTTAGAATGCAGAGCAGGCGGTCAGGCAGAGGGCGTGAATGAGCTGTTTAAGGAGCTCCCAGGACTCCAGTCCTTCATCACAGGCGGGCGTGCCACATACTCCTCGGAGCGTGGGGCGCTTACACGCTGGGGCTGTGCTCACACGTGTCAGGCCACCCTTGGTCGTGAGAGGCCGGACAGCCGCCTCCGTTCAAAGCCCCGTCCTTCCTTAGACGTGGCCCACAGCAGTCCTGCTCTGACGTGATTTCATATACCTGTGTGTTTGAGGGGACTCCCCGGGGGCGGCGCTGGGCCTGCCTCTGCGACCCTGGGGTTCTGGTGGACACACGGGTCCTCGTCCCGGGGGCTGCGGGCAGTCCCGCGGCGCGTCCCAGCGCCGAGTGCTGTCCCCCCACAGGACGTGGTGAACACGCACCCCGGGCTGGCGTTCCTGAAGGAGGCGGCCGAGTTCCATTCCCGCTACATCACCACGGTGAGTGCAGCGCCCGCCGCCCTCACTCCCCACTCTGACACCAGCCCGGTGTCTGTGGGCCTCTTCTCTGGGGCTCTGGAGGGGCGAGCAGTGTGGCCCACACGGGCCCCGCGCAGGGCGCGTCGCCGAGCCCCAGGGTCGGACGGGGTGCAGGCCCCGGCAGGCGAGGGCGGCCCGAGAGCCTGCACTCTGCCTCCTGGGCAGCAGGGTTTCAGGTTCAGAGCGTCAGGCTTGGGCCCCGCCTGGGGCCTAGGGACACGGAGCCACAGCCCAGGCCCCGCCCCTGCCGTGGGCCGGGGTCACCTGGGGGAACCACACCTGGGGGGAAGGGCTCCTGCCCACACACGGCTTGGCTCAGGGTGCAGGGGGTGGTGGCAGCCCCCGGGCACGCGGGCTGGGCGCACAGTTGTCCTGCAGCAGAGTGCACGCGTGTGGGCGGGGCGGACGCAGCGGCGGGAGGGGACACGGGCGGGGC
>SJYR01001638.1:0-17745 GCA_006410655.1 Kobus ellipsiprymnus | reverse complement strand
AACCCCTGCCCTCGGGGCCTGGGGCTCCTGGTACCCCTAGAGAGGCCAGGGCTGCCCCCACGCCGCCCGACCGCTGCCCTCGGCGCCTGCACCCGCACTCCCGCCGGCGTGGGAGACCAGCACACCCCGCGGACACGCCCACGTGGCGTCGGGGGCGCCCTCAGGCGGGCGTGGACCGGAAATCTCCCGCACTTGGCGGCGCCCCCTCGGGGCCCCTGTCATTCCCCCAACTCTTCCCACCCCAGGTCTCCTCTGTGTCCCTGAGGAGGGGGGTCACCCCGCTGTCGTCTCAGACCGGGTTGCCTAAAGGGGTCGGTGGCGGCCAGTCCGCAGGTCAGCGCTGAGCTCACAGCGCCTGTCCCCGGAGGGGAGACGCCTGTCCCCACAGGGCTCTGTGTCCCTCCCCACCTCCCGAGTATGTCCCTGCAGAGGGGGGCTCACCCCGCCGTCGTCTCAGACCGGGTCGCCTGATGGGCTTGGTGGGGTCAGTCCACGGGATAGCGCTGAGCTCACAGCGCCTGTCCCCGGAGGGGAGACGGCTGTTCCCACAGGGCTCTGCGTCCCTCCCCTCCTCCCGAGTGTGTCCCTGCAGAGGGGGCTCACCCCGCCGTCGTCTCCGACCGGGTCCCTGCGGGGGAGACGCCTGTCCGCACAGGGCTCTGCGCCCCCCTTCCTGCCGTGTGGCTGGTGCTGCCTGTTGCCAGGCCCGCTGGTGCCTGCCTGTGGCGGCACGGTGCCATCTGGACACCGAGTCCCAGCTCAGGGCCCTGTGGGTGCGGCCGGTGGGCTGGCAGTGTCAGGCCCGGAGTTGGCCTGTTGAGAACAGCGGAGAGACATGTTTCCTGGGGAGGTTTCCACTCCAGCCTCCAGGTTTGACCCGAGAGCCCTTGTGGGTCCTCATGACAGAGAGGCTGGAAAAGCTAAATCCGAGCCTCCCTGCATTTTAGGAGCAGCAGTGGGGAATCCTGTATAAATGGTTTTTTAAAAATCCTATTACTTTTTAAATTGAAGGATAATTGCTTTACAAAATTGTGTTCGTTTCTCCCAAACGTCTAGGTGAGTCAGCCATAGGTACACATATGTGCCCCCCACCCGTCTAGGTTCTCACAGAACCCTGGTTTGAGTTCCCTGAACCTCCCTTTCCAAGAAACCAAATCTTCAGGGTACACAAAACGGGCTGAAATTCACTTGTGTGGTGGACTTCTGACTTTGCCAACGATGTCTTTAAAACTGTAGGTTTCTGTGTGCTGGATTTTCAGGTAATGGCACCTACGAGTGTGTTTCTGAATTCTCCGGGCATTTATCTGTTTATGGTCAGTGTGGCCTGGATGGGCCCCCGAGGTCAGCCCCCCAGGCCAGCCGTCTGCTCCCTGAATCCCTCAGGCTGGCCCCGAAAGGGCCCTGTGATTCCGGTGCGTGGACGCCTGAGTGTGCGTGCGTGGACGCCTGAGCGTGTGTGTGTGGGCGCCTGAGCATGCGTGTGTGTGTTGGCACCTGAGCGTGCGTGCGTGGGCGCCTCAGCGTGCGTGTGTGGGTGCCTCAGCGTGCGTGCGTGGACTCCTGAGTGTGTGTGCGTGGGCACCTCAGCGTGCGTGTGTGGGCGCCTCAGCGTGCGTGCGTGGGCGCCTCAGTGTGCGTGTGTGGGCGCCTCAGGGTGCGTGCGTGGACTCCTGAGCGTGCGTGCGTGGGCACCTCAGCGTGCGTGCGTGGGTCCCTCTCAGTTCCACTGTTGGTCCCGACCCTGACCCCCGCCGTGAGGTCAGCACAGGCCTTGGTGGCTGGGACGCACTCATCAGGCCCTGAGGCGCCCGCCGCGTGGCCCAGGGCTGGTTCCCACGTCCCCGGGGCCTTCTGTCCACCCGTGTGGCTCTCACATCTGGCGGCTCTCGTCAGCCACTTTTGGGGGTCTGTCACCAAACAGGGCCACTTGCTGCGGTCTTCGTGGCTTCGTTTGTCCCGGGGACACTAGTGACCCTGGAGACGGTGGTCTTGCGGCCGGGACGGGATACGGGGTGGTTTCGAGTGCGGCCCCTGGGGTGCCCAGGGGCTGTGCCAGCGTGGGTTTTGCACGGGCTCACCGTCCTGTGTGGAGAGGAGCGGGCTGGGGCAGAGCTGACCGGCCCCAAGTGGCTTTTCTGCCGTCACGTTGCCAGGCGTGGGAGCGCGTCTTCCCTGGGCCTGTTCTCGTGTGCGTGGGGGCCCCTCAAAGAACAGGAAGTTATCCTCCCAGTTGTGACACGGGAGACCCTAAATGAACGTGTTTATGAAGGCCCGACACCCGTGCGGGCCGTGAGGGTTACCTGAGGCAACTCGAACAGATGGCCACAGGTGGGGGCTCGACACCTGTCCTCCCCCAGCCCTGGGGACCAGACGCCTGAGGTCCAGGGGCCCCAGGGCTGAGCTCTGTCCGGAGGCTCCAGGGGAGGGTCCTCCCCGCCTCTTCCAGCTCCTGGGGGCTCCGGGCGTCCGTCCCTGGGCTGGTGGCCGCCTCCCTCCCGTCTCCGCCTCCATCTCCACGTGGCTTCTCTTCTGCGTCCGTGTCTCTCCTCTTCTGCGTCTTATAAGGACCCTGTCCCTGGGTGCAGGGCCGCCCCCACCCAGGAGGACCTCCTCTCAGACCTCCACTCTGTCACCTCTGCAGAGACTCTGATTCCACGTAGGGTCCCGTTTGCAGGCTCCAGCCCTCTCATTTCATGGGGTTCCTGTCTTGGGCGTGTGTAGGTAATCCCTGTCCCTGGCTTTAGGGCCGCCCCCATCCAGGAGGGCGTCATCTCAGACCTCCACTCCGTCACCTCTGCAGAGACCCTGTTTTCATGTAAGATCCAGTTCGCATGCCGGGAGGCAGGATGTGGATGTATTTCTTTGGAAATCCCCTTTCATCCTCTGACACCGTCCAGTCGTTCCTCTCAGAGGAGACTTTCATTAAGCCAGGATGAATGGAGAGGAGAGGATGTTTTGTCTTTATTTCACCATTTTTGTGGTTACCTGCCTAAGTAGGGGCTGAAAAGTGTCCCCAAGATTAATATACTTGAGTTGTGACTCCTGAGATTTCAGGAGGTGGGTGGCTGTGTTTGGACGTGGTGGAGGGTCCTCCCCGCCTCTTCCAGCTCCTGGGGGCTCCGGGCGTCCGTCCCTGGGCTGGTGGCCGCCTCCCTCCCGTCTCCGCCTCCATCTCCACGTGGCTTCTCTTCTGCGTCCGTGTCTCTCCTCTTCTGCGTCTTATAAGGACCCTGTCCCTGGGTGCAGGGCCGCCCCCACCCAGGAGGACCTCCTCTCAGACCTCCACTCTGTCACCTCTGCAGAGACTCTGATTCCACGTAGGGTCCCGTTTGCAGGCTCCAGCCCTCTCATTTCATGGGGTTCCTGTCTTGGGCGTGTGTAGGTAATCCCTGTCCCTGGCTTTAGGGCCGCCCCCATCCAGGAGGGCGTCATCTCAGACCTCCACTCCGTCACCTCTGCAGAGACCCTGTTTTCATGTAAGATCCAGTTCGCATGCCGGGAGGCAGGATGTGGATGTATTTCTTTGGAAATCCCCTTTCATCCTCTGACACCGTCCAGTCGTTCCTCTCAGAGGAGACTTTCATTAAGCCAGGATGAATGGAGAGGAGAGGATGTTTTGTCTTTATTTCACCATTTTTGTGGTTACCTGCCTAAGTAGGGGCTGAAAAGTGTCCCCAAGATTAATATACTTGAGTTGTGACTCCTGAGATTTCAGGAGGTGGGTGGCTGTGTTTGGACGTGGTCTTTAGACAGGGGCTGAAGGTGAAATGCGGTCACTAGGCTGGTCCTGATCCCACAAGACGGGTCCTGATAAGAAGGGGAGGTCGGGACACGGACGCACCCAGGGACGAGTGTGTGAGGACTCGGGAGGAGACGCCATCCACACGCACAGCAGGGAGCAGCCCTGCCCACACCTGGGGCTCCGACTCCAGCCTGCAGGGCGAGGGGAGGATCAGCACGTGCCGTCTGAGCCACCCCGTGCCGTCTCAGCCACCCCGTGTGTGCTGACCCATCTGACAGCCCCAGCCTTCCACTGTTTCTCCCTTGAACATGGTTCACACGCATCTGGGTTCTGGTCACAAGCGCGTTGTGTGTTTGGAGAAGGTGCATCCTGCTGTCCACACTCGCTCCTGGAGCTCCGGGGCCAGCGCCTCCCTCTGCAACTTGGACTCAGGCTCAGGTCCCGGGACTGGGTGGGTTTCCCCAGCGGCTCAGCTGGCTTAAGGACCTGTCTGCCAGCGCAGCGGATGCAGGAGATGCTGGTTCACTTCCTGGGTTAGGAAGATCCCCTGGAGAAGGGATGGCGATTCACTGCAGTGTTCTTGCCGGACAGTTGCATGGACAGAGGAGCCTGGTGGGCTACAGTCCACGGGGTCGCAAAGAGTCGGACACGACTGAAAGAACTTGGGACACACCTCTGTTCAGCCGCTTGGTCATGTCCGACTCTTTTTGACCCCAAGAACCGCAGCACGCCAGGCCTCCCTGTCCATCACTACCTCCTGGAGTCCACCCAAACCCATGTCCACTGAGTCGGTGATGCCATCCAGCCATCTCATTCCTTGTCGTCCCCTTCTCCTCCTGCCCTCAACTTTTCCCAGCATCGGGGTCTTTTCCAGTGAGTCAGCTCTTCACTCCAGGTGGCCAAAGGACTGGAGCTTCAGCTTCAGCATCAGTCCCTCCAGTGAATAGTCTGGGTTGATTTCTTTGAGGATGGACCGGCTGGGCCTCCTTGCAGCACGCACGTACACATACACCGACACACACCCAGAACTGGGACGCGGTGGGCAGTGTCCGAGGAGCCGTGTGCAGGAAATTCAGGCCCCCAGGGTCCCGCCCAGCCAGACCTGGGTCTCCAGGTTCAGCCCGGAGCCCGCCCAGCCGTGCCCAAAGCTACCGCGCGGGGCACCAGGACCCCCATGCGGGACTTACGGCCCGACTTCTGTTTTGCAGCTATTTCCACCAAGATGATTGACCGGGTCTTCTCCGGAGCCGTGACGCGGTGCGTGCCAGCGGGCTCCCAGCAGGGCTGGGCTGCTTTCCCAGGAGCACCCAGGCCTGCCCGTCACCCCTGGCCGGGGCGGGCATGCTCCGAGGCGCCTGGGGCCGTGACTCAGGAACACGTGCATAGGGTTTGCCATATGAGGCCACAGGCAGGGGGGACACACACCATTGTCACAGGGAGTCACGGGTAAGAGAGACACGTGTGCCACTCATGTAAGGGCATGTGTAACGGACACACGCCTTTGTCATGTGCGGACATCACACGTCTGACATGGTGAGTTACGGGCACACAAAGCACACTCTTGCCATGTGACGCCGTGCATGAGGGGCACACAGGCCCTGGGCATGCAAGGCTGTGAGGGGGCTCTGAGCTGGGCACGTTCTTCTGCCCCAGTCCTAGCCCCCCCACCCCCTCCAGCCCTGAGAGACCCTGCCCTGCACCCACACAGTCTCTCAGGTGCCTCCGGGTGGGATCCAGCCTGGGACTGGGTCCCTGCGGGGCTTCCGTCATCCCTGGACGTGGGCAGGGACCCTTGCCTCAGGCTGCTTCTCCCTGACGCCACCCTTGTCTCTGGAATCCAGAGGGAAAAAGGTGCAGAAGGAAGGAAAAATCAGCTACGCGGACTTTGTCTGGTTTCTCATCTCTGAGGAGGACAAGAAGACCCCCACCAGGTGGGTGCTGGGGCCTGTGCTCTGTTCAGGCTGTCGGGACCCTCGCAAGAGGAGCCCAGTGGTCACCCACTGCTGAGGGCGCCCCCCGCGGCCCAGCCCCGTGAGGGAATCTCGGAGGGGTCACACAGGCGGGTGGTCCCAGGGGTGGGGTCTGTCCACGTGCGGGTCACCCTGGTGGGAGCGGGCTTGGGTGGATGTGTGACCCTCCCGGCTGCAGCATCAGGTACTGGTCCCGGGGTGGGGTCACCCTGGTTGGAGCGGGTTTGGGTGGACGTGTGACCCTCCCGGCCGCAGCATCGAGTACTGGTTCCGCTGCATGGACCTGGACGGGGATGGGGTGCTGTCCATGTTCGAGCTGGAGTACTTCTACGAGGAGCAGTGCCGGCGGCTGGACAGCATGGCCATCGAGGCCCTGCCCTTCGAGGACTGCCTGTGCCAGATGCTGGACCTGGTGAAGCCCCAGACTGCAGGTGCTGTGCGGGGGCGGGCCTGGGAGGGGTGGCCCGGGAGGGGCTCCCAGGGACGGGGGAGCGGGACACCCGGGGGTGCAGATGCCCTGGGGAGGAGGGTGGTCCCCGGGGTGGGGAGGTCTGGGGGGACGGGTCTCAGTCTAGGGGGGTCCCCAGGGAATTCCGTGACGCGGTGCGTGCCAGCGGGCTCCCAGCAGGGCTGGGCTGCTTTCCCAGGAGCACCCAGGCCTGCCCGTCACCCCTGGCCGGGGCGGGCATGCTCCGAGGCGCCTGGGGCCGTGACTCAGGAACACGTGCATAGGGTTTGCCATATGAGGCCACAGGCAGGGGGGACACACACCATTGTCACAGGGAGTCACGGGTAAGAGAGACACGTGTGCCACTCATGTAAGGGCATGTGTAACGGACACACGCCTTTGTCATGTGCGGACATCACACGTCTGACATGGTGAGTTACGGGCACACAAAGCACACTCTTGCCATGTGACGCCGTGCATGAGGGGCACACAGGCCCTGGGCATGCAAGGCTGTGAGGGGGCTCTGAGCTGGGCACGTTCTTCTGCCCCAGTCCTAGCCCCCCCACCCCCTCCAGCCCTGAGAGACCCTGCCCTGCACCCACACAGTCTCTCAGGTGCCTCCGGGTGGGATCCAGCCTGGGACTGGGTCCCTGCGGGGCTTCCGTCATCCCTGGACGTGGGCAGGGACCCTTGCCTCAGGCTGCTTCTCCCTGACGCCACCCTTGTCTCTGGAATCCAGAGGGAAAAAGGTGCAGAAGGAAGGAAAAATCAGCTACGCGGACTTTGTCTGGTTTCTCATCTCTGAGGAGGACAAGAAGACCCCCACCAGGTGGGTGCTGGGGCCTGTGCTCTGTTCAGGCTGTCGGGACCCTCGCAAGAGGAGCCCAGTGGTCACCCACTGCTGAGGGCGCCCCCCGCGGCCCAGCCCCGTGAGGGAATCTCGGAGGGGTCACACAGGCGGGTGGTCCCAGGGGTGGGGTCTGTCCACGTGCGGGTCACCCTGGTGGGAGCGGGCTTGGGTGGATGTGTGACCCTCCCGGCTGCAGCATCAGGTACTGGTCCCGGGGTGGGGTCACCCTGGTTGGAGCGGGTTTGGGTGGACGTGTGACCCTCCCGGCCGCAGCATCGAGTACTGGTTCCGCTGCATGGACCTGGACGGGGATGGGGTGCTGTCCATGTTCGAGCTGGAGTACTTCTACGAGGAGCAGTGCCGGCGGCTGGACAGCATGGCCATCGAGGCCCTGCCCTTCGAGGACTGCCTGTGCCAGATGCTGGACCTGGTGAAGCCCCAGACTGCAGGTGCTGTGCGGGGGCGGGCCTGGGAGGGGTGGCCCGGGAGGGGCTCCCAGGGACGGGGGAGCGGGACACCCGGGGGTGCAGATGCCCTGGGGAGTAGGGTGGTCCCCGGGGTGGGGAGGTCTGGGGGGACGGGTCTCAGTCTAGGGGGGTCCCCAGGGAATTGGGGCACCCTGCGGTGGGGGACACCCCAGGGGGTAGAGAGCCCTGGAGGGGGCAGCTCCGAGGGTGGGCAGCCCCAGGGGAGGTGTGTGCCGGGCCTCGGGAGGGTCGCCTCGTCCAGGGCAGGTCAGGTGTGGTCTCGTGTGACTGAGCACCATGCACTTCCAGTCCCTGGGGGTGGACGCGGCCCTCCCTGAGCCCTTGCGTATGACCTCTGGGGGTGGACGCAACCCGTGTGGCCCCGCCCTCAGCTCTCAGTGTGAACCCTGGGGGCGGACGTGACCCTCGCGGCCCCGCCCTCAGTCCTCAGCGTGACCCCTGGGGGCGGACGTGACCCTCGCGGCCCCGCCCTCAGTCCTCAGTGTGACCCCTGGGGGCGGACGTGACCCTCGCGGCCCGCTCTCAGCCCTCAGCGTGACCCCTGGGGGCGGACGCGACCCTCGTGGCCCTGCCCTCAGCCCTCACGTGTGACCCCTGGGGGTGGATGCGGCCCTCCCTGAGCCCTCGCGTGTGACCCTTGGGGGCGGACGCGACCCTCGCGGCCCTGCCCTCAGCCCTCAGTGTGACCCTTGGGGGTGGACACGACCCTTGAGGCCCCACCCTTAGCCTTCACGTGTGACCCCTGGGGGTGGACATGACCTGTGTGGCCCCGCCCTCAGCTCTCAGTGTAACCCCTGGGGGCGGACGCGACCCTCGCGGCCCTGCCTTCAGCTCTTGCGTGTGACCCCTGCGGGCAGACGCGACCCTCGCGGCCCTGCCCTCAGCCCTCACGTGTGACCCCTGGGGGTGGATGCGGCCCTCCCTGAGCCCTCGCGTGTGACCCTTGGGGGCGGACGAGACCCTTGCGGCCCTGCCCTCAGCCCTCAGTGTGACCCTTGGGGGTGGACACGACCCTTGAGGCCCCACCTTGAGCCCTTACGTGACCCCTGGGGGTGGACGCGACCTTCACAGCCCCGCCCTTACCCGTCGCGTGCTGTGCACCGACCTGGGGACTGAGTGTGCCCCGGGGCTGGGGACGGTGGCCGTGTCCCTCGACCATGCTCCTCTGCCGTGCTCTGTCGTCGTCCACCAGGACCCCCGTGTGGGCAGTGCGGGGGCCCCTGTGCTGGGCCGCCCTTCTCGGGCCCGGTGCCGCGGCTCGGGGATTGCTTAGGTTGACCTGGGAGCCTGGGTGCTCGGTGGGCACATCCCAGGGCACCCGGGACGCCTGCCTAGGTCACAGGAAGGCTCTGCCCCCAAGTCGAACGCCCGGGTGCCCTGTGTCCTGGGAGCCCAGTCTTGGGTGTTGTCTGCTGCCGGCTCGTCCTGGGGCTGCGTGACTGGGCCCTCTTGCCCGACCCAGGTTTCCTCCTGCTCTGTGTCCACGGTCTGCGGCAGCTCGGGTCCCACCCTCTGGGTTACGCGTGCGGACCCCCTATATCCCCTGACGAGCTCTCTGGGACACAGAGGGCTCTGGTCCCCCAGCCACCGGCCAGGCTTCCTCCGCGCCGGGAGCGCTCCTGTGGCCGGGCTGGTGGCAGAGCGCACGGTGCTGTGCCGCAAGGCGTGTGGCTTCGCACACGTGAGGGGCCTGGGTTCCTCGGGGTGCCTGGGAGCCGCGTGTGCTCAGAGCCGCCCGCGTGTGCTCGTGACATGCCCGTGTGCCCATGAGCCGCCCTGCGTCCAGGAGCCCCACTCCGCGCGCCAGTGAGCCGCCTCAGGGGCCCACGAGACTACTCCGCGCTCCCCCTGCGGCTGCCCTGAGCGCGCCTGCCCTGCCCCCCGCCCCCAGATGTGTATAAGAGACAGGAGAGACACGTGTGCCACTCATGTAAGGGCATGTGTAACGGACACACGCCTTTGTCATGTGCGGACATCACACGTCTGACATGGTGAGTTACGGGCACACAAAGCACACTCTTGCCATGTGACGCCGTGCATGAGGGGCACACAGGCCCTGGGCATGCAAGGCTGTGAGGGGGCTCTGAGCTGGGCACGTTCTTCTGCCCCAGTCCTAGCCCCCCCACCCCCTCCAGCCCTGAGAGACCCTGCCCTGCACCCACACAGTCTCTCAGGTGCCTCCGGGTGGGATCCAGCCTGGGACTGGGTCCCTGCGGGGCTTCCGTCATCCCTGGACGTGGGCAGGGACCCTTGCCTCAGGCTGCTTCTCCCTGACGCCACCCTTGTCTCTGGAATCCAGAGGGAAAAAGGTGCAGAAGGAAGGAAAAATCAGCTACGCGGACTTTGTCTGGTTTCTCATCTCTGAGGAGGACAAGAAGACCCCCACCAGGTGGGTGCTGGGGCCTGTGCTCTGTTCAGGCTGTCGGGACCCTCGCAAGAGGAGCCCAGTGGTCACCCACTGCTGAGGGCGCCCCCCGCGGCCCAGCCCCGTGAGGGAATCTCGGAGGGGTCACACAGGCGGGTGGTCCCAGGGGTGGGGTCTGTCCACGTGCGGGTCACCCTGGTGGGAGCGGGCTTGGGTGGATGTGTGACCCTCCCGGCTGCAGCATCAGGTACTGGTCCCGGGGTGGGGTCACCCTGGTTGGAGCGGGTTTGGGTGGACGTGTGACCCTCCCGGCCGCAGCATCGAGTACTGGTTCCGCTGCATGGACCTGGACGGGGATGGGGTGCTGTCCATGTTCGAGCTGGAGTACTTCTACGAGGAGCAGTGCCGGCGGCTGGACAGCATGGCCATCGAGGCCCTGCCCTTCGAGGACTGCCTGTGCCAGATGCTGGACCTGGTGAAGCCCCAGACTGCAGGTGCTGTGCGGGGGCGGGCCTGGGAGGGGTGGCCCGGGAGGGGCTCCCAGGGACGGGGGAGCGGGACACCCGGGGGTGCAGATGCCCTGGGGAGGAGGGTGGTCCCCGGGGTGGGGAGGTCTGGGGGGACGGGTCTCAGTCTAGGGGGGTCCCCAGGGAATTGGGGCACCCTGCGGTGGGGGACACCCCAGGGGGTAGAGAGCCCTGGAGGGGGCAGCTCCGAGGGTGGGCAGCCCCAGGGGAGGTGTGTGCCGGGCCTCGGGAGGGTCGCCTCGTCCAGGGCAGGTCAGGTGTGGTCTCGTGTGACTGAGCACCATTGGCCGCGGGGGACCCCTGGGAGGACGGGTGAGTGTGCGGGTGGTGGAGAACTGGGTCCCGGGCGGAGGGGTGGCCAGGGACGGGGCCTGGGACCCCCGGGAGCACGGTGAGTGCGGGAGGAAGGGGAGCGGGAGAACCGGCTCCGGCCCAGGGAAGGTCCGGGATGGGGCCTGGGACCCCCGGGAGCACGGTGAGTGTGGGAGGAATGGGAGCGGGGAGAACCGGGTCTGGGATGAGGAAAGGCCGGGCAGGGGGGCAGGGAAACGGGCTGCCAGCTGGGGCAGGGAGGACGCCACCCCTGGCTGCCACTTCTGGGGGAGGGTTTCCAAGGGACTGTGGCCCTGCCGCTGAGGGCGGGCACACTGACTCCGAGCCGTGCCTGGTCCTGCCTCAGGGGCCCAGTCTCAGCGCCCTGCCTCTGGGAGCTCTTCCTGCTGAGTCAGGCCCTCCCCCAGCCGCGGAGGGTCCCACCAGGGCCCTTGTGGGGCACCTACCCGGGCTCCACCTACTCCTGGGGTGGCACCCGCAGGCTGCCAAGGGGCGCAGCCTCAGAGGGGCCAGGGTGGGGACCAGCCGAGCAGCTGAGCTGCTGAACACACGGCTGCTCAGGGCCCGCTGTCCTGCCCTGGGTGTTGGGGTGTCGGGGGGGGCACAGCTGCTCAGGGCCCGCTGTCCTGCCCCCGGGTGTCGGGGTGCACACAGTTGTCCAGTGGGCACGGAGGGTGGGCGCTGTCCTCACGGGCCTCTCCCCGCAGGTATGAGGCCGAGCTCAGCCCCGTGGAGCAGAAGCTGAGCGCCCTGAGGTCCCCGCTGGCCCAGAGGCCCTTCCTGGAGGCGCCGGGCGGCCTGGGCGCCGTCGAGCTGTACGAGTACGAGTGTGGGGACGACGACCTGCCGCCCTCGTGACCCGCGGCCCCTCGGGGTCCCCGTGGCCCGTGGGTGGGAAACGTGGCCGAGCGGCCACTGGCCTCACCCGCGCGGTGCGTCTGTCTGTGGTGCGTGCGTCCTTACTCAGCACAGAAGCAGCTGCAGACGGCCCCACGGTGCCTTCCCAGCGGGCAGGCGGCCTGGGCCCGCTGCCCCGTCCAGGCGCCTGGAGGCCCCCATCGGCGGACGGTCCACCCCGGTGGGAACCCGGCGGCGCTGTGGCGGGCCTGCCCGGGCCGTCCCCGCGCTGACCCTGGGCCGGCTGTGTCGGCAGGAACATTCCAGGAGCCGCAGCGCCCGCTGTCCCGCGGGGCCCCTGCAGGGATGCCGCCCCAGCCAGGGCCGAGGGAGCACCCAGGTCAGAGCAGCCCAGCGTTTCTGTGTACGTGTACAAAATGTGTAAAGTTACCTTCTATTTGCTGTGCAGAGCGGTTTAAAAAGTTTTATGAGATCACGTTTGTATTTTGAAATAAAGAATTTTAACGATTTTCAGCCCAAGGGTAACCTTGAGACAAAACGAGACACGGTAGTGGGGGATCCTCAACATGGGCCACGGGATGGACATGACACGGATGTGGGGGTCCCTGCAGGGAGACCGCGGGGCGTGCAGGAGCCACAGGGCGCGGCCACAGGGTGGACATGACACGGATGTGGGGGTCCCTGCAGGGAGATCGCGGGGCGTGCAGGCCCCCCCGGACGCAGAGCTGCCGGGCGTGGGCCACAGGATGGACATGACACAGATGTGGGGGTCCCCGCAGGGAGACCGCAGGGTGTGCACGACCCCGGGACACGGAGTTGCCAGGCGCGGGTCACAGGTGCACACCACACGGATGTGGGGGTCCCCGCAGGGAGACCGCGGGGCGTGCAGGAGCCGCAGGGCGCGGCCACAGGCTGGGGCCTCAGGGCCGTGCAGCCTGCACTCTGGCCACGGCGGTCCCCGCGCGGCCCTGGGCGGCCGGCTCTCCTGCGGTCACTTCTGCGCACGACAGGGTGCGAGCCTCCCTGGCAGACACCGCACCGCGAGACCAGACGTCCGGCCTGCATGCCGCTCCGCCCGCCCCTGGGGCCAGCACCTCTGCGTGCTTCGGCACCAACCCGAGATTCCAGGAGAGGGTGGGCTCCCACGTGTCTCCACAGCCACGTCTTCCTGGGAAAGGCTCTGGGCAACCCCAGGAGACAGGCGTGGCCACTGTCTCCTCAGAGCTCAGACAGGCCGGGTGTTCCCCCTGGCCGCCAATGCCCCCGAGGGACCCACCTCGTCTCCGACTCATCCCGCCGAGGGGCGGACGCAGGAGGTCAGCGGAGAGGAGAGGAGGCTCAGAGAATGTGGAGAAAGAAAATCTGGGGAGAACGCATCGACCCGGGGGTTAGAGACTGAAGAGATGAGAACCCACCACGTGTTGCAAAAGTAAGCCTGAAAAGGCCGTCGGGGTAAATGCCTGCGAGAAAGGACAACAAAGTCCCCTTGGTGTCAGGAGGTGCGCACGGCCGGTCTCCTGACGGCGCTTCCTCCTTGGGTGGGGCGAGGGCGGGTGACAGAGACCAGCAGACTCCCCGCCTGCCTTCTACCTGCATGTCATCCGCCCTTCCTTCCTCCTCCCACCCTCCCGTCTGCTCATCCAGACGCCTGCCCCCAACCGGCCACCCACTGGTCCCTGCGTCCATCCACGCATCTGGGCGGTCAGCCATCCGTATCTATGCGCCGGCTGGTCCACGCCTCCCCTGCTACCTCTGTCCACCCACCCATCCTTCCTTCCGTCTGCCCACCCGTGCACGCATTCCTGTGTGTACCTTTCTGTCCATTTACCCGCACAGTGGCCCACGTCTCCATGTAGCTGTCCATCCCACCCAGCCCACAGTCCATCCGTTTCTCCATCCCCTGCATCCATCAGAACCCCCGGGGCCCTATTGGGAAGGCCCACGCGGCATCTGGGACCTCTGAGGGTGGGTGGGGGTTCAGCATCAGACACCCACGGCAAAGTTCAGGGCCAGTGGAGATGAGCTTCAACCTCTCAGGCTGGTTTCGTGACCCCCCCGCCCCAGGGCTGCACTCAGAGCCCCCCACCTCACCAAGGCAGGCTGTGGGGTCTCCAAGAAGAGAATGCAGCCCCAGCTGCAGGGTTTGAGGTATTCCAGGGGTAGAATGGGCCCCAAAGCAGGGTTCAGGACCTCTGGGAAGTAACACTTCCCACAAGGCAGAGTCTTGGGCTCTGGGGATGCAGTCCCTGGGCTACCCAGGCAGACATCATACTCCCCTGAGTCAGGACACTTCAAGGCCAAATTTGGGGCCCATGAGCCACACTTGGACATCACCACATGGTCGACACCGAAATCAGATTGATTATATTCTTTGCAGCCGAAGATGGAAATGCTGTATACAGTCAGCAAAAACAAGACCAGGAGCTGACTGTGGCTCAGATCATGAGCTCCTGATTGCCAAATTCAGACTAAAATTGAAGAGTGGAGAACACCACTAGACCATTCAGTTCAGTTCAGTCGCTCAGTCGTGTCCGACTCTTTGCGACCCCATGAATCGCAGCACGCCAGGCCTCCCTGTCCATCACCAACTCCCAGAGTTCACTCAGACTCATGTTCATCAAGTCAGTGACGCCATCCAGCCATCTCATCCTCTGTCGTCCCCTTCTCCTCCTGCCTCCAATCCCTCCCAGCATCAGTATTTTCCAATGAGTCAACTCTTCGCATGAGGTGGCCAAAGTACTGGAGTTTCAGCTTTAGCATCATTC
The DNA here is from genome assembly GCA_006410655.1 of Kobus ellipsiprymnus. Lineage (NCBI taxonomy): Eukaryota > Metazoa > Chordata > Mammalia > Artiodactyla > Bovidae > Kobus > Kobus ellipsiprymnus. The sequence continues at coordinate 3,399 of SJYR01001638.1, read as the reverse complement.
CTTCCAAAGAAATCCCAGGGCTGATCTCCGTCAGAATGGACTGGTTGGATCTCCTTGCCGTCCCAGGGACTCTCAAGAGTCTTCTCCAACACCACAGTTCAAAAGCATCCTAAATCAAATCCCTTATGACTACAGTGGAAGTGAGAAATAGATTTAAGGGACTAGATCTGATAGAATGCCTGATGAACTGTGGATGGAGGTTTGTGACACTGTACAGGAGACAGGAATCAAGACCACCCCCAAGAAAGAGAAATGCAAAAAAGCAAAATGGCTGTCTGGGGAGGACTTACAAATAGCTGTGAAAAGAAGGGAAGCGGAAAGCAAAGGAAAGAAAAGGAAAGATTTAAGCATCTGAATGCAGAGTTCCAAAGAATAGCAAGGAGAGAGAAGAAAGCCTTACTCAGCGATCAATGTAAAGAAATAGAGGGAAACAACAGAATGGGAAAGACTAGAGATCTCTTCAAGAAAATTAGAGATACTAAGGGAACATTTCATGCAAAGATGGGCTCAATAAAGGACAGAAATGGTATGGACCTAACAGAAGCAGAAGATATTAAGAAGAGGTGGCAGGAATACACAGAACTGTACAAAAAAGATCTTCACGACCCAGATAATCACGACGGTGTGATCACTTACCTAGAGCCAGACATCCTGGAATGTGAAGTCAAGTGGACCTTAGAAAGCATCACTATGAACAAAGCTAGTGGAGGTGATGGAATTCCAGCTGAGCTATTTCAATTCCTGAAAGATGATGCTGTGAAAGTGCTGCACTCAATGCACTCAATATGTCAGCAAATTTGGAAAGCTCAGCAGTGGCCGACAGGACTGGAAAAGGTCAGTTTTCATTCCAATTCCAAAGAAAGGCAATGCCAAAGAATGCTCAAACTCCTGCACAATTGCACTCCTCTCACGTTAGTAAAGTAATGCATAAAAATTTCCAAGCCAGGCTTCAGCAATACATGAACCATGAACTTCCAGATGTATAAGCCTGATTTAGAAAAGGCAGAGGAACCACAGATTAAATTGCCAACAGCTGCTGGATCATGGAAAAAGCAAGGGAGTTCCTGAAAAACATCTATTTCTGCTTTATTGACTATGCCAATGCTTTTGTGTGGATCACAACAAACTGTGGAAAATTCTGAAAGAGATGAGAATACCAGACCACCTGACCTGCCTCTTGAGAAACCTATATGCAGGTCAGGAAGCAACAGTTAGAACTGGACATGGAACAACAGACTGGTTCCAAATAGGAAAAGGAGTACATCAGGGCTGTATATTGTCACTCTGCTTATTTAACTTATATGCAGAGTACATCATGAGAAACCCTGGGCTGGAGGAAGCAGAAGCTGGAATGAAGATTGCAGGGAGAAACATCAATAACCTCAGATGTGCAGATGATACCACCCTTGTGGCAGAAAGAGAAGAGGAACTAAAGAGCCTCTTGATGAAGGTGAAAGAGGAGAGTGAGAAAGTTGGCTTAAAGCTCAACATTCAGAAAACTAAGATCATGGCATCTGGTCCCATCATTTCATGGAAAATAAATGGGGAAACAGTGGCTGACTTTATCTTTTGGAGCTCCAGAATCACTGCAGATGGTGATTGCAGCCATGAAATTAAAAGACGCTTACTCCTTGGAAGGAAAGTTATGACCAACCTAGATAGCATATTCAAAAGCAGAGACATTACTTTGTCAACAAAGGTCCGTCTAGTCAAGGCTATGGTTTTTCAGGTGGTCATGTATGGATGTGAGAGTTGGACTGTGAAGAAAGCTGAGCGCCGAAGAATTGATGCTTTTGAACTGTGGTGTTGGAGAAGACTCTTGAGAGTCCCTTGGACTGCAAGGAGATCCAACCAGCAGTCCTGAATATTCACTGGAAGGACTGATGCTGAAGCTGAAACTCCAATACTTTGGCCACCTGATGCGAAGAGCTGACTCACTGGAAAAGACCCTGATGCTGGTAAGGATTGAAGGCGGGAGGAGAAGGGGCATGACAGAAGATGAGATGGTTTGATGGTATCACCGACTCCATGGACATGGGTTTGGGTGAACTTCGGGAGTTGGTGATGGACAGGGAGGCCTGGCGTGCTGTGGTTCATGGGGTCGTAGAGTTGGACACGACTGAGCGACTGAGCTGAACTGAGCCACACACACCCCAGGGCAGAGTTCAGGACCCGGGGGGACCTATGTGGAACCCCCAGGACCACAGTCGATTCACCAGCGTACACGTCAGAGCCGTGGAGCGGGTGCAGAGCCCGTAACACTGTTCAGGGTACCCCTCGGGTCGGATTCCAGGCCCCAAGGCAGTAGCTGGGACCTCCGGGCTAGGGGGCGCACTCGGACGCGCAAGGCAGAGCTTTGGGCTCCCGAGGGCGGAACTGGACCCGCAAGCCCAGACCGCCGGCCTCGGGCGGAGGCTGTACTGGGGCCCGGCTTGGGTGCGCGGCGCGGCTCGGCTCCGGCGCTACACGCCGCGGGAGGCCGCCGCGAACACCCCCAACGGAGAGGCGAACGGCCCGAACCCGCCTCCCGGCCGAGACTCGCGCACAGCAGCCAGGCGGCGAGGGCGAGTGCCCGGGCGACCAATGGGCAGCCTGTAAGGGAGCTGGGTCCGCCCCCAGGCCCCGCCCTGTTGACCCGGGTGGCCATTGGGCAGCCGGCAAGGGAGGAGGCCCCGCCCCGTTGACCCGGGTGACCAATGGGAAGCCGGTACAGGAGCCGGGTCCTCCCCGAGGCCCCGCCCTGTTGACCCAGGTGACCGCCCGGAAGCCGGCTACGGAGCTGGCTCCGCCCCGGAGGCCCCGCCCCGTTGCGCAGAGGTGCGCATGATGTGGGCCTTGCGGGCCGCCGTCCGCGGCGGCGCCTGGCTCTCTCGCGCGGTTCGCGGCTGCCGGCCCCCGAGGGCCGCGCTGCTGCCGCCGCCGCCGCCCCACCCCGAGCGCGCCCTCGCCGCTGTCCGCGGAGGCCTGGGGTGCTCGGAGGGGCGGGAGGGCGGAAGGGGCGGCCCACGTGCGGATGGCCGGAGAAGCCGGGCTGACGGGGAGGAGGAGCCCGAAGATGCGGAGGAGGAGGAAGACGAGGAGCAGCTTCTGAGGAGGGACCCGCTGCTGCCCTCGGGGACACAGCGCGTGTGCCTGGTTCACCCTGAGATCAAGTGGGGGCCCGGGAAGCCGCAGGGGACCCGAGGTGACCGAGAGCGCGGGGTCGGGCGGCTACGGGGGCGGGCGCGGGCGGAGCGAGCAGGCTCGCGCTTAAGGGGCGGGGAAGTCGGCGCTTCGGGGGCGGGGCTCCTGGGGGCGGGACTCGCGTGCTGAGCTCATAGGTCAGGGACGCCAGGGGCGGGGCTTCCGGGGCGGGGCTTCTGGGGGCGGACCTCGACGGCCGGAGCTCATAGGTCGGGG
>SJYR01001637.1:544515-554874 GCA_006410655.1 Kobus ellipsiprymnus | reverse complement strand
CATATATATGGAATTTAGAAAGATGGCAACAATAACCCTGTATGTGAGACAGCAAAAGAGACACAGATGTATAGAACAGTCTTTTGGACTCTGTGGGAGAGGGAGAGGGTGGGATGATTTGGGATAATGGCACTGAAACATGTATAATATCATATAAGAAATGAATCACCAATCCAGGTTCGATGCAGGATACAGGATGGTTGGGGCTGGTGCACTGGGATGACCCAGAGGGATGGTACGGGGAAGGAGGTGGGAGGGGGGTTCAGAATGGGGAACATGTGTACACCAGTGGCAGATTCATGTTAATGTATGACAAAACCAATACAATATTGTAAAGTAATTCGCCTCTAATTAAAATGAATAAATTTAAATTAAAAAAAAATAAAGGAGTAATAGAGGACTTAAAAAATTTAAAAAATGACAATAGTAAAAATATATCTAGGAATTTTTCTGGAGCTGTTTCAGGCAGTGTGGGGTTAGTTCAGTTTCATATAGTTTCTTGTTCCAGCTTATACTTCTCATGATCTATAGGCCCCTTCCAATGTAGTCGGTGCTAACTAGAGGGTTTTAATCTGTTTCCACCTGTCACTTCCAAAGCAGTTCCCATTTTAGCTTCTTCTGTTTGCAGGTCTCTTCAGTGTCTAACTCATTGCAGATAGTGACTGCAGCCATGAAATTAAAAGACATTTACTCCTTGGAAGAAAAGTTATGACCAACCTAGATAGCATATTGAAAAGCTGAGACATTGCTTTGCCAACAAATGTCCATCTAGTCAAGGCTATGGTTTTTCCAGTGGTCATGTATGGATGTGAGAGTTGGACTATGAAGAACGCTGAGCACCAAAGAACTGATGCTCTTGAACCGTGGTGTTGGAGAAGACTCTTGAGAGACCCTTGGACAGCAAGGAGATCCAACCAGTCCATTCTGAAGGAGATCAACCCTAGGATTTCTTTGGAAGGAATGATGCTAAAGCTGAAACTCCAGTACTTTGACCACCTCATGCAAAGAATTGACTCATTGGAAAAGACTCTGATGCTGGGAGGGATTGGGGGCAGGAGGAGAAAGGGATGACAGAGGATGAGATGGGTGGATGGCATCACTGACTCGATGGACATGAATCTGAGTGAACTCCGGGAGTTGGTGATGGACAGGGAGGCCTGGTGTGCTGCGATTCATGGGGTTGCAAAGAGTTGGATACGATTGAGTGACTGAACTGAACTCAGTTTTTAATTTCCACACTGACAGAAGGGGGCCTATGTGGTCACTTATTTAGGCTCACTTGTTCAGTCATGCTGTGGGGAGGGTGGAACACTGCAAACAAATATCAGTGGTGTGTGTGGGGAGTGCTTGCAGTGTCTCAGCCATCCAGGGTTTGTCCCCGCTCACAGTGTGTGTGCTTTCCCAGTCTACACTGCTCAGGATCTAGGTTGCTCTGCAGGGGAAGTGTCTAAAGTGGGCCCTGGCCCTTTCCAGGTCTAAGCCACTCAGGTTCAGGTTCTTGGGCATCCACAAAAGCACAGACTCAGGTGGGCCTGCGTTTTGTGCCCTTCCCAGGTCCGATATTTATTGGTCATACATTTCTAAATGAGAAAGACAAAACTTTTCAATTCCTCTAGCTATGGATGAATATTAAGAACCATTAGAATAAGCTGTAGTTCAATCAAGTTTGTTGGTCTTAATTTCTGCTTTTATTAATGTGATTGCTGAGAATCCATTTCACATAATTAAGTGGATGGGAATAGAAGTATCAATGTTATTCAATTCTTTTGAAATTTGTATAGATATGCCAAAAGGCACAAAAATTGTTTTTAATAGTGTAGGTTATTGATTTGACAGGACATGCTGTCAATTTTGTTGACAGCAAATAATTTAAGTTCAACTGACTTGCAAAACAAATTGTTAAAAGCAGTCATTAGAGTCATTCACTTGGTCAACATCAACACCATTATGTTAGTCAACCTGGCCTTGTTGCAGAGAGAAGTCTATTCTGACTCCATGTTGGAACTATTTCTTTGACTTGTTTTCCATTGTTTTTGCTATTATTAGTTTAATCATACATAATGATCAGCCTCAGAGAATCCTACTCCTCAACCTGACAATTAGGCTAAAGTTCAGAACCCTCTCCACCTGTCAGTGCCACACTAGGAAATATTTTCAAGATTGATGGCCTTTTTACTTTGTTTCCTCACTTCCCCCTTCCCCATCTCTGATCCATAAAAGAACCTGGCATCCAGAACCCACAAGATGATTGTTTTGAGACATTTGTTTGTCATCTTGGTCAGTCAGCTTTCTGAATAGTTATATTCCTTGCCTCAACTTCTCTCTCAGATTCATAGGCCTGTCATGCAATAAGCAGAGTGAGCTTGGACTTGGTAACAGTCTTTCATTTAATGCCTGGGCTAGTTTTATTTGGCAGGGTGACACTTCATAGTAAGATTCTGGATGGTAAGAGAGAGTCATTTCTTGTGTAAAGTGGGAGAAAGGATTATGAAAGGGGAATTGGGAATAAAGAATCAGCAAAACCTATATCTTCCTAAGATCGTTATTGGAAGAATTCACACAGAATCTAAGGATATGAAAAGGATCAATGTTCTTTGAAAAATTTAACCTAGTAAGATTCTGGGTGGTAAGAGAGAGTCATTTCTTGTGTAAAGTGGGAGAAAGGATTATGAAAGGGGAATTGGGAATAAAGAATCAGCAAAACCTATATCTTCCTAAGATCGTTATTGGAAGAATTCACACAGAATCTAAGGATATGAAAAGGATCAATGTTCTTTGAAAAATTTAACCCTTTGGAAAAGCTTTGTGTGTCCTCTGATATATATGTATGTATGTATATATATATGTATATATACATATATATATGTACCAACCAGTATGAAAACCAGTGCTCTACCCCACACTATGGAAATTGCAGTCTAATTGAAAAGAATGAACAGGCATTTAATTTCAATAAAACTATTTATGCTAAGTCCTTTCAGTCAAGTGTGATTGTTTGCAACCAGGACTGTAGCCCATCAGGCTTCTCTGTCCATGGAGTTCTCCAGGCAAAAATACTGGAGTGGGTTGCCATGCCTTCCTCCCAGGGGTCTTCCCGACCCAAGGACTGAACCCACATCTTCTGTGGCTCGTGCATTGCAGGCAGATTCTTTACCACTGAGCCACTGGGGGAAACTCCAATAAAACAATACAAATTTTAATAAAAGTAGTTGAAGTACACAATAAACAAATGTCACAAGATTTGTTTCTGATTAGTTGAAATCACATTGCATGTAATTTTTTTATCCCGTATTTTGTCAATAATGGTCTTCCAAACACTGACATAACTATGCATAAGCCAAGATCCAGTATAAAATTAAGTCAAAGAAATGTAGCAGGTTTTTTCTTATTTGGTTAAAACACTCATCTTTTTGTATATCTTATCAAATAAGGGGAAAAGAGCAAGAAATTGTTATTCCTTCAGGCTGTCTCACCTCAAGGCTGCCCTAGAACTAAGGGCAGAACTGAAATGCTATTTCTCAGTCTGTCCATATTGTTTCTTATCTGTTCTGATTGCCATGGGCCCCCAAGCTCCCTTAAACATAGAAACTCTGTGAGTCCCATCTGAGCTTGACAAAGGTGTACTACCAACTCTCAGAAATCTTTCTGTCAATTCTTCTTGTACATCTCATGTTTGACTTTATGCATTTTATGTAGCAGACACAAGTGTGTGGCTGTTACAGCTATAGAGTAGATTATAACTCTTTGGTCAATGTAAATAATCCTACTTGCCTCTGCAGTTTTAAAATATCTACTCTGTTAATGTTGACACTTCTGCTTTTTTCTTTCTTACAGGGTCCAGGAGAACAGCATTCAGTAAATGTTAGCTATGTGTATTTCTCCTTCACAGTTACATTAAAGATAATTATCCTGTTTTAAAACCTACTAGATTTCTATTATACATTGAAACTGTATTTCTCTAATTACATATAATATCTATCTGTATGTAATATCTAATGATAAGTTTAGCACACATTTGCCATTATGTATGTCCTAGTTTTTATTAATATTCTATATGATGTCAGGTCTCTATGATAAATTACCAGAAAATTGAAGACAGTGAAGAAGACTTCAGTGCTGATTTACCTAGAAAGGAGATTCATAGATCTATGAATCTCCTTTCTAGGTAAATCAGCACTGAAGTCTTCTTCACTGTCTTCAATTTTCTGGTAATTTATCATAGAGACCTGACATCATATAGAATATTAATAAAAACTAGGACATACATAATGGCAAATGTGTGCTAAACTTATCATTAGATATTACATACAGATAGATATTATATGTAATTAGAGAAATACAGTTTCAATGTATAATAGAAATCTAGTAGGTTTTAAAACATGTGATAGCCATAGAGGTAATTAGAGTTAGTTTCCTCAGAATTATTAAATTATGGACCAATTCTGAAGAAACACTGAGAGTATTTGTTGTTGGCTCTATATAGTTATGAGGAAAGGAGAGAGCTCAGTTATGCCTCTAATGTTTTGATCTGAACAACCTGAAAAAGTGGAATCAGCATTTTCTGAGAAGTGGAACCATGGTAGGAAATGCTATGAAGGAGGTCAAGAGTCCACTTTTAAATATGTTAAGATGCCTCTTCTTTATATAGCTGGAGAGTTTAAGTAAGCTATTTGAATACATCAATTTAGAGTTCAGGAGTGAGGTTCGGCTTTGAGATACAAATAAGGAATTTTCAGTAGACTGTATTTAAAGACAAGAATTTGTATAAGATCATTTAGAAAGTGTACAGAAATCAAGATTAGAAGAGTACAAGGACAAAGCCCTTGGGCAGGCCCTAGGGTAAGAGCCTTACTACTGTCAAATAGTAGGAAGGCTGAGCACACATATCTTGTTTAATAGGACTTTAACACTCAAAAGAAGAATACCTCAAGGCTTCCCCCATGAAAGTCAAATGTCCAGTGTGTTTCAAGATCATCATGTACATGTCTGAAGTTGTCATCTCATACCAGGGGCCAAATGATATACTTATGAAATTAGATTAGAAATGTTTAATTTTACTAGTGAATATTGTGGATGATTATGGATAGGTCCACCCTACCCTCATTCCAAAACAAAAGAAGAGAAATATAGTTTGTTGGAGAGGAGGTATGTGTTTGACAAATATCATACTCAAATTAGAGTGAAATTACTGACACTAAATACAAACAAATATTTATAACTGTTTCTTACTGACAAAAATACGAATAATTTATTGATGAGCTGTGGGAGTTTTAAAGTGTAACAAGACAGAAATACCCAAACACATTCCCCTACAGCAGCTAAATAATCAATCTTAACCAGGTGGATTTAACTGACCAAGCAGTACAATTTTGACACTCTATTGGAATATATTAAACTTTACTTGTGTGTTTTTAAGACTGCCTTTCTGAACATTCCCTCCACCTGACCTTAAATTACACATCATCATATGTCAAAGAGAATTTTCAGAGGAAAAAATAAAAAATAGTTGATAATTTATGAAAAGAAATACAATTTGAAATAAAATGAGATAGAATATTTGAGTTCACAAATTGGCAAAAGTTAAAAATATTGATCTTATCTCTTATGGAGAGCGCATGTAGCGAAGATACTATCATTTACTCTTGGCTAGGGTTTAAATTGACTCAGCATTTTTGAAGAGAAATGTGGTGCACGGTATGTTAAAACTGTAGTGTCATCAATTCAGTTTCTAGGAATTTATCCACACAGAACACTACCACAAGGGTGCAAAGATGAGTATTCAAGTAAATTCAGTAGAGCATTGTTTATATCAGGGAACATTGGAAATAGCTTAAATATTTATCATGTAGGATTTATTAAATAAGTTACAATGCATCCTATAACCTCTAGACAACAGTTAAAGAATATTAATTAGAAAGAAAAGTCCAACATATGCGGTTATATTTTCCACTTAAGATACAGAAGAGGGGACTTCCCTAATGGTCTAGTGATGAAAACTTCACCATCTAATCAGGTAATGCAGGTTCAATCCTTGGCTGTGGAGCTGATTGTACTTGCCTCCTGGCCAAAAAAACATAGCATAAAACAGAAGCTATACTATAACAAATTCAGTAAAGACTGTAAAAATGGTCCACATTTTAAAAAAAAAAGAAAAGAAAAAAAGATGCAGAAGATAATGTTAAACTGGAAGGCAAGCACCATGATAATGGTCTGTTTTGAGCATAGGCAATATGGGCAAAAAATGATAGAGAATTTCAGTTCAGTAATAAAACCAACTAAAAGTGGTCTGCCTTTAATTGTTACCATGAGCTGGCAATTTACACAATATAAGTTAAAAAATACTCTTTCCTCTGAGTTTGCTGTTTGTAGTTCAGTCGCTAAGTTGTGTCTGACTCTTTGTGACCCCATGGACTTCTAGCATAGGCAATATGGGCATAAAATGATAGAGAATTTCAGTTCAGTAATAAAACCAACTAAAAGTGGTCTGCCTTTAATTGTTACCATGAGCTGGCAATTTACACAATATAAGTTAAAAAATACTCTTTCCTCTGAGTTTGCTGTTTGTAGTTCAGTCGCTAAGTTGTGTCTGACTCTTTGTGACCCCATGGACTTCAGCATGCCAGTCTCCTCTGTATTTCCCTTGGGGTCATCATTCCAATTGCACTTTTGGAACCCTGCCCTTGGTTGGCTACTGCAGAAGATGAGATGTGTGAGTAAGGGATGGGGAGGGGGAAGAGAAAGTTAGCAAGTAGTTAATTGGGGCACGGATTCAAATGTGGAATCTTAATGTATTTGCTGTATTGTGAAGAACTTTATATGACATGACAGGGGATTTAGCAAACATATTCTTTGTAAATAAGTTTTATTGCAACACAAATACATTCTTTTATGCTTGTCTAGGTTGCTTTCCTCCTACAATGACAAGATTTAGCAATTGCAACAGAAACAGTTTAAGAATTGGAAAGCCTGAAATATTAACCATTTGATCATTTACAGAAAAAAAATCTTATGGACCTTTGTTATAAGTAATGAAATATTTAAATTACATTTAAGAACAATTATTGCTTTTTAGGTTTGAATTACTTTGCTCAACTATTGACTTAGATGTTAATGGCTATTTTGGCTACCAGCAACTTCTTTCACTTTTAATAAATGCTTCATGTCAATTCCTAGTTTATATATTTTAGCATTTTTTTGTGATTTGATAAGCAATTTATGGAAAAACTGTCAGCCTTTTAACTAAATAATTGAGACCTTTCTGTTCAGTAAGTAGTCCTTGTTTACAGAGCCTTGTTTAAATACTTGGGGTTTTATAACTCCTGAATCTTTAGAAGTAATATAAAGATAAAATAAAAATTATATTTTCCCTGTCCCTTTCCATAAATATATGTAGAATGCATGTGACCAGGTTGCTACATAGTTTTGGTGAATATATCTTCACTGTGCTCATTAAGTTCCAGGAACAGAACTACTGTGTTTATTCAAAACCACATGACATAATTTAAATTAGAAAATCATCCTCTGAAAAAGGTCCAAGTGATTTATACAGGCCTACATTTTTAACATATATTCTCATTTGAAAGTCTATTGTTTTTTATGAACCTCATCCCTCAACAATTTAAAAGTATCTTACATATCTTTCTTAACAGAATGTTTGCTGATAGTAGCTATTCTCTAAACCTCAGTCAATTGAATTGTGTCTTTTCCTCTGATCCCACACTGAAATGTTTATTGAATGGAGTGATAGGAAACCAAAACTCCTATAATACAAGGCAAAAAGAGATTGTTGTTATATGATAGCATGTTATCAGAGAAGACCAAGTTAGGGACTTGGTGGTGGTGATATATATTTTTTTTCTTTTTTACCAAATCTGCCTTGAAGTTAGGCCTGTCCAATTTTGATCAACTTTATTTATTAGAGATTTATTTCATTATTTGAACTTATAAATGACACAGCATGAAGCTACTTATATATTTTTTTCATTTTAAAATTATTGTCTTTCTATAATTTATTTACCTTACCACTAACTAGTGAGCCCTTAGCATGCATGAGGCTGTTTTCTAACCACACAGGAATAATAATAACTATTCTTTTCAAATTCTTTTCCTATATAGGTTATCACAGAATATTAAACAGAATTCTCTCTGATATAATTAGGTCCTTGTTTGTTATTTGTTTTAAATATAGCAGTGTGTACATGTTGATCCCAAGCTCCTAATCTTCCCCTCCCCCTAACCTTCCCCTCAGTAACCATAAATTTGTTTTCTAAGCCTATGAGTCCATTTCTGTTTTGTAAATAAGTTCATTTGTATAATTTTTTTTAAAGATTTCACCTATAAACAATACCATGTAATATTCATCTTTCTCTGTCTTACTTCATTTAGTATGATGATCTCCAGGTCTATCCATACTGCTGCAAATGGCATTATTTCATCCTTTTTATGGTTGAATAATATTCCATTGTGTATATGTACCACATCTTTGTTATCCATTCATCTGTCAATAGACATTTAGGTTGCTTCCATATCTTGGCTATTGTAAAGAGTGTTGCAATGAACATTGGGGTGCATTATCATTTTGAATGACATTTTTCTCCAGATATATGCCTTGTAGTATATTGCTGTATCTTTAAGGAACTTCCATACTCTTCTCCATAGTGGCTGTACCAATGTACCCTCCCATAACAGTGTAGGAGTGTTCCTTCTCCAGCATTTATTGTTTGTAGAAGTTTTGATGATGGCCATTCTGATTGGTGTGAGGTGATATATCATTGTAATTTTGATTTGCATTTCTCTAATCATTAGCAATGTTGAGCATCTTTTCATGTGTCTCTCAGCCATCTGTATGTTCCTATTTGGAGAAATACCTATTTCAGTCTTATGCCCATTTTTTGATATTGAGTCCCATGAGTTGTTTTGGAGATTAGTCCCTTGTAGGTTGTACTGTTTGCAAATATTTTCTGCTATTCTGTAATTTGTCTTTTCATTTTGATTATGGTTTCCTTTGCTGTGCAAAAGCTTTTAAAAATTAAATCTCTGTCCTCACAGGAGTGTCTGTTCTACATTCAAATGTTGGTATTCTCATATATATTCTCTCTTTTCCACCCCTTCTCCTTCTTCTGTCTTCAAACTTTATTTTTATTAAACTAAACCTTTTGCAAAAGGGTTCTGAGGAGAATGGTAGCTTGAATGCTTACCAACATTCCACCTCTTAATTGTTTCTTTGTTGAAGGAGGCAGCAAGAATACTCTACCAGTCCCAAAGAGGTTCAATACTTGATCTGTGATATCCCTGGGGGAATGTAGTGCCCACCTGCACATGAAGAGTCCTGGGAGTGTAGCCTCTGTCCTGCTAACCCTCAAGACCTCCAGGAAAGTTAAAAGCTGAGAGAGGGCTGCCTCTTAAATGTAAGACCCTAGAAAGATTCTCAGTAGTTGATGTCTGGTCTGTAGTTTTGTTTTGCCATCATTTGTCTGTTGTTTCTGTTGACTTGAAACAAATAGACTGCCAGATATTTGTCCAACGAAGATGGGTTTACTGAGGACCAGCAAAGAATCACACTTGGGGATCTGCAAATATGGCAAGCTATGTGCAAATCCCCACACAGCAAGGGAAGGAAAAAGCTTTTACAGAGAGAAAAATAAAGTTGGGAAAACAACAAAAGGTCTGTGGCTTTTCACTGGTTGAGTCCTTGCCAGGAAAGAAGAGGAACTTTCCTTTCCCTGTTGGGCTCTGTTACTATAGCAGGGCATGAGAGCACCCTCTTCTGGTCTCCTAACTCTAGTTAATTGAGACCTGTTTATTCATTTTTGCATTTTAAAAATCATATACCCCAGTAGATGATGTATGGAAAAAATGAGACAAGAATAGGAACATCGAATGATAAAGTAGATGGTTTTATTAAGCAGCAAGCACATATATAAAAAAATATAACTTCAAAGACTATGTGTAAAGAAGTAAACTCACAACTTTAGAGTGTTATTGGGAAAAGTTATATGTGGAATAATCAAGCAATGACTTGAGAAGACATACCGGAAAAATAATTGAATTTGAATGAGATTCGGAGATATCAGTTTAATGAGGGATTGTGTTTAGATGAATAGAAACTAAAAAGATAATTTGAGTGAAGCTAGACTAAATTTCATGAAAAATGTTCATGTGTTTTGTACATATTGCTTGAATAAAATTGTGGTGTTGGCATCTACCAAAATCTTTTCTACTTTAGACTGAAATTTAAAATAATTTCAACAATTTTTTTCATTCTACGTATCTGATACAAATTACGCTTTTTAGAATACAAATGAACTAAAGCAGATTTTACTCATGTAACTCACACATATACACATATATATATATATG
>SJYR01001637.1:517149-528877 GCA_006410655.1 Kobus ellipsiprymnus | reverse complement strand
TCATTATCAGTAATATTCAACTTGAAGTTTGAAAGAAATTGGTATTTTCAACTTATATACTAAGTCACTTTCTAGTATGTAAACATTTTTAAAATGCTTGAAAGAATTTATATGAAACCTTTAAAACGAGAAATACATTTGAGTGTTTCTTAATAAAACATTAAGGATATTGCAATAATGTAAACAAAAATCAAGCCTTTATTGGACAGTTACAGAGGTTATATTCATGGGATTATTTTTAAGAGTTTTATAAGTTACCAAAATAGGAGAATTTTAATTTCCTGCTTTCTTTTTTTCTTTTTTACCGGTTTTTGTCATTTGTAAGAGGTCTTCAATGTTATCCAGGATGCAGATGGGGATTATGTTAGAAGAGGAGAAAGCTGGGGAGAGGCCTGGGTACATTAGCCTTAATCTTGCGATTAATTCCAGTGCTAAGGCAAAAGAGGGGAAAGGGATGACCTTTCCTTTTCGCCCAACACAGATCTGAAGAGAACTGAGAGAGATCATCTAGGAATATCAGCCAGTGGGTGGGGGAGAGGGCGTACTGATACCTGACTCTGCAAGAGCCCCCTTCTTCCAGAGCTCATTGCTGCACGAGTCTTTAATTCTCAGTGCGGCTTCCTCCCTGGTGACTTTATTTGCCCTAAAGGATACAACGTCCATTTAAAAAAAAAAAAAAAAAACTTTTTAAGGGTGATTACTCAAGCTTGTGAAGAAACAAACGTCCTATAAAGAGCAAAAATATCTGCCTCTTTAAGGAAATAAGAAACACTTGTAAGTGCATGTTTATAACTCTGAAGACAAATGGAGACACACGTATGTGTGTTTCGTTTCTATTCCTTATACAAGTTTTCTATCTCAAACTTACTTCCTCTTCCATCCGTTACCTATTATAGCGCCTCTAATCCGTTTGCCCTATTTGGGGCTGCACAGCACATCCCTACAGCCGGGTGGGGAGCTGTTGCTTTGGCCAGCGCAGCTGTCAGCCGGAGCGCGGAAGAAATGCTGAAGGCGAGCAGGCAGGGAAAGAGTAAAGAAAATGCTCTCCTGCCGCTCAACTCCTCCACCGTGCACAACCACTCCCCGCCCGGCAGGACCCCGCCCCCAATACAACACAAAGTTGGCCCAGAGACACAGGGCTGAGAGGGACAGGGGTTCAGGGCTGCTGGTGGCGGGATGATGGAGCGGCGCCTCCCGCACCCGGGAGAGCCTCCTGACACCGCCGCAGCTGTCACCGCCACGCCGAGCCACTGGCGAGCCCCTCGCCTCCCAGGTGGCTCCTAGTCGTCGCGTTGACAGCCCCCACTCACCAGTCTCCGTGTCCCCAACTCCCGGCCCGCCCGTCTCTCCCCGCCCCCTTCTCGCCACTGCAGCGGGGGCAGCGATCTGGCGCTCCGCGGACTCCCCGCCACTCTCCCCGCGAAGGCTGCCGCTGCTGCTGATTCGCGGCACCGCAGACACGGCCCGGCCGCGGACGCCCGGTCCACGCCGTGGGGACCCGCGCCTGAGCATCCCCTGAGCGCGCACTAAGTGCGAAGGTGGGGGCGGGAGGGAAAAGGAGGAGGGGTTGCTGGTCACCTAGCGGATCCAGGAAGTTGTCCTTAAAAAATATACATCGTCGATAGGCGGTTGAGCAGCCACCTGGCCAGAGCAGCATGTGGACTGGCTCGCCGGGTCCCCTAAGTGCTCTGTGGCTGCCGCTGCCGCCACCACCGCCGTCAGAGCAGCTGCTGCCGACAGCAGGAGCCCCGCGCGGGGCAAGGAGCCGGGACGCGCGGCCGCAGCGTCCCCTGCTTACTGCTGGCCGCTTCATCTCGGGAGGTGGCAATCACTGTTGCTGCTGAGAAACCAGCCCGCATTTCCGAGGCTGGTCTCCTGGTGAGGAGTTGAGACTCTACACCTCCCGCCCGGAACCCACATGGCTTGTTACCTGGTCATCAGTTCGAGACATCTCAGCAATGGGCACTACCGGGGCATTAAAGGAGTCTTCAGAGGGCCCCTCTGCAAGAATGGATCTCCCTCTCCGGTAACCTGCACACAGGCGCGCGCACACACACACGTACCACCATCAGAATTAATATAAATAGAAAGAAATGCTGTCCTGGCACAATGAGGGGGAGATGGGTATCTACCTTGCTCATAAGTGTATTGTGTCTGTTTATGCAATTTGTTGAGAGACTTGCACGTGAGGGGTGTGGGTTTACATGTATATTTTCAACACAGTCATTGGTATCTATAGTGTTTAGGATGCAACTATTTACTGAATTCAGTAAAGTGAGGGCTTGTGAAAGTAGCTCTTGAGTGCTGTGTCAAGTTATGAATCTGCTGATTTGGGCAGTATAAAAAGTTTGAGTGGCACTTTATAGCCATGCTTTGTGAAGTCATCAATTGGGATTAGCTTAATCATGCTGCACTTACTTTATAAGACAATAAACTCTTAAAAGATTTTTGCATCAGAGTTCTAGCCAAAGGAAAAGTGTTGGATGCCCATAAGGTGAAATATAATGTTTCACTATGCAGGTACTTTAAGAAAAGCCAAAGAGTTCTTTGTGAAAATATAAATTAGTTTTTTTGTACTATGTATAGATGGATTGATATGCAAATTCGAGTGACTGCTACTTAACTTAGTAAACTATTCAATTTAGTTTACTATTTGTTTTAGTATTTTTTGTTAAATGATTTTAATCAGAATCTATGGCTTCAATATATATTTTAGTTAATTCTTAGTACATACTATAGATGATTTTTTTTAAGGATTCAAATGTTTTTCCAAAAAAGTCATGATTTACTTTTTAAAGTTTTGAATTATTAGTAAGCAATTAAGGGTCTAAACTTGAAGAACATTTTTTTCCGGTTTAATGTGAAAAACCAGTACCTTAATGTATAGTATAAAGAGGGAAAACTGAATTTGTCTGATTTTTATTTTTATTTTTTGGTACTTTCCATTGGTTTTTAATTCTTCATTAGCATGAATTATTCAAAAACTGCAATATATTATAAAAACCTGTGATTAAAGACTATGTGTGATTTGCATGAGAAATCTGAAATCAGAAAGTGCAGGTACGAGAGATATCACTAGGACTCCTGATTGTGACAAACTATTTCCTCACATGCTTTCATGCACCATAAAAAGTAGGTCATTGCATGCATGAATTATTCAAAAACTGCAATATATTATAAAAACCTGTGATTAAAGACTATGTGTGATTTGCATGAGAAATCTGAAATCAGAAAGTGCAGGTACGAGAGATATCACTAGGACTCCTGATTGTGACAAACTATTTCCTCACATGCTTTCATGCACCATAAAAAGTAGGTCATTGCAATCCCCCTGCAACTGTTTAGCACTGAGTCAGAAGTGTAAGGTGGAATATACTGTTCATATTGGCATTTACAATTAAATCATAGAGTTAGAAGGGTCTTGGAGAGTTTTAGCTGAATAAAGCCCGTATTCAGTGTTTCTGAGCAGTTGGTCTGAATCCTTCCTGTTTTTAAGGATTCTCAGGACTAGAGTTTCTGCAGTCTCAGCAAACCACCTTATTATTTAACAACCCATGGTGTCAGAATCTTCCTTAGAGCAGATTTAAATACTTCCAACTTTTCTTTAAGCTCATTTCATCTAGAAAACCTAGAATGTTCCATCTTCCTCACAGGTATTATTTTTTTTCCACCCTTTGATAAGCTCTGTGGCTGTCTTCCCAAACTCTCTGATTGTAGAAATCCATAGTGCTTTAGGTGTATGTCCCTTAATCACTCAAGGAATAAAGGGAGAATTACTTCATAGTTCTTACATTGTTTAGTTCTATTGAATTTGGTTAGAATATGGAAGTGTTAATCTTCCAAAATCTGAAAGGTTTGCAAAGAAAATTTCTGTTATATGGTCAAAAAGAGTCCTTCCTCTCCCCGTACCCCCCATCCCACTATGCTCATTCATTTCCTAGGAGCCTGAATGACCCCATTAGGGACTGGACATATGAATGTGGATGTAAGAAAATAGCCCATAATCCACATGGCTCTCCTGGCTGACCAGCGCTCACATCTACAGGACGCTATTATTATTTATTATTGGGCTGGTTTTCACTGAAATACTGATTTGTTTACTTTTACCTAGGTGTCACATTTTGACTCACTGGACTGTTCTCTCCAGTGTTTACAGTTTACATGTTTGACTATACCTAAATTACATTTGCATCTTTTAAAAGTATCTGAATTAGTCTGTGTATTTCCTAAACCTGATATATTTTGTCTTCTTTTGCATTTTACTATGGAATTTGAATGATTATTTCAAGGTTTGAAAAGTTTCTCACATGAGGTGAGCAGTACGTGAAAAGTGATATTTATTCATTCTCTGTCACTGGCAGGTTGTTGACACAAGTCAGATTTTCCTTCACCTTGCATAACATTTAGTCTTTATCCTTAAAGTGAAATAGGTCACTATCTTCTGGACCCTAGACCCTTGAGAACTTAAGTAACAGTTTCCTGGTCCAGATGAGTTTATATATGCCTTCTTCATGAATGAGTTGTGAAGCATAAAGGTGAAAACTGGTTATATATAATTTCTTTTTTTTTTTCAGTTACTTTCAGGTTAGCAGAAGTATATTGATTTTTTTCATCAGCATAAGTATTGAGTATTTATAAGTATTTATCATCAGCAAACTCACAGATCTATGGTATATAATCATTTATTTTTCATGAAAACATAGCTACTCTGAAGGTATGTTTTTCAAATTTAATGCCCAGAATGGTCTCAAATTGACCTCTGTGTCAATAATTTAGTTATTTCTACTCACTGAAACTCAGCTCATCTGGGACTATGGATTGGGGTATTTAACTCATTTTCACTTAGTTCTACAGTAATTTAAATATTGGTTCTTATTTCTTAATCTGACTGTCTTTCCTATTTGAATCCATGTTTTTCTGTTTTAGTAGAGCTGTTTGAAAGTAGCACATAACAGAATCATTGAATAAGATTATTTTATAACTTTGTTTAGAGTGGAGAATAGCCACAATTCCTTTTTGATGTAGTAAGAGTTTCTTTCTTTGATAGTTCTGATATAAATATACCTGGGTAGTATGAAGTTAACATTTCAATGTCTTATAGATATAATTCTTCAGTTATATATTTAAAGTAGTTGTATAATTTGTCATGTTAAAATTACATGTCTGTAGAATCTGAACACATGATGTATTAAACTGACAGTAAAAAGGGGATGCTTACATTTATATACATTTTTATTTCAAAGGATTTCATTTAGAAAACATTGAATCATTACATGGAACTCTTGTAATAAATACTTAATGGGATACTTGAGAAATAAATAAAGCATTTTACCCCTAAACAGTTTTCACAGATCAGTAAACTAAAAATCCTAGAGTGAAATTCAGTTCCTATCATCAAAGTGAAAACATTAAAATGTCTTATCTGTTGCATCTCTCTTCTTTTTGGTGACTTGGCATGAAGAAATAGCTTACTGCTTTTTATCCTAATTAAGATGTGAATAAATGATTTGAGATAGTTTATTGTACTTTAAATACAGGAGATTAGAGAAAAAAATGACAGAGCATCACATAGTGCTTATTGGTAAAAGTCTCCAATTTTAGAAAATATTATAACTCCCACATTTTAGTATATTTATCTCCCACCATATTCCAAATATTGAATGATGACTTTAAAAATCACAGATGCACACACACACACACACGTGTCCATGCATGTCTGCATATATTTATGCATAAATATACTGATATATGGGCTTCACAGTTGGCACTAGCTGTAAAGAACCTGCCTGCCAGTGTAGGAGACATAAGAGACACAGTTTTACACCTGTGTCAGTACGATCCCTTGGAGGAGCGCGTGGCAACCCACTCCAGGATTCTTGCCTGGAGAATCCCCATCCCCATGGACAGAGGAGCCTGGAGGGCTGCAGTCCATAGGGTCACACAGAGTCGGACATGAATGAAGCAGCCTAGCATGCATGCAGATACACACTTGTTACCAGCGCTCAAGAACAGGAAGCTACCTATATACTATAACCTTTACTGTCAGAACTGTTAAAAGTTAAACTTTCTTACAACTCAGGAACTTAAATTTCTTCTACCACCATGTTTGAATTCAAATGAGTAATATCCTCTATGTAGTGTCAAAAATATTTGAATATATTCTTAGCTATCTTAAGTAATGTAAAATACGACATCAAATTTAAGAGTTGCGATAGTTTATTATAGTTTATTTGGACATGAATGAAGCAGCCTAGCATGCATGCAGATACACACTTGTTACCAGTGCTCAAGAACAGGAAGCTACCTATATACTATAACCTTTACTGTCAGAACTGTTAAAAGTTAAACTTTCGTACAACTCAGGAACTTAAAAGTTCTTCTACCACCATGTTTGAATTCAAATGAGTAATATCCTCTATGTAGTGTCAAAAATATTTGAATATATTCTTAGCTATCTTAAGTAATGTAAAATACGACATCAAATTTAAGAGTTGCGATAGTTTATTATAGTTTATTTAATCTGTGTGTGAACAATAGTAAGACTGTCATTCAGTTTATCTAGTGATTAAATGTTAACAATATTCATAGTTTTCTCTGTGGTACATGGTCAGCTTATTATCATTCTTTGGAAGCTTAGATCAAATGATACTTCTTCACAAGTACTTATTCCTGGGAACTGTATAAATACCCAGGAATATCTGTTGTCTTCCCCTGAAACATTTGATGTGAAGAAAATTCTTGGGATTTTCATCTCAGCAACATATCAGGATCCTTGGATGATGATATTATTTAATTCTTATCTTGTTTTGTTTACTGATCTTATTCTAAGTTATATGACTGACTGCATTACCTAATTGAAAAAGGTGATATATAAACAAATGAGCATTTTAAATGGACTAAAAATTTCTATAAAGTTCTTTAAAAAATTATCAATGCATATGTGTAAATGAATGAAGTTCTAGTACAGATTAATTACCTTGAGAATGCATTTATTCAGAGAAGCCCTGGTGAGGAAATGAGTGTAATTACGACCTTGCTTTTTTTAATGACTATAATAATTGTATGTATTTCCATTATGTTTAATAAGTACATGGTTAGACATATCCAAAAATGTTCTCAAATTGTTGCACTTTTCATGTGCCAAGAATAATTATGAAGATATGTTCTCCAATAGAGAAGTCACCTGCCTCTTCTTCTTGAATTCATGAATACATATAGTGCCTTTCATATTGAAACTTTCAGATGTTTTCTTTAAGGAAGACACAGTTACATTTCTTACAGAGCATGTTTTCTTTGCTATGTCAAATATTGTACTAAGCAATCTCCTTTCCTCTCATAGCCTTTTCAACCCATTTCTCCTCTCCCCCAACTAAATGATTATAGAAACTTGTAGTTGGCATTTGTGCTTTCCAGAATAACTCTCAACTTTCTAGGAGTTAATTTATGTTTCTGTAACTTCAGAAAGTTTCCATGATAAGAAGAAGCCAATGAGTATTTGAATGCTATAACTTGTGGCTTTATTAGCTCATACTGCATTTATTTCACAATTATAATTCAATGGGTCAGTTTCTTGATTTGTTTCTTTTAGAAGAACAATTAATATAAACTCTATTTTAGGTTTATTTCCCATATTTTGGAAACAGAATAAAACATATTTTCATCAGGTGGCTAAATGGGGATGTTATTTAACATAGAACTTAATCATTTGTACTTTTGTTAAAAAAAGACTTAGTCATAACTATGAAATCCTTGTTGTGTAAGATTTCACTTAGAGACATAGTTTTCATGTGTTAAATATTAATAGGGCTTGAGATGTCAATAGGATTAAAGCTGTACTGAGAGCAAAGATTGAGAAGAGTAATATGTATTTTGAATAACTTTATGAAGTGTGTTTCAGTATGAATTTGGTTTGTGAAACTACACAATGCTAGAATAATTCTTTAGGATACACTTACATATTATGTAGAAAATAATTTGAATCAAAATTGAGATAAAAATGCTACTTTGCTGGAAAATATCTTTTGGTTTTAACAGAGTTTTCCAGGTAATTCTTATAAAATGACAAGCAGCAGTCTTGTAGATAGATCAGGCTTACTTAGTGAATGAGGTCTAAAGAGAGATATTAAATATTTGATATGCTCTCATAAAATGCAGAGTTATGATGATAATAGGAATATATCAGTCACCAAGTTCCAGAGTCTTTCTTGCATTGGAAATGCTTATTGGATATGAAAAGAAACTGTGGCAAGGTAAATTACATCATAGGTAGACAGCATTCTCATTTGTAATTAAGACATTATTAGCTTATTGAACCCAAGAATGCAAAGGAGTATTATATACTATTTAAAATACTATTATATACTATTTAAAAAGGACTTTTAAAAGTATTCACTACTGATCTTGCTTTTCCTGAGATGTATCCCTAATATCATACACTGAATTAAAAGTGAACACCTCTTTCATTTAAATTTGATACCTAAAATTTAAACATTACCTTCTAAAAAACTGATAATGTAATTTTCCTTGAGAGATTAAGAGAGCTGTATCATGATCTATATTCCCTTTCTTCTTGGACTGTTGGGAAACCTAAAGACCAATCTCTGGCTTTCCAGAGTGATGCTGACCTTCAATGCAGTGTGAGGTTCTCACTCCTACTTACCTCTTATTTCTGGTCTAGCTTTTATTTTTAGTTTATTTTCTGTAACTCTCATTCTTTTACATTTATTGTTTTAATGTTTAGTTTCTTTTAGATGACTTAAGTCTGTTGTGAAAGCAAGTCAGGCTATAAATAAATAATAAAATATAGACTATCCAACTACCAGGATGCTACTCAGGATTTTAGACTAGACAGCTTTGAATGTGATTCATGGATAGCATTCATTTTATTCATTTGTAGCAAGTATAATTAGAGCTGCCAATTTTTTGCTTTGACAATTGGCAAATTCCTTTTGGCAAGTTTGATTTCACTTTTGTGTGGGTGTAAGAAGCAGAATACAGTTTATTTTGAAATGAGTACTGCCAATTAGCTCTTTTTTCTAAACAGTCTTTTACCTCCCTGTTATTCTTCTTGCCATTGATCCTTATTCCTTTCATTAGCATGGTTACCAGTTTCTTCAACATCTTTTTTGGTTCATGACTAAATGTTGGCATATACTTCTAACTTCAGAGGCAGAGGTCTCTGCAAATTTTAAGAACCACCCCATTCTGTCTGCTCCCCAATCCAAGCATGCATGTTCCTTCTCTGTTCATCAATCACACATATTAATAATTTTCATCTCTAGCTGAAAATTTAGAGCTTTCCCCATATCTTCTTTCAGAACCCACATACCATTGCTATCCCCCTGCCCTTTTCCCCACAGTTATGTGCTATGCTGTGCTCAGTTACTCAGTTGTGTTCAACTCTTTGTGACTCCATGGACTGTAGCCTGCCAGGCTCCTCTGTCCAAGAGATTCTCCAGGCAGGAATACTGGCTGCTGCTGCTGCTAAGTCGCTTCAGTTGTGTCCGACTCTGTGCGACCCCGTAGACGGCAGCTCACCAGGCTTTGCCGTCCCTGGGATTCTCCAGGCAAGAACATTGGAGTGAGTTGCGATTTCCTTCTCCAGTGCATGAAAGTGAAAAGTGAAAGTGAAGTCACTCAGTCGTGTCCGACTCTTAGTGCCCCCATGGACTGCAGCCTACCAGGCTCCTCTGTCCATGGGATTTTCCAGGCAAGAGCATTGGAGTGAGTTGCCATTCCCTTCTCCAAGGATCTTCCCGACCCAGGGATCGAACCCAAGCCTTCTGCATCTCCTGCATTGGCAGGCAGATTCTTTACCCCTGAGCTATTTGGGAAGCCTTGCCCACCGTTACACAGCAGTTCATTTGTCTCATGTTACCTCCTCAATAGCAGAAATATACTGTCAGTTTCTCCCTACACATGACATCCTTTTCAGATCCCCATTTGCTATGAATAATTTTATTCTGTAACATGTTCCTTGGCAAGCAAAGGTGATAGGCATTTCCTCTTTGTGAATGATGTGAATACCATTTTGTAAAGAGAAAGTAACTATTGAACACCTTATTGAATGATGGAGAGAATGGAGGCGGCTCCACTGAAATCTGACCCTTCTTGTTGATTTGCTTCACCTGAATATGAAGTCAGGAGACAAGAGGTGTCCATATTACTTACATTCACATTATCTGAACATGCTAACAGTCCTTGGGTGGTATCTAAGAGTCTTCATGATCTAGCCCCTTTGGACATCTTCAGCTTTAACTCTCTTCTTCTGCCTAATCCTATTAGAGAATGGAGGCGGCTCCACTGAAATCTGACCCTTGTTGATTTGCTTCACCTGAATATGAAGTCAGGAGACAAGAGGTGTCCATATTACTTACATTCACATTATCTGAACATGCTCACAATCCTTGGGTGGTATCTAAGAGTCTTCATGATCTAGCCCCTTTGGACATCTTCAGCTTTAACTCTCTTCTTCTGCCTAATCCTATGGTCCAGTCATACTGAACTACTCAAAATTCTTTACTATGACATGTGTTTATGGTCCTTTTTGTCATTGCACATGCTATTCTGTTTGCTACAAATCCTCTCTTTTTTTGCTATCATTTCTTGGGATATGTTTAAATTATTCTTTCAAACTGAAAGAGTTGTGTTCTCATGTGAATCTACACGAAGTCCCTTATTTCATGAATCAGCTGCTTCCATTTCAGGCCACAGTCACATAATTGCTTGTAATCACTGTGTTTATTTGTCTCCATTTCCCCACGAGTTGTGAGATCCTTGAAGTCATGTTTGTCATTTTCTTTATATTCTCAGAGCTGTGCATAGCTTCTGGTTTATTATTGGTTTCAATAGAAAAAAAAAGAATTCCAATCGAAATGTAATTGTTATATATATTCCCTTTGGTCCTTCTGGTAGCTCCAAGAAGAAAATATTTTCTTAGAGAATTGTTTTTCCCCAAGTTAGTTAGAATCTGTTAGAATGCAAACTGTTCTACTGGATTTTGTGGTCACTCTTTCCACAGTGATGCTTCTCACTTCAAATTCTACCAAGATGCTTTGGTCAATTGCCTCAAGTATAATATAGTACTTCCTATTATTCCAAATTGCAAAGTGCTTTATTCCATGTAACTGTTTCAGAACATCTTTTGTAAAGGCCACAAGAGGCTGAAGAATGGCTATATATAAATGGATGAAATTCATACCTGAATTAGTTGAGCCATATTTTTCATTGGCACATATTTAATAGCTTCTGTGAAATGAATTAGGAAATTGACCGTTAGGAAATTGACCATTCCCTTCCCATTTAGAAGTGTGTAGTAAGAAGGAAAGATAGTTGTTTTCACACCATTTCTCTCTATCTGGTTCTCATTTTCTTTCTTTTGAAAAAGAGACAATCATTTCCTTGTCACTGGCCACTGTAGCCCTTGAGAAAGCACCGTCCTGGAGCAGCTGCAAAATGGTTGTTGCATAATTGCCTGCCCTCTCCAATGACTTAAACTTAGCAATCATACAGTTTCCAATAAGGTTTTGCTAGTACTGATACTTTTTTTTTGTCTTGGGTAAGTCAGGATGTAGTCACTATCCTCGAAAGAATCTTGGACTTTTTTTCTAAATAATGAGTTTTAATTAAAATATCCAGCCATTTCAACTAGACATAAAGAAAGGTAATAATACTCTCTGGAGTGGAGAGAATCAGCCCTTTTGTATGGTCAGGTTTTTTTTCTTTCTTT
>SJYR01001637.1:485099-517005 GCA_006410655.1 Kobus ellipsiprymnus | reverse complement strand
CCTTTCTTTTTTTTTTTTTTTTACAGTTGTTAACAAATATTTGACCTATGTGTCTTATTTAGAGGATATAAAAATTGGAAAGAATTTTAACAATCTGGGTTAGCCTCCCACTATATACATTTTAAGATATCATTATGAGAGCAGAATAATGACTCCTCAAAGATGCCCACATTATAATCCTTAAAACCTTTGGCTTTAACTTAACATAGCAAAAAAGACTGTACAGATGTGATTAAATTAAGGATGTTGAGAAAATTTTCCTGGATTATGCAGGTGAACTTAGTAGAATCACAAGGACCTTTATAAGAGGGAGGCAGAAGTGTCAGAGTCAGAGGGAGAGCTTTGAGTTGTTATGCTGCTGGCTTTGAAGATAGAGGAAAAGGCCACAAGTCAAGGAATGCACCTGACTTCTTGAAGCAAGAAAAGGCAAGGAGATAGATTCTCCTGTAAAGTCTCCAGAAAAAAATCACAGCCCTGCTAACGCCTTGATTTTAGCCTAGTAAGACTTCTGACTTAATAGACTATAAGATAATAAATGTGTTATCTTTTAAGCCAGTAAGTTTGTGGTTATTTGTCAGAAGAGCCATAGGAAATGAATACAACTACTCTTAACATGGGCAAACATTTCCAGTGGTAGGGTGCCTCTGCTCACCAAAGTGACTGATCCTCTAGTGAGACTGTGTCTCCTCCTGCCCTCCCCCAATGTCTCTGCCTCCTATTTACTCAGTATTCTTCCTCAGTGTGCCCTTTGGAAGCGAGAGGACAGATCTACTCTGTCTGCAGTGTTATATCCTTTCAACTGTTCAGAGACGGTGATTTTTCAGTAGAGGACTGAAAAATTTGTGAGAACTAATCTTCATGTATATTACTTGCATTATTTTCTTATTTATTAATTGAATTTTGTGCAACTCAAAATACTTTATTACACTGTTTAATGTAATAGATGTTATGAAGTATAATATGCTGATGTTTCTTATACTCTTGAAAGGTGATAATAAATTTGGGAAAATATTATCATATATTTAGAAAAATATCCACACTTTTAAATCATGTCTATTTTTTAAATAGTTTTCCCTTTCATACTGTATACATCCTTTATACAGAAGATAAACTTAAGGGCACGTTTTAGGGCCATTTTTCTTGGTTTGCTGAGTCTTTGATTTAGATATCTGCAAATTTCCTAGGTGATGAAACACATTAGCTTTAAATAAAAAGTAATGGGATGAGTCAAAATAACAATTATAATTTCATAAAATCTTCAACATTCCTATTCTAGACATAGCAGTATCTAAATAGAAAGTTACTTTTTACATTTTGTATTAAATAATAACATAATATATAAATTGTCACAAATTGTAAGTGTATAGCTTTTTAATACCTCAGATGTGGATCTATTACAATTTCCTGGCAGCACCAGGTGTGCCTCTTATCAAGCATCACCCAAACCAAAGGCGACTATTGTCCTAATTGCAGATCATAAACCACCTTATTTTTTAAAAAATGATATTAGAAAGAGTTGTAGTAAGAAATTCATATCCTTGCAGTTCAGCTGACAACAAAGTCCTCTTTTTGGGTAGGTATAGGTAACTAGACAATGTTTCAGCTGCTTACTATCCTACTTCACTTTGACGGACACAGCTAACTTGTTAACTATTTGAAATGAACAAAAGAATACTGATCTGGTAAGAATGAATGGATCCGTGCTACAACACAGAGATCGTACCCAGGGTGACATTTGTGAAGAATTTCATTATCTTTCCTTTAATAGTACATGTTGAAATTCAAAGATCTGACCATCATGCAGATTTCGATATCTTTGGTAAGGAATGGCTCTGTTGAATTCTCATTATTCGAGGATATGTGAATTATGTATTTAGGGGTGAACTAGTAAATGATTAAAGGAAAGAAACCTCTATCTTTGACTTCTCATAAAAAATGAAATTTATGTGCAAATGATATGTAAACTTTATTACAAAGTTGTTATAATCACACACATGCATAAGGATAAAATACAAGCCTGTGTTGCTATGGAAACAGGATTATTGCCAAGAAGATTATAGATAAAACCCAAACAATGCTCATATTAATCAACCCTAAATTAAATGAATTTAAATATGTTTAAAGAACTGATCATGTATTTTCAATAAAATGCTCAACTTCCAGTATCCATATGCTACATGCTGTTAGTTCAAGAGCTCTGTGTGATATTGCTGGAGCAACCTTTAGTGGCGATCACTGATGATTTGTTTTCTCATTATTTTAGAAGGAAGATTTGTGAAATTGTGTTATAAAGGAAAAGTAATAAACTGCAATAAATTTTCTGTGTTCCTACCAATAGTAAGTCACTTTGCTGTAAACTTTTTAATAATCATACTCAGTTACATCCTCTGTGATCATCAGGATAGACTCCACCCCTGAAAATGATAGAGAATCAGTTTTCTACAAGAAATAGAACAGGTGAGAAAGCATGCATGCATATGTGCTTAACCGCTAAGTTGCGTTCGACTCTGAAACCTCATGGACTGTAGCCCACCAGGCTCCTCCGTCCATGGGATTTTCCAAGCAAGAATACTGGAATGGGTTGTCATTTCCTCCTTCAGAGGCTATTCCTGACCCAGGGATTGGATCCATGTCTCCTGCATCAGCAGGGGGATTCTTTTACCACTGAGCCTCCTGGGAATCCCTGAGAAAGCATATTTGGAACAAAATTATAATTGGCATAAACATATTCATAGGGAGTATTATGTGAACTTATGTAAGCATCACTGAATCTGAAGATCCTAGAATTAGATCCAATAGACAGTAACTGGAATACAACTTGGGATCTACTTGTGTGACACCAATTTGTGTACATAAAGTTTTAAATTTTTCATTAAGTTGTGAATATAAGGATAGCTCTAAGGTTCAGTTTCTGGTTATGATGAGCACTGTGTTTGATGAAATATGGGAGGAACCTACAACCTCACAATTTCTTACCAGCCTGTTTGGAAACAACTCACTAATGTTTGATCAGTGGTTTTCATATTGTAGTTGTTTTTATTTTTTCATATATTCTTAGTTCAAAGGAAATCTTTGGAGCCAGACAAAATAGATGGATGCATGCATGTACACTCAATCACTTCAGTTGTGTCCAACTCTGCGACCCTATGGACTGTAGCCTGCCAGACTCCTTTGTCCAGGGAATTCTCTAGGCAAGAAAACTGAAGTGGGTTGTCATGCTCTCCTCCAGGGGATCTTACCCACCCAGAGATTGAACCCGCATCCCCTGTGTCTCCTGCATTGCAGGCAGATTCTTTACTGCTGAATCACCTGGGAAGCCCAAGATAGATGGAACCTTTGGCTAAAGATGGGGGAAAGCTTTGAATGGTGAAAACCTTCTCTTTTTCCTCTGGGCAGGTATGCTGGGCAGGGAAGATACATGTAGGCATGAGTCCTGGGACTTTATGATTTGAATACCACTTAGATGGACTATGGGAGAAGGAAATGGCAACCCACTCTGGTGTTCTTGCCTGGAGAATCCCAGGATGGGGGAGCCTGGTGGGCTGCCGTCTATGGGGTTGCACAGAGTCGGACACGACTGAAGTGACTTAGCAGTAGCAGTAGCAGCAGTAGATGGACTATGAGGGGCAAGTATCTGCTGTTTCCAAAGCATAATTAAAATGCATATATCTTATCCAGAGTAAGTTAATTAACTATTTGACACATTGCCAGTTAATTCCATCTCTAGACATTGATTATCTATTACATTCAGTCTAAGTTTGAAGTTTTTATATTAAAAAAAAACATTAAGGTGACTTTGGGATTTCAGGAACAGCTTCATAAATAAGCTCAAGGAAGCTCAAGTTTTTTCCTAAACGGAGTCCCTGAGCAGACTTCAGAGTCAGTGGGAAATAACCATTGTGTGGGACAGAAATCTGGATATAGGAACCTGGTCTCGGAGAAGCCTAAGGTTTCTAGAAGTGAAAACAGAAGAACATTTCAATTGGGAAGTCAATGTCATTAATTCATTTATTCATCCAATCATGTTTAATAAGTATTGTAAGGGTCTGCTATGTGTCCAACCCTTATTGGCTATGTAGCAAAACTGAAAGATAAGTCATACTATCAGAAATGAAGGTATACTTTCCATGCAGCAAATACACTTAGTAATTCTATCTGCACATTTTGGTAAGTGACCAAATTCATTTGGATAAAGCATAAGAAAGGTGAGGGGGGCATCTGAATTGTATGAAGAGAGATGATGGTTGGTTGGCCCATGGCACTGAACACTTAGGCCAGAGCTTAAGAGTAATTTTTGCCTAGACAGTTCTAAACTTTTATCTGTAGATTTTCCATTTTGTTCTTTTTGCTTTGTTTTATTTTGGATCTGAGTAAATTTTTTTAGTTTTTTTTTTTTTTCCAGACTTTGACTGCTTATATGAGACCAAGGGAATGACAGCAGTTGAAGGCAGAGTTTCTGTGATCCTGCTGATGTCATTGTAGGGTGGAGACTACTAGGCCAGCCTTGAGATTATAATTGGCTGAGGGATGAAGGGATGTGGTAGAGAGAGTTCCTAGAGGAGAGGCTGCATCAGAGCACTAGTCAGGAGTTTGTGGAGGTGTGAGGATCTGAGTGCTTCCCTTTCCCTTGGGAGAAGGCATGGTTGGCCACCCCCTTAGAGAAGATGCTGTTTCTATTCTATGGAGAATCTTCTGTTCTTAGTGGCTAATGCCAGACATTCCCATTTGTGTGTGTGTGTGTGTTCAGTTCAGTTCAGTCACTCAGTCACGTCCGACTCTTTGTGACCCCATGAATCGCAGCACGCCAGGCCTCCCTGTCCATTACTAACTCCCAGAGTTCACTCAGACTCATGTCCGTCGAGTTAGTGATGCCATCCAGCCATCTTATCCTCTGTCGTCCCCTTCATGTCCAACTCTTTGTGACCCCATGGATTATATCCTGCCAGGCTCGTCTGTCCATGGGATTCTCCAGGCAAGAATACTGGAGTGAATTTCCATTTTTTTCTTCAGGGATCTTCCCAACCTAGGGATTGAACCCAGGTCTCCTGCATTGCAGGAACCACCAGATGCAAATATATATAAGAAATCCTGCTAATGATGTACTCTTTGATGTAAATGAAGGAGCTGGAAAAAATTCTTTTCTTAACCTAATAGCTCAGGTGTTAGGTGCCCAAAATAAAATGTAGAATAAAATGAGGAAATGAAAGCATAAGAAGGGAGCAGTAAAGATGAGTCTTAATTCAAAGTTCTGCTTTGAAAGGTCTTTAGGTGCCCCTTGAGAGTGGAGACCACTAAGAGGAAGGCCCCAAGAGAAATAAGAAGACTTAACAGGTCCTGGAAGAGCTCTTTGCTATCCTGCTTAGAAGATAAACTCACCTGTCACCCAGGTTCCCAATGAAAGATTCTTAGGGAAGTTATAACTGTCTTCAGAGCTGTAGCCATAGGGCTGGAAAAAGTCAGTTTTCATTTCAGTCCCAAAGAAATGCAATGCCAATGAATGTTCAACTACCATATGATTGTGCTTATTTCACATGCTAGTGAGGTTATGCTCCAAATCCTTTAAGTTATGCTTCAGCAGTATGTGACCTGAAAACTTCCAGATGTAGAAGCAAGCTGAGTTTAGAAAAGACAGAGGAACCAGAAATCAAATTGCCAGCATACATTGGATTATGGAGAAAACAGGGAATTCCAGAAACACACATACTTGTGCTTCATTGATCATGCTAAATTGGCTTTTAATTGTGTGGATCACAACAAACAGTGGAAAATTCTTAAAGAAATGGGAGTACCAAACCACTTTTCCCGTCTCCTGAGAAACCTGTATGTAGGTCAAGAAGCAACAGTTAGAACCAGACATGGTACAATGGACTGGTTCAAAATTGGAAAAGGTATAGAAGAAGGCTATATATTGTGATCCTGCTTATTTCACTTGTATGCAGAGTACATCATGCAAAATGCCAGGTTGGATGAATCACAAGGTGGAATCAAGATTGTCAGGAGAAATATCAGCAGTCTCAGATATGATGCATGATAACACTCAAATAGCAGAAACTAAAGAGGAACTAAAAAGTCTCTTAATGAGGGTGAGAGAGGAGAGTGAAAAAGCTGGCTTAAAACTCAACATTAAAAAATATTTTAAAAAATAAATAATAAAATAAAATAAATAGAATTAAAAAAAAAGATAATGGCATCTGCTACCATCACAAAGGTCTGTCTAGTCAAATCTATGGTTTTTCCAGCAGTCATGCATGGATGTGAGAGTTGTTGTTTTTGCACAGTTCCAAACAGAAGGCTGAGCACCAAAGAACTGATGCTTTCAAATTGTGGTGCTAGAGAAGACTCTTGAGAGGCCCTTGGACTGCAAGGAGATCAAATCAGTCAACCTAAAAGGAAATCAGCCCTGGATATTCATTGGAAGGACTGATGCTGAAGCTGAAACTCCAATGCTTTGGCCACCTGATGCAAAGAGCTGACTCATAGGAAAAGACCCTGATGCAGGGAAAGATTGAAGGCAAAAGGAGAAAGGTGTGGCAGAGGATGAGATGGTTAAGTGGCATCAGTGACTCAATGGACATGAATTTGAGCAAACTCTCTGAGCTAGTGAATATCAAGGAAGCCTAGCAGGTTGCAGTCCATCAAGTCGCAAAGAATCAGACAAGACTGAGCAACTGAGCAACAACAACAACCTCAAAACTCATGAAGTTCAGATGCTGTTTTCACTAATCATTTGGGACCCTTACCACAGTCTGTGTGGACACTGTCCAAGGTGCTGATGAGAGTGAGACAAACACAATAGACATGGTATCTAAGGGGCTTGGTGATGGTTTAGTTGCTGTCATGTCCAGTTCTTGTGAACCCATGGACTGTAGCCTGCCATGCTCGTCTGTTCATGGGATTCTCCAGGCAAGAATACTGGAGTAGGTTTTCATTTCTTTCTCCAGAGGATCTTCCCAACCCAGAAATTGAACCCGGGTCTCTTGTATTGCAGGCGAATTCTTTACTGACTGAGCTATGAGGAAAGCCCCATCTAAGGGGCTTAAGAGGTGCAAAATAAGGGAGGACTGGCAGGTAAGGGCCAACCACATAGGCCCCTGTAGGCCATCTGACAAGGAAATAAAGATACCGTCTAAGCTGGAAATATGGTTTTTAATCTTAGTACAAAACTAAACACTCTGTGGTCCTGACATGGGTACTCCTAATTACTTCTTGTGGGTTGTACCAAGTGAGTCAGAAACCATGGCTTTTTACATTGTTACAAACAAGAATCAGAAATGATTTACAAATAAGAAAATAAGAGTATGGGAGTTGGATCATCATTAATCATTTGTGTAAGTCCATTAAAAATAGGCATTATAAGGGAAGAAGAACTGAGGATTGACTTTATAGATCTATACAGAAAAAATGATACTGTGATTTCAGCTTCACCCAAAATATTCCTCTTTGCTGTTTTAGGGTAACCTGGGGTGATCTGGCCAAATGAATATTTTCCTGTTTTATGGGTATATAGCATTTTTCTATCCAGAAAGCAAAGGAAAATAGAGGGTTTTTAGAATGTTTTGAATTATAGAAACTCATTTTGTCTTTTTTAGGAAAATTCAATCAGATGGTATTAGAAACAATTAAGACAACAACATTAAAGACCCAAAGTAATAATCACTGGCTTCCTTAGATTAGGTGCCTATGCATCTCTGAAATACATGTGTGGTCATTGAAGGAGGAGTTCCTTCCAGTGTTGCTTGGTGATAAAGGTTGCATGTTTTTATATCTATTTAAAAATTAAAAATAAAAACCATGATGTGTGTAGGGTTTTGTGGTGTTGTCTGTATACCTATTTTGCCTGTTTTCTCCATGTCTGTACTCTCCACCCACTAGACTTTTAAGGTGAGAGCATGGACATTTTCCCTTCCTGTATTTAGTATAGAGAAGTAATTAAATGTATAGATGAGTTGGAGTGAACTAGTTTGACCGCCAACTCCAGTTCTAACTTGCTACATGACTGCTTCAGCACTAAGAGCCTCAGCTTGTTCTTTGGTGATGATAGTCACCCTGTGGGGCCACTGCAAGATGTGAATGAGCTAATGAATGCTAAAGCCTTAGCAAAGTGTTGGGTGTATAGTAAGTGTGCAATGAAAGGCAGTTGATGGATACTCTTATAGCACTTGGCTTGTTCTGTTATAAACAGGTTTCCTTGACCCCTTAAACCGTTTTAAGCACAGACTGGGAACTCAGTACTCAAACAACTTGTTGAAACTGTTGCTGTTTTGAATGGTCCTTTAAGATGGCTCTTTACTGTAGCTGTGTTTTTTTAGAAGACAAGTGCAGGCTAGTTAGCGTTCTGTTTAAAAGAACTGTTGCAAGTAGAAGCCCTGTATTTTTACAACTTTTATCATGAAAATGCCCAGTATGCCCTGCTTTCCTGATACAGCTTTAATTCAAGACAATGATACATTTGAAGTGGTTTTTCCATTTTTCTTGTTTTCATCAAAGTGAATTGCATTAAACATGAATTGTTTTTATGATCTTGCTGCCATGTGTAATTTTCCTCTTCTTTTCTATAGAGATAGATATTTAATCTAAACCTACTAACTCTGTGATGATAAGCATCCATACTCTTACTGTTTAAATATCTTTACTTCACTTCCTTTGAAAATTCTGATGGACCAATCATGTGATTTTCCCTTCCATTATTTTCTCTCCCCAGGAACAACCTGCTTTAATAGTAAACTATTTGAAGTGATGACATATTAGGTAAATAAAGGTTGTACATGTTATATCTATGTTCTATGTTGCTTTATTGGCAAATATTAAAGTCCTTGTGTAGGTATAAGCTTTTATGCACATATATTCTCCTCTTAGGGGGGAAAAACATTCTCAGCTTTTCAAACAGAGGGAATACAATGCAAGGAATTGTTTATGAATGTGTTGAAAAGGCTGAGGGAGAGAAAAGGGAAGAGGCTATTACCAAGAGGTTAGTAATTGCAGGAAATCACTGAAGCTCCTCGGGCTGGAGAGACAAAGGGGAAAGTGGTGCCTAAACCCTACAAGCCTTTCTCTGGTTGTGATTCTGCTTCTGACACCATGTCACCACTGCTCTGCAGAGCTGAGAACCCCGCTGGTGCTGGGGGATTTGCTGCCTGAGCGACTCGTATCTACAACTGCTGGGTGCTGGCACCACTGTGCTCCTACCGCAGAGGCTGGCAGTTGTCTGAGGCTGCTGCCACCACTACTGGAACCTTTGAGTGCTAAGTGCTACAGTGTCAGGAGACAGAGCCAAGGAAGAAAATCCTTTTGCTAACTTCCACTCTCGTACTTCTCTGATTAGGCTTGCTCTTTCCATTGGCAGACCTAACCAGAAACCAACTGGCAAGGAGTTATGGGATACACAATTTATGTGTCCCAGTTCCTAGGGAGAGAGGAATGGTTAGGATAGAACTGACTGGCAACAGAGAAATACCCAGCATTACATTTACATCACTTACTTCAAGATTGCAGCAAGTAAGAGGGAGGAGCATTAAATAATAGAGGAAATTATGCTGAATTTTTTAGAGAAGGCAATGGCACCCCACTCCAGTACTCTTGCCTGGAAAATCCCACGGATGGAGGAGCCTGGTGGGCTGCTGTCCATGGGGTCGCTAGAGTCGGACACAACTGAGCGACTTGACTTTCATGTTTCACTTTCATGCACTGGAGAAGGAAATGGCAACCCACTCCAGTGTTCTTGCCTGGAGAATCCCAAGGATGGTGGAGCCAGGTGGGCTGCTGTCTATGGGTTGCACAGAGTCGGACACGACTGAAGTGACTTAGCAGTAGCTTAGCATGCTGAATTTTTATATAGAAATCTGAAGGATGTACATGTTCACCCCAGACTTTATGTGTATTAGTTTCCTATTGCTGCTGTAATAAATTACCACAAACTTAGTGGTTCAAACAACACGAATTTATTATTCTTCAGTTCCATAGGTCAGAATTCCCACAGAGGTCTCCCTGGGATAAAATCGAGGTGTAGCTAGGGCTGCTTTTCTTTCAGGAGTCTTTAAAGAAGAACCGATTTATTTGTCTCTTCCAGCTTCTAGAATTTGCCTATGTTCCCTGGATCATGGCTTCCCATCTCTATTTTCAAAGCCAGCAAGTTCTTCTCCAGCTGCCATCTCTCTGATTCTCTGTAACTAGAAAAAACTGTGCTTTGAAGGTTTTTTGGGATTATATTGGGCCCACCTGGACAACCCAATCTCCTCTCCTCATCTGAAGGGTCTTAGTTTTAAGGCTTTAATCACATCTGTAAAGTCCCTTTTGACGTGAAGACAGTATTCACAGGTTAAATTAAGTTATTAATTAGTATTATTAAATTAAATTATGGGTATCTAAGAGAGCATTATTCTTTTTACCACAACACGTAATTTTAGATTCATAGACATCTGTGGTCATTCACTAGTCATTATCTCCCATAGATATCTTAAACACATAATATCCAAAACTAAGTTAATCTTCTACCAAGTGCGTGCTTTCTTGGCTGGGGACATCATTGAACAATCTAGGCTTGAATTTTGAGAATATTTTTCTTTAATCCCTCAACAAATTAGTACATCTGCTCATTTTAGCTCCTAACTATTTCTCCATTCGATCCCTTCCATCTTTCCTACCATTCCCATTTCCTGGCATGGAAGTATTTTACATTTTCCTGAAAATAATTCTTGATTAACTGTGTCTGGCATTGTAATAGTGAAGTTATTGATATGAATGAGCCCCCATGTTATCTGTTATGGAATTTACAGTCTAGAATGGAAAGCACACATTAGACAAATAAACTTGTATGATATATGTTTTGGAAGTGGACTTTTCTCATCTTTGATTCATTTTTCAATAATTGGCATTAAAATATTGTGAGTATTCTAGAGAAAAACCATCAATTTGTCTGATTTAAATGCAATCAGCAATGAGAATCTTTGGTGTATGTATGTTACTTTGTCCTGATTCTGGAAGATTAAGAGGGAAAAAAATTGTATGTCAAATATGGCAACTGAATTAATTGTAGTAAAAATCAAGCTTGTTGTTGTTCAGTCAATAAGTCATGTCTGACTCTTTGCAACCCTATGAACTGCAGCATGCCAGGCTCCTCTGTCCTCCACTATTTCCTA
This sequence comes from Kobus ellipsiprymnus, assembly GCA_006410655.1. Lineage (NCBI taxonomy): Eukaryota > Metazoa > Chordata > Mammalia > Artiodactyla > Bovidae > Kobus > Kobus ellipsiprymnus. The sequence goes on along the minus strand of SJYR01001637.1, from coordinate 505,870 downwards.
GAGTTTGCTCAGATTCATGTCCATTGAGTCAGTGGTGTTATCTAACCATCTCATCCTCCGCCACCCACTCCTCCTTTTGCCTTTAATCTTTCCCAGCACCAGCGTCTTTTCCAGTGAGTCAGCTCTTTGCATCAGGTGGCCAAAATATTGGAGCTTCAGCTTAAGCGACAGAATGGCCTAGCAAAATCAAGCTAGAATGGCCTTAAGAGATCATCTTCATTGGTTATTGTCTAAAGGGCATTAAGCTGCAGATTTAAAGAATCAGTGTACCTTGAGTCAGGCCTGGATGTATAAACAAGCAGCCCATGATTTTGTTGTATATATTAACATTTTGTAAAATTATTGAACCAATGTGAACTTGCAAATACTCCTGTGGTTTAAAACTTCAGAGGCCAGCACTGAGGAAGGTTTTATGACTTGTTCATTCCCCTCTCCTCCACTGTTAACTCTTAGGGATCCTCTGTAGTGCTTGCCTGGAATTCAAGATACCTCTCTAATGCCCAGTACATAGTGATAGTAACAGATCAGGAGCACTCACTCTACATCAGACATACTGTTCCCAAATACACCTTTCACACATTGTCTTATTTAATTTTTAAAACAGGATGCTTACTCCTTGGAAGAAAAGTTATGACCAACCTAGATAGCATATTCAAAAGCAGAGACATTACTTTGCCGACTAAGGTCCGTCTAGTCAAGGCTATGGTTTTTCCTGTGGTCATGTATGGATGTGAGAGTTGGACTGTGAAGAAGGCTGAGCACCGAAGAACTGATGCTTTTGAACTGTGGTGTTGGAGAGCAACCAGTCCATTCTGAAGGAGATCAGCCCTGGGATTTCTTTGGAAGGAATGATGCTAAAGCTGAAACTCCAGTACTTTGGCCACCTCATGTGAAGAGTTGACTCATTGGAAAAGATTTTGATGCTGGGAGGGATTGGGGGTAGGAGGAGAAGGGGACGACAGAGGACGAGATGGCTGGATGGCATCACTGACTCAATGGACATGAATCTGAGTGAACTTCGGGAGTTGGTGATGGACAGGGAGGCCTGGCGTGCTGCGATTCATGGGGTCGCAAAGAGTTGGACATGACTGAGTGACTGAACTGAACTGAACTGAAGATGGTGTCATTATTCTATTTGCAAATGAGATGTGGCTCCACATTTTACAGCTACTGAGGGGGAGAGAGTTGCATTAGGACCCTGTATCTTCAGAATCTAATCTCAAGTGTGAAACCACTTGACTGGCATGCGACCATGACAGTTTTCACATTCCTTTATTAAAACAGAATCGTGTTTTAATTGTTGGCTCACATGCTTGTTTCTCTTTCCTTGAGTCTCCTGGCAGTAGGATATGTGTCTTCTTCATCCAGGTAAATGACAGCACTTGGATGCTGCAGGGTTTGGGGCTTAGTAAGCACTTAATAAACCTGTAACCCCTTGGTCATGTTTTATGCGTTCATTCAATCTTAGTTGATTAGATTGGGTAAAAATGAAAATATTAACTTGAAGTAAATGTAAGATTTTGAGTATCTACACATACGGAAAAATTAAATTTTGACAAAACATTCATTTGAACAGCAATGTATTCAGTTTGGTTCAGTTCAGTCGCTCAGTCGTGTCCAACACTTTGTGACCCCATGGACTGCAGCACGCCAGACATCCCTGTCCATCACCAACTCCTGGAGCTTACTCATGTCCATAGAGTCGGTGATGCCATCCAACCATTTCATCTTCTGTCATCCCCTTCTCCTGTCTTCAATCTTTTCCAGCATCAGGGTCTTTTCAAATGAGTCAGTTCTTCACATCAGGTGGCCAAAATATTGGAGTTTCAGCTTCAGCATCAGTCCTTCCAATGAATATTCAGGACTGATTTCTTTTAGGATGGAGTGGTTGGATCTCCTTGCAGTCCAAGGGACTCTCAAGAGTCTTCTCCAACACCACAGTTCAAAAGCATCAATTCTTTGGTGCTCAGCTTTCTTTATAGTCCAACTCTCACATCCATGACTACTGGAAACACCGTAGCTTTGACTAGACGAATGTTTGTTAGCAAAGTAATGTTTCTGCTTTTTAATATGCTGTCTAGGTTGGTCACAATTTTTCTTCCACGGAGCAAACATCTTTTAATTTCATGGCTGCAGTCACCATCTGCAGTGATTTTGGAGCCCCCCAAAATAATGTATCTCACTGTTTCCATTTTTTCCCCTATCTGTTTGCCATGATGTGATGGGACTGGATGCCATGGTCTTAGTTTTCTGAATGTTGAGCTTTAAGCCAAGTTTTTCATTCCCCTTTTTCACTTTCATCAAGAAGCTCTCTAGTTTTTCACTTTCTGCCATAAGTGTGTCATCTGCATATTTGATGTTATTGATATTTCTCCCAGCAATCTTGATTCCAGCTTGTGCTTCATCCAGCCCAGCATTTCTCATGATGTACTCTGCATAGAAGTTAAATAAGCAAGGTGACAATATACAGCCTTGATGTCCTCCTTTTCCTATTTGGAACCAGTCTGATGTTCCATGTCCAGTTCTAACTGTTGCTTCTTGACCTCCATACAAATTTCTCAGGAGGCAGGCCAATGTGTAAGTGTGATTAATAAATGTTCTGACTTAAACTCTTGTTATTGTCAATTACACAAAACTATAAAACACTTTCCAAGAACCCAAAGACACTAAGAATCCATAATAATTCAAAAGTGAAACACTTTTCAGAAATTTTATCTCACATAAATAATTGAAAATAACATAATTTTTCAAGCTGAAACCCCCAAATTTTCTGTCCATAGAAGGAAATTAAAATGTATGTATTGCTTCCACTCCTATTATGTAGTTTTCTGTTGTCCTACACTAATTCTGCTCATGTAGTTGTTGTTGTTCAGTTGCCAAGTCCTGTCTGACTCTTTGTTAATACATGGACTGCAGCACGCCAGGCCTCCCTGTCCCTCATCAGCTCTCGGAGTTTGCTCTGCCCAAGTTCATGTTCCTTGAATCAGTGCTGCCATCCTACTATCTCATCCTCTGTTGCTCTCTTCTCCTTCTGCCTTCAATTCTGCTCATAAGTGTGAATATTAACCATCAATTTTATATGTCAAGTAACAAGGCACAGTGGGGTTATTACCTTATTTCTATCAGGTACATATGATTAAGTAACCAATTTCTTAGAAACAAATGGAAACAAACCCCCATAAAACCAACATAAGTTCATTTTCATCTTACTAGAATTTGAGCTTCTTGAAGTGATAAAAAAAATTCTTTGTACATATATTAAACCATTTAATTACAATGGTTTGTGATATTTTTAATGTTCTCATTATTAGTAAAGAATATAAATTGGGTATTCAGAACACATATTAATAAAAGTTAATTAACTGATCAGGGGTACAGTTTTCTGAATTGGTGTTTGAGCGTTTATCAAAGGGTAGCTCAGATTCTTCCCATGGATATTAAAAGCAGCAGCAAAAACTTGCTGGAGCACTTACCCTGTGCCTCACTCTGCTGGAAGGTTTTCTAAAGTGTGTGTAGACCACCTGACTTGGTATGAGAGCATTATATAACAACAGCTTGGCTAACTGGCCCAGCGTTCCTGAAGTATCCCAAGGCTGTGGATCAGAATTCAAACCATCACATGCCCTTGTCACAAAGCTTATTGTCATAACTGGCAAATTTGCTGTATGGAAATGGAAAATTTGCAGAGCACTCTCTAAAATAACATTTATTGAGCTGCTGGTTATTTTCATATGCATTTTATCTCATTGAATATTTGGGTGTTCATTCAATTTATAGGTGATAAAACAGAGGCCCAGAGAGGTTAACTAATTTTCTCAAAGTTGTAGTCAGCCAGCAGAAATTAGGAGATTTGAACATGAATCTTCTAATGTGAAACTGAGAACTCCTTGCCCTGTGTGTGAGTAGGTTGCTTTGACAAATATTTCTCAGGCTTCTAAGGAATTGTTTGCTTCAAGAGGGAAACAGATATCCCCCACCCCCACCCCCCAACCCACCAACACCACTTCAACTGACTTGAGCAAAATAAAAGATTATTGGAAGGATTTAGGCATAGGAAATGCCACCAGGTCTCAGCTAGGGCTAGAGAATGGAATCAGGAGCTGAAGTGCGTTTGTTTCTCTGCTATTCTTAGGCATCTCATCTCTGCTTCTGACTTCAGCTTCATCATTTGCTGCCATAAACATGGGATTTCTCTGCTCCTGGTAGATAGTACTAGTCTAGCCTGTCTGCTGTGTGTGTATACGGAAGGAGAGAGATTAGAAGAGGGGAGGATAACAGAGTCCCACAGTGGTGACCCATACTCAGAATATCTGATATGGGAGTCAGTAGAGGTGAGGAGGACACAACTGGTAGAGAAATGATCTGCATTTATACAAAGCCTTTCTTGTACTATGGTATAAAACTTTGATAGTTAAATCTGATTCTCCAACTTGATTTGGAGCAATTTTATGAATATTAATTGGTTTCTCTTTGGGTTTGTGTACGTGTTAAGTCATTTCAGTTGAGTCTGAGAATCCCATGGACAGAGGAGCTTGCGAGCTACAGTCCATAGGGTTACAAAGAGCTGGACAAAACTGAAGGGGCTTAATATGCATGCATGAATATATACAGTGATGTCTCTATGTCTGTGATTATATTCTGAAAAAAAATGCACATAATTCTATTTATGCAAGCATTTTATTCCTACTAGTCAACTGAGAGTCATCTTCATTAAAGAGATAGTTTGATGTCTCTTAAAAATACAATGGGGAAAACATTGTCTTATTATCATTTGTAGACTAATTACTTGTGCTTATACAGCTATCATTTGGTTAATATTAGCAAGAACAAAGTAATGCCGAAGATAAGAAATGACACTTCTGTTAGTAGAACATGTCAACCTGAAACTGTGGGTTTCCAGCTCCCCTGATATAATAACATACTCTGAGTAGACATCTTTAGCAACAGACATGGGTGAGTGGTCCTCCGAAGAATTATCCTCCAAAGAGGTTTTTATGGACAAGAGGACCCTTGAGGAAACCATCACAACTCTTTTCAAGTTAATGCTGTATGAAAGCCTTAATTTTTCAGTTTCTAAAAACTTGTATTTGTATTTGAAGGTCAAAAGTGAAAATGTCAATCCCATAATTACCTTCCCTTGTAATGTGGTAAAAATAATATAGGAACCGCTGAAGTCATCCCTTTATAAAAATCATCTTATCTTTCTAATGAAAGTGAAAGAAAGTAAAAGTGAAAGTTGCTCAGTCATGTCCTACTCTTTGCAACCCCATAGACTTCAGTCCACGGAATTCTTCAGGCCAGAATACTGGAGCGGGTAGCCTTTCCCTTCTCCAGGGATCTTCCCAACCCAGGGATCAAACCCAGGTCTCTCTTCTTGCTTTACCCGGTGAGCCACACGGGAAGCCCAAGAATACTGGAGTCGGTAGCCTATCCCTCTCCAGTGGATCTTCCTGACCCAGGAATCGAACCGGGGTCTCCTGCATTGCAGGCAGATTCTTTACCAACTGAGCTATCAGGGAAGCCCATCTTTCTAATAAACATAGATATTAAGTACATTCTTGGGTGACATCCTGGTTAAAAAAACATCCAAAGTAAGAACCTTATTTCTTACAACTGATCACTGAGCTGTTCACCCCTCAAAATTCAGCTCAATAATCATATGACTAATGTATCAAACTTTAAATACTTTACATTTTTGCATATTATTTGTGCTCTGTATGACTGTAGAAATTAATACTTATTGCTATGTGGATCTGGAGAAATATTGTGTTCCAAGAATAAGGCAATAGAGCTGTAGTCTTGATTTCACCAGAGGGAGTAAAATAGGTGTGGACAATGTCTAGTTCTTGCTTTATTATCCGTCAGTTCTGGGCTTTATTAAGTCCCTACTTGTTCATTTTCCTTACTGAGAGACCTAGGCTGGGATGGACAATATTTAATTAGCTCCTTATAACTCTAGTATTGGCGTGCTTTCTTTTGAGAGGGGGTCGCTTTCTTGATTTTTTTTTAAAATTGAAGTATAGTTGATTTACAATGTTGTATTAATTTCAGGTGTGTATCAAAATAACTCAATTATACATATATATATATATATATATATATTTCAGGTTCTTTTCCTTCATATGTTATTACAAGGTACTAAGTACAATTCCCTGTGCTAAACAGTAGGTTCTTATTGGTTATCTATTTTATATATAGTAGTCATGTGTTTTCTTAACCTATATTATTTTAGAGAGAGAATAGTCATGTTCTTGATAAGCAGTATTTTTTTTCTTTTTTGCTACACTTACCTGACTTGTGGGATCTAAACTCTCAGACCAGAGATTGAATCCAGATCACAGGAGTGAAAGCCCAGAATCCTAACCACTTGACCACCAGGCAACTCCCAACAAACTATAGATTTTTAAGAGGTGTTGGTCTCTGTTCAGGCTTCCCTGGTGGCTCAGAGGTTAAGGTATCTGCCTGGAATGCAGGAGACTTGGGTTCAGTCCCTGGGTCAGGAAGATCCCCTGGAGAAGGAAATGGCAACAAGGTGGGTAATTGATATATGGGTTCATTTTACTATTTACTTTTTTGAATGATACTTTTTAGAGAGAGAAAGAGGGACATAGCTGTAAAAATAGTGGCAATGATAAGGAAACGCTGCAAGGAGAAGATGAAACATCTTCATCCTAAAAATCGTGGTATGTTTATTTTTATGGGGCACCTAAGCATGAAAAGTGATAGAAGTGATAGGATGTAGTAGGAAGCAGAAATAGAGAAAGTGGAAAACCTTGCAAGTCTCCTTGAATCATTTCAGTTGAGATGCTTTATCATTTTGTTGTGAATGCCATATGAGATGTACTTAGAGTCAAATTTAATGAATATACATTACAGAGATAAATGGTTCATGAATTCACCATCATTTTGGATTATGCATTATTGCTCTTTAAAATCATTAGTTTGGAAAATTGAGATTTGATTGTAATTTGCAATTTCTTAGCATGCTCTGACTGGGCAAAAAAGGAAGCAATCTGGACAAGGGCCAAAATTTACAGATGCAAAGTGCTTGATCCATAAAGTAGATAAAGCACATAATCTGCAATCAACTATAAAGTTTGACCACGGACATGGTTGGTGAACCCAAGCCCATGTGCCCAAAGCACAGTGAGGCCAAACCAATGGGAATATCAGAGTTTCGAGCAGAAAAAGGTTTATTAATCACAGAGGCACCAGCCTGGAAGATGGGAGACCCAGATTGATCTCAAATCCATCTTGCTGACTGACTAGGGTGTAAGATTGTTAAAGGCAAATGGGGAGGGGAAGGTCTCTATAATCCTGAGTTCAGATAAGATGCTGCAGACTTTCTGGCATCACTTTGTGACTTCCTTTGCCCCCAGTGATGGTGGTTATTCTACTTGTTCCTAGTTTGGTCTAGTGATCCTTAAACTTTCCTCTAGAAGAGAGTAGAGACAGTAGTTGAGGCATTTTGTTATCTGTTTAGGGCCTATATGATGGTGCAAGAGTTTCAGTTCTCAAGTGACCCTATTTTTAAGTCTGCTTGGGGCCAGCTGGTTGAAGCCACAGTGTATTACCTCATCAGTTTGGGGCCATAAATCAAGGCATTGGCTTAAGCTAATTATCACGGAAAAGATTATGTTGTACTTGCTTTATCTTTAATTTTGAGTTCCCTCACTTCACAGTTTGGATCTGTTCTTTGGAACTGAGCGAAGTTCTAGGACTCTAAAGCCTTTTTTCTATAAACAGAAAGGCATATTTACTTGGGACTGTCTCTCAGGGTTCTGCTTGGGTTCAGTCCCCCCCTTTTCTTTGAAACTCATCGATCTTGACAGGAACAGGAGTAGGACAAGAAAGGGAATAGAGATTAATCATAAACGTGGCAAGGGAACTTGATTTAAGGTGGACCTAGTTTCAGAAATACCAATAAAATAACCCAAACTTTGAGTTCTAACATCAGAGCTCATACATATTCTAAAGTCACTTTCTGTGCAGCTGGGTTTTTTCTAGAGATTAGTGCAATTCTTTATCTAACCCAAACGGTTGTTGAGCAAAATTTCTTGTCCAGAACTGTATAAAGAGTCACTTGAGGACCTTTATGGTACAAGACTGTAATTTTGCATTTTGAAACTGAATAGAGCTTTTTACCCTGGGCCATGATTGGATGTTTAATGTCACATAAAATCATAGATTCTCTCCTTGAAACCTGAATAAATTGGTGGTCTTCCTTTTAACAAAAAGGATTTTTTTTTAAGGGCTATTATATTCCTCATTTGATGCTACAAATTCACTAACAACTCAACACCCAAGCCTTTAGAAATGTTGTATATACTTAGTCTATTTTTTCACCTAATACTCACTCCTGAGCCTGGTGCATCCTTCTTTTGCCTCCTAAACTATGTAAGTCACTCTTTCCAAGTCACCAATGACCTCCTTGTCATAAAATCTACTTTTTTAGTCCGTTTCTCACTTGACTTTGGGATAGTAGCTGATGCTGATAAGTACTCTCTTCTTTAGGAAATATTATTTTCCTTTGGCATCCATGACACTACTGCCCTCTTCTGCTCTTCTTTTGTCTGCTTCTGGGCAATTTAAATAATGACCTCTTAGGGTTCTTTGTGAGTCCATATTCTTCAGTCCTTTGCCTTCCTTGGGATTTTGAAGTAGGCTTCCTTCCCTTGCACTCTGTGTACTTGTACCAAATGATAGTATTACTTCTGAAGCAGCAGTCATTGTCTTTTTGATTTTCAAATCTCTGTCTCCAAGCATGACCCATCTCCTGAGCTTTTGGACAATGTATCTACTTCTCCTATTGAGCGTTTAATATTGACGTTTCTCATACCCTTCAAATTCAACATATTCCAATTGGAAAACTTCGTCTTACTCCCTGTGAGACTACAGCTTGCTTCTCTTCCAGTATTATTGTCTCAGAGTGTGGCACCACCACCTGTCAATTGCTTTTTGTCCTTGATGCTTTTCACACTTCTTTCAATCAAATATCAAGATATGATCTCTTGATTTTTGCTTCCTCTTTTTATTCTTGTTGCCATTATCTTTGCATTTCCCATCATTATCTTAGATTTCCTATCATTTCTTTCCTTAAATACTGTAATGGTCTCCTAATTAGCATATCTATCCTGGCTAGTTCTCTAGTTCACTTCCAGGCTCTTCTCTCAATTCCAAGTGGTCCTTCTCTAATGCGTTTCTAATCAGGGCACTTCCATGATTAAACCGTGTCTGTATCCTGTTTCACTTGAGAAGAAATCATGGTAATTATGTAACTTTGCTGCTGCTGCTGCTAAGTCGCTTCAGTTGTGTCCGACTCTGTGCAACCCCATAGACGACCTCCTACCAGGCTCCTCTGTCCCTGGGATTCTCCAGGCAAGAACAATGGAGTGGGTTGCCATTTCCTTCTATAATGCTTGAAAGTGAAAAGTGAAAGTGAAGTCATTCAGTCGTGTCTGACTCTTAATGACCTCATGGACTGCAGCCTACCAGGCTCCTCTGTCCATGGGATTTTCCAAGCAAGAGTACTGGAGTTGGGTGACATTGCCTTCTCTGTATGTAACTTTAAGTGTCTGTATACAATTTGGTCTATTGCCTAAATACTAAGGGCTTCCCAGGTGGAGCTAAAAAACCCACGTCAATGCAGGAGACGTAGGAGACATGGGTTTGACTCCTGGGTTGGAAAGATCCCCTGGAGAAGGGCATGGCAACCCACTCCAGTGTTCTTGCCTGAAGAATCCATGGATAGAGAAGCCTGGTGCACCATGGTCCATACGGTCGCAGGGTCAGAGGCTACTGAAGTGACTTAGCACGTACACATGCACGCATGACTAACTACTATCTAGTCTCATCTCTTGTGATTTCCCTTCATATTTCAAGTCTTCACTTATTGAAATTCTTTCCATTCTTCTAGCACACTATGACTCTTCTTGCCATAAATATGAATGTATATCCTCTTCCAGGAACACTCCCCTCCTACTCCTTGCCTTTTATTTGGCTCACTTCTATTTAACTTTCAGAAATCCTTCTATTCCCCCCCCCCGCCCCCCTCAGAAGCATCGCCTGATCCTTTAAACTAGGTGAAGTTAGGAAAGGAAACCATTGCAATTTGTCTACCCACTATGATAACAATTATCATAATTGTTTCATTTTCTTTTATGTGTTTGGGGTAGTGGGAGACAGAGACTGTGTACTCTCTAAGGTAGAAATGATATGTATTTGCTTGTGATTACATTGCACCCCTGAGCCCCCATGACTGACAAACTGTCTGACACAGTTTTTCAGTTCATACTTGCTGAATGACAAATGCAGAGAGAGAATAAAATTTATTATATGAGAAAAGCAAGAGGCAAGTCATTTCAATATAATGCCAAAGGGTACATTTTCACTTATATGTTATTGCAAATGGAGTAAATGGTGTACCAATAAATCTGGAGGGGACTCTATGGAACCTTTTATGTTTGTGGCTTACATGGTTCCTGACATAAGACTGCATCTATAGAAGGCAATCAATAATTATTGAATTAAATGTTTGCAATGACTTTTATTTGAATAAGGGAAGGCATTAAGCTCAATATGTGCTGTTTATTTTTGGATCCACTATATATATATATATATATATATATGAGATTAAGGGGAGCTGTGGTGGTGAATATTAGAATGCAGGGTAATTTGGGGGATAGTTTCTTCTTCAGCTTTTTTTTTTAAAAATTTACCACACTGCTTTCATTCACTTTTCTTTTCTAGAAGTTACTTACTTATATCAGAAAACATACCTTACTGTTTATATATTTCAACAAAGTATCAGATTTAACATAATGCATATGCTCTAAAGTCCATCCAAAGATATTAATAATGGAAATATCAAACAAAGATTGTTCCAGTCTGATGTGGTTATATGTCATTAATTAAAAGGACAATATTTTCCTACAAACTCTATACTCCTTGTATATTTCTTAACTCAGGAATAGTACTATCCTGTTGAAAAAACTATAAAAACTAATGTATTTGACACTTTTCTCTCCCTCATGACCTATGTTCATTTACCTCTTGATTAGCTCTCAAATCGGTCTCCTAAATCCATTTTCACTGTCGTTAATCTAGTCCAAGCTATTATCTTCTGCCAGAAAATTTGTTACAACCTGCTAAGGAGTCTGTCTGCACCACCATGTCCCCTGCCAGCTCACTCTGCACTCAGCAGCCAAACCAATCTGATTATGCTCTGCTTAATATCTTCAGTGACTTCTCATCAACCTTAAATAAAAATGTCCCACTCTTCACTGTATCTTCTGACTCCACAGTGCTACCACACTTAATATTTAGATGTCATAAGCTCATATATCAATTCCTGACTTTTCAAATTCCCATGCATCTTTTCACTTAAATGGATGCAATAACATAGATTTTTTAAAAAATGAAGATGTTGGTATTTCACCACAAATAATTTCTGATAGGGTGAATTAGTCATCCATTCAGACATTAGATTTCAAATTTTGAACAAAAATACTTAACCCTACCCTCTGACTGATTGTAAGTTAACATAGTCTTTCCTTTTGCCCACATTTTTGGAAAAGTTCAAGGGCTCATGTGCTTTCTTTATGATGCTTATAGATTATACAGTGTAGATGAGCATAGATCCCTGAAGGAATAAATCACTTGTTCAAGAGCACATAATGAGAGTACATAGAAGAGATCAGTCATCTTGCTTTAATGTTCTTTTTTTTTTTTTTCATTTTGATTTTGGTGAGAATAGGGTATGTGCTTAAGAACTGTCACTTTTTAGGACTGAAAGTGAAGAATCAAAGAATTAAAACTTTACAAGGTGTGTAGTTTTTGTCTATGGTAAAATGCACCATCTTGTTGAGTAGTCTATTATTTTTTATTTCAAAATGCAAAGTAGAATATAAACTGGGAAGAGAGGGAGAAGGAAGGTGAGACTTGAGTCAGAGAGACCCCTGAGAGGAGATCATTACATTAGTGTGGATTTTGGTAAAAATGTAAATATATTCAGTACTCAGACATTTATTTTTCCCTTCATAAATCAACACTTTACATTTAATGTCTTGTTTTAAAAAAAGTCCTTAAAAATAGCTGAGTATTATAAAAACAGATCAGAAATGCAAATTACATAGTTAAAATGGAATCAAATTTATACTTTTATAATAACCTAAGCAAATACAGATATAAATTTTAGTCTTATCAAGCATATGTCTCAAAAAACAGATAAGTATAGATACTGAAAAAAGGACTTAAAGAACATAAATAAGTCACTCTTAAATATGGAATAAAGGTCATATACCCTACTAGTAGCTTATTCAGAAAGTATTTTTAATCAAGTGAATTGGGAATGAGCTCTTTCAATTGGTAGTATTATATAAAAACAAAAATTCGACTGAATCACTCCCAGAATATATTCCTAGTATCCTTCCAAATTTGGATGGAAGAAATTATTATGTGCTTAAACTGAAGATTTCAGAGAAGGTGTCACCATGTTTAGACTTGCTATTTTAGAGAGCTTCATGAACCAATGGCCAAACCCTGGTGGGTCAGATAGGAATATTTTAATATATTGAAATTTCATAACCACTTTGATAAATGTAGAATTAACCTTCTGGAGAAATTCTTGCAGATATTTTAATGACTCCTTTTAAAAATGAGGAGCTAAAGATACAGATATAAAAAAAATCTCATGATTATTGTTTACAAGTTGTTGGGAAATGAATATAAATTAAACAGCAGCAATAAGACAGAAGACTTGCCAAAATGTGGTTGAGGATCATGTACGATGAAGACAGAAAAGAGTATCTTGAATTTGCCAGGCTTCACACAGGACATAAGATTTAATCAATAGCAGAATTTTGCTAAGAGAAGCGAGGAAGGAAGTTAAAGACAAAAAGCATGAAAATATTAGGAAATCATTATCGAACAAAGTGTGAGAAAGAGAATGGTGGTTACAGATGAGGGTGGGTCACTTGGTAAGCAAAGATCAGAGAATCAAAGCTTTGGAGATCATTTTGGAATTTTGCTTTTTATCTTGATGTAACGGAAGTCACTGAAGAATTGTGATCAGAGGAATAAAGTTTATTATTACTTACTGTATGCTCTTGAGAGTCCCTTGGACTGCAAGGAGATCCAACCAGTCCATTCTGAAGGAGATCAGCCCTGGGATTTCTTTGGAAGGAATGATGCTGAAGCTGAAACTCCAGTACTTTGGCCACCTCATGCGAAGAGTTGACTCATTGGAAAAGACTCTGATGCTGGGAGGGATTGGGGGCAGGAGGAGAAGGGGACGACCAAGGATGAGATGGCTGGATGGCATCACGGACACGATGGACATGAGTCTGAGTGAACTCTGGGAGATGGTGATGGACAGGGAGGCCTGGCGTGCTGGGATTCATGGGATCGCAAAGAGTCGGACACGACTGAGCGACTGAACTGAACTGAACTGAACTGTATGCTAGGATCTTTACACCATTATTTCATGCAGTATCCATAACCAATCTTATAATGTAGGTATTGTTTACCACACTCACTTTGTATATGAGAAAACTGAGGCGCAAAAAGGTAAAGAAGCAAATTACAGCTCCACAAACTTTCAGACCCAGCTTTCAATACAGCAGTTCATTGCCATAGGTGGTCCTCTACCTCTTCTGCTAAACTGCCTTTAACTTTGATAGACATACTACACAGAGTAGAAAGACAGAGAGGAGGAAAAGATTGGAGTGAGGGCGATCCCTAAGGATGTCACAAAAACAAGGCCAGACACGAAACACCGTGGGAAAAAATGGGTGGGGCTTGGATTGATTGCCTATCAGCGAGATAAAAGGGAAGGGCGGAAATTAGGACAACACTCAAATTCTGATTTTTTTTTTTTTGCTTCTCTGAGAGCTCAGCTGGTAAAGAATCCACCTGCAATGGATGAGACCCCATTTTGTTTCCTGGGTCCGGAAGATCCATTGGTGAAGGGAGAGGCTACACACTCTAACGTTCTTGGATTTCCGTGTGGCTCAGCTGGTAAAGAATCTGCCCGCAATGCGGGAGACCTGGGTTCGATCTCTGGGCTGGGAAGATCCCGTGGAGAAGGGAAAGGCTACCCACTCCAGTATTCTGGCCCGGAGAATTCAATGGACTGGAGTCCCTGGGGTCGTAAAGAATCAGACACAACTGAGTGGCTTTCACTTTCAAGTTCTGATTCAGCAACTGTGTGGAGTGTCCATTTTACAGTAATGGGGAATGCAGGGAGCGGACTGAAGGAATAATAGAGACAGGGAATGATGAATTCTATCCAGAACACGTGGAGATGGAGATGTGTCAGTTGGCTGTTTAGAAAAGGCATTCTGTGAGGGCTGGAGCACAGAAGGGGTGTGGCATAGTAGTGAAGAGGGCTGTGTTTGTGTTAAATCACTTGAGTGGTGTCTGACTCTTTGTGATCCTCTGGCCTGTAGCCTGCCAGACTCTTCTATCCTTGGAGTTCTCCAGACAAGAATGCTGGAGTGGGTTGCTGTGCTCTCCTCCAGGGGATCTTCCCCATCCAGGGATCGAATGTGCATCTTTTAAGTCCCTTGCATTGGCACCAGATTCTACCACTAGCACACTAGCACTTAGAGTCAAATCTAGACCACTAACCATGACTAAGTGTCTGACCACAGTTAATTCCTTAAAGGGATGCAGTGGAGATAGGGGACTAGTGTTACCAACTATTGCTTTTACTGTGAGCCAAACGCTTAACGTCTTTTTCTGCAAAACAGTTTAGGGTCAGGGGGAATGGGTAGAACAGACATTTGACAGATACCTTTGGGGTTTTATATTTTCTTGAAAACTATGCACTGTGTTTATTGTATAAATCCTATCAGCAGGTAATCTGGAAATTTACATAACTGACCACAAGGGGGAGAACTCTAATTCTACATTAAGTCACTACAACTGTAAAATAGCCTTAAAGTACTTGCTATTTTCAGTTGGTGTTAAGCTGTCCCATTTCCATTTCCTCACGGAAGTTTGGGGAGTTCTCTGCTAGAGATAGGTTTCACTGAACTGAAATGTGTTGTGGTGTTAAAGTTATGATAAAGTCACAGAATGTAAGAATCTCTTTGTATTAAGCAATAATTCTCCAGGAAGACATCCAGATGCTTCTTTAATTAAAATGAAGACAGTATGAATTTTAAAATTCACCCTGGGAGGGTTTTTCCTTTCGAATAACATTATTTCAGTTGTCCTTCAAGAAAACTATAATCTTTCTGAAAGTCCTTGGTTACACTGAAACAAGAAGAAAGTCAACCTGTCACTCTGTTGTAAAGTTATAGGTATCAAAATAAATGGATTAGAATGATGCTGGCCATATAAATGTCTTATGTTCCTTGACTATATATGAGTACATGTTACATAGTCATTGTTATATGGACAGTGAACATTGTATGTTCATTATTTAAATGCTCATTTTCTTTTCAGGTTAACTTCTGTGCCCTGGTTTTATGTAAAGTGTAATTGTAAGGAAATTATAATCCTCATTGGGGTGAAAATTACCTTATGAGACTTTCTAATGTTTAATGAGCTACATTTTTGGACTTGATCAAATTAAATTACATTTGTAAGATATGAGTATAGTATTTCTGCATTTTATCATTATACCAAAACAGACACAGCTAAATGAGTGTTGTCCCCTTTAAAGATATAATATTGGTGAGCTCTATAGGGCTATCCATAATGTAGCTGTTATTGGAAACTTCCCCTTGGAGGCAGTGTCACACCCTTTTAATATGTTCAGTGTCAGCAGATGTTCCTTTGAGAGGGAGTTCAATATCTAAAAACAAGTCTTTCTATGAATGAAGGTTGAATATTAAGTGAAAGTGGCTCAGTCGTGTCTGACTCTTTGTGACCCCACGGACTATAGCCTCCGTGGAATTCTCCAGGCCAGAATACTGGAGTAGTTGGCATTCCCTTCCCCAGGGGATCTTCCCAATACAGGGATTGAACCCAGGTCTCCCATGTTGCAGGCAGATTCTTCACCAGCTGAGCCACAAAGGAAGCCCACGAACACTTGAGTGGGTAGCCTATTCCTTCTCCAGCAGATCTTCTCAACCCAGGAATCAGACCGGGTTCTCCTGCATTGTAGGCAGATTCTTTTTCAACTGAACTATTAAGGAAGCAGGTCACCAGTCAAAGTGGAAGATATATTATTTGGGGTCCCAAAAACTGGATATCACTAAGATATTTTAACTCCCTTTGATTTATAAACCTCCTTATCTGTCATAAAAGAGTCACACAATGTTTTTAGTAATGATGCTGTCACTGAAATGAGTTTAAATTCTCCTAAAGGTAACTATTTTCATATGAATAAACTCATTCTAAGATGTTCACTTAACAAATAAGTAGTTTTATTTATACTCACTTTGTGCTTATTTTCCAGTTTTCACAATTGATACTTCAAAAATCCTTTAAATGTAAAATAATAGTCTACTAAGTAAATCAGTGTTTTCANGAGTCACACAATGTTTTCAGTAATGATGCTGTCACTGAAATGAGTTTAAATTCTCCTAAAGGTAACTATTTTCATATGAATAAACTCATTCTAAAATGTTCACTTAACAAATAAGTAGTTTTATTTATACTCACTTTGTGCTTATTTTCCAGTTTTCACAATTGATACTTCAAAAATCCTTTAAATGTAAAATAATAGTCTACTAAGTAAATCAGTGTTTTCATTTAGACATTTTCTATAACTTCTTTCAAAAATGACTCAGGTTTTTTATGTTTTTCTTTGACTAGATGAATTAAGTTTCTGTCAGTATGTTTCACACCAGAAAGTATTATGGATCAATAAAAGGTCTATGCTAGGAAGTCTCATGAAGTAATTCTCACCCCAATGAGGGTTATAATTTCCTTACAATTTCACACATATCACTTCTGCTTCTATACCCAGTGACTAGCACAGTGCTTGGTCCCCTAGTAAATATTTACAAAATATTAGTTGCATACATGAATGAATAAATAAATATGTATGTATATAAATAAATATATAATAAATACATATATATATACACATATAAAATTATTCCTGTTATATGTTGGTATTCCAGACTGCTATTATAAACATCCACTCAAAACTTGGTAGACTGAGTCAACACAAGAATTTCTGCTGTTCACAGATCTACAGTTTAAACAGGGCCCAGTGGGAACAGTCCATCTCTACTCTGCTCCCCGACACGGTATCAGCTGCTCTGGCTTGAAATCCAGGGTTGGCTGGGAGCCTAGAGTCTGGAATTACTTGAAGGTTCCCTCAGTCACATGTCTAGTGGTGATATTGGCTATTGGCTGGAACCTCAGCTGGGGATGTTATCTAGAAACCTGCTTGGATTGCTCACAGCATATTTTAGGTTCCATTCAAGTGATCAAGGCAAAGTGCAAGGCATTTTTAAGGCCCTGGAGGTCACATTGGATCACTTCTGTTGTAGTGTTGGTCTAGGCAGTCACAAAGGTCTACCTGATTTCAAGGAGAAGGGACTCAGAACCCACCATGAGATGAGAAGTGTTCAAGGTCATATTCTAAGAGCATATGGGGTGAGATATATTGCAGTGGTCTTTTTTTTTTTTTTTTTTGAGGATATAATGTGCCGTACTTTTATATACTCAGATATGTAGTTTTATTTGTAAACTACTTCTATTCACTTTAGAAAATATTGTTCAAAAAAATATTTACCCTGTTAAATGGATTCATCTGCCCCAATGAACATTTATGGTTCATTTTCTCTTTCCTGCTTTTGCTTGTATCTGTTCTCTTAAATATGCTCATCTGCCCTTCAAAACCTCTTCCTCACATATATTCAGACTAAGACTGAAGCTTACTCGCTTTCTTTCCTCCCTACCTCTCTTCCTTTCTTTACTTCTATTTCTTTCTTCTTCTTCTTCTTTGTGTGTGTGTGTGTGTGTTTGTGTGTGTGGCCTGGAAAGCTTTTACTCTAAACTCATTTTTTCAAGTAAACACTTAGTATCTAATAGGTGACTTCATATAGTTCAAAGAGTAAAAAGCACCTTGCTGAATATTAGGTGTTTAATGTTTACCAAATTGATAAAACGTTTATAAATTATGTATTCTTTCTTAATTTGAAGAGTTTTTCCTCTAAAATATAGTTTTTGTTCTTAAATTTAAATGAAAGGAACTTCAAGTTCAGCTTAAAGTGAAAAATGCCATTCTTTTTCTAAATCTATTTTACTAAATTAAAACATAGGAATGGTCTTTCCTGAAATTTGATTCTGATATGGAACGAATTATCATATTTTCTGCATATGACAAATCTGAGGTGAGTACTGAAATGGCTTTTTTCCCAAAAAGTGACTGAAATAAACAGTAAAAAATGAAACTAAAATGATATAACAGTATTTCCTCTATTCAGTCCAAAGTCTGTTTCATAGAGTATTGAAGCAATCTGGGGATAAATATCATTGAAGTAGTAAGACATTTATGTTGTTTAATTGCTTAAAGTAGAAAATTTTAAATAGTGCAAAAAAGCATTAACCTTAGTAAAGGTTTACTAAATTAAAAAATAGGAATGGTCTTTCTTGAAATTTGATTCTGATATGGAACAAATTATCATATTTTCTGCATATGACAAATCTGAGGTGAGTACTGAAATGGCTTTTTTCCCAAAAAGTGACTGAAATAAACAGTAAAAAATGAAACTAAAATGATATAACAGTATTTCCTCTATTCAGTCCAAAGTCTGTTTCATAGAGTATTGAAGCAATCTGGGGATAAATATCATTGAAGTAGTAAGACATTTATGTTGTTTAATTGCTTAAAGTAGAAAATTTTAAATAGTGCAAAAAAGCATTAACCTTAGTAAAGGAAGGAGGAGACGAACTTGAAATAAGTTATATAGGAATTGCATATAGTTAGTTGCTATCTATGGAGAAGGAAATGGCAACCCACTCCAATATTCTTACCTGGAAAATCCCATTGACAAAGGAGCTTGGTGGGCTATAGTACATGGGGTTGCAAAAGAGTTGGAAACAACTTATCAACTAGAAACAAACAAAGAAAACAAACTTGAACCTAACAAAACCCCTTAACCCTTTGTTGTCTAATTTGTAGTTTGACTTGGGGTTTTGGTTCCAATTGCCAATACATATTTATTAACTTTCTGACTGTCCCATAGTTACACAAGAATTCAGTGCTTTCTGACAGTGTATTTTCTAGTCATTTCAAAAAACTATTGTGTTCTTTAGCTTTATAATTGCCTCAATGTTCTTGATTATGTCATCCAGAATATGAGAGTTTGAAGCTATTTTGAAAGTTTAGGTTTTGTTTTCTGAGTTCAGGGATCATACATATAGAAATTACTCCCTCACTTGTGCTGTTACAGTCTTTCCTACATACTGCTACTGTAATAACAATCACATATCATATCATATGCCATATTTCGTTTTACACATATTTGCCTCCAACTTTAGGTTGCAACCAACTAAAGGGTTGTATTTTTCCCTGAAATAGTATACTCTTAGAACACATTACTGTGTGGTGACAGCTTCTCACTGATGGTTGAGAGAATGAATGAGAATCTGAATCTAGTGTTTATCATCTTTCATCTCTATTTTTCATTAAAAAATTAAGTTTTTCCATCAATATGATATAAGCCTTTGAGAAACTTATAACCTTAATAAAACCCTTCACCATTGAAAATAATGTGTTGAATTTAATATTAGACCAGATAAATTTTCAAGTTTAATTCAACATATTTTTTAAAGATTAATCTATTACCCTTGTGTAGATCTCCATGTTGTTTCTTTTTTAAGGAGAGAACTGTAGGCGTATTTTCCTTTTATTTAAGTAGCATACATTCCGTAAGAGATTTGACCACATTGACCACATCATCTCTCTTCATCCTAGAAACGGGAAGGAGCGGGCCATACCACTTCAGAATCCAAGGTGACATGTATGGGTTTATTGTACATGTTTATAAAACCTTCTGGGTCCATTAATTCGGCAGAGTTGCACAAGTACTTTATTATTTGTTCTGGGAGGAGTAATTCAGGTGCAGCTTGGTGCAAACTGTCTCCTGGGCCTTTAGGGCTCACTTTCACAGTCTTAAACAGGTGAAGTGCTAGTTTGTGTGTCTGGGTGAGAAATTCTGTCATGACCTCTTGTAGGGACTGCGTCTGTGTCACATCATCTAGATACATGACCGGCCCTTTTATTACTGAAACATGCCACTGCATAAAGAGCCTTGTTGGGATATTGTGGGACATGACTATAATCTTCATTCCTTGGATAAAAAATTCCATGTCATCCTTTTTATGGCTTAGGTAATCTAAAAGAATTTGGTACAAAGTACCACTGGAGGACTCCAGGACATGCAGAATGGAAGTAGGATATATGAGCAACAATCCCGTCACTGCTTCTCCTAGGTGACGTTTCAAAATTGACTGAAACAATTGTTCGTAGTAGTCGGCAATATCTTTTTTTTCTATGTTTGCTGTTATCCTGGCCACTAGGAACATCCTATGAAGAAGGAATTTCTTTAGTTGTAGTCTTTGCTTTTCTTCCTGAAATTGCAAGTAATTACTACGTGGAACTTGTGGCATTAGAGATTCTAGTGGCAAATTCTTTTTGTTGGTCTTTCGGGGGTGGCTTCCAAAGGACATCGTGAGTCTTATTTATTCTGCCAGATGATTCCGTTTTTTATCTTATTACAATAGTTACATTACCAGGCTACTTCTTTGCTGATAAACTCATTTTTATTTCTTGTGACCAAAAAAAAAAAAACAAAAAACAA
>SJYR01001637.1:468346-484958 GCA_006410655.1 Kobus ellipsiprymnus | reverse complement strand
CCAAAAAAAAAAAAAACAAAACAAACAAACAAAAAAAAAACTTAGTTGTTCAAATGCTTCCAAGTGTTATCAATAAATAGTATCTTTGAAATAAAAGAGACCATTGAAACAAGAATTAAATTACAGAATTTTGTTTTAAAATTTACAGTGAGATAACTAGCATATCACAGGAAGAAACTCTCCAACAAACTGGGTGGTAGGAAGAAGATAGAGCTTAATCTAGAATAAGTTCACTGTATCATTGTTTATATTATTTTTATTATTTTTTGTTATATAATTTTTTTCTCCCCATCTTGAACCATATATACACACACACAAAGATGAATGTATCCGCTGATACTAACAGTAGCCTTGGTATTACATTAAAATGTCTTTTCATTTATATAATGGTAAATACAGATTCTTTTTGGTCAGACTTTTTAAAGGATATCTTTTACGATAATTCCTTAATTTATGCATTTAACTGACCAATAAATTTTTAAAAATCTGGGAATCTCTTAACTACTAATTGGCTTCTTTAACCTTTGCTCAGTACAGTGAAAGTTAATAGTATTGCTTGGATAATTACAGTGAACTTTTGAAGTAGGTAGTTTGGGTTCTTTTTTTTTTTGAACTCCTATCAACAGACCTCAGAAATGGCTTTTTTGTTGTTGTTGTAGGGGTGAGATAAAAAATTCTGTTACTTTTGACTTACTGTTCTTACCAATCTTTTTCTCTTCCCTGCAAGTCAACTTAACATTTCTTTCTTTTTTCAAGTGCCTCTCCCTTTTACCTGTCCTCGAGGTCCCACTGACTCCATCACTCTTGCAACTGCCAGTATCTTGGGTGCTCTCAGGTGCCCTGTGTTCTATTCTGGTTTCCATGGTGCCCTGGGAAATCAGAATGTCAATGATATTAAAGGGCCAAAGTACACTGGCAACTCAGCTAGATGGTGGACCTGGAAATCCCAGACATTTTCTCTTCTTTTGTCCACAATTTATAGAAGAGGAAACCAAAGCACAGATTAGCGCTGTACCTTGCATGCAATNGACTCTTTGTGACCCCATGAATCGCAGCACGCCATGCCTCCCTGTCCATCACTATCTCCCGGAGTTCACTCAAACTCACGTCCATCGAGTCGGTGATGCCACCCAGCCATCTCATCCTCTGTCGTCTCCTTCTCCTCCTGCCCCTAATCCCTCCCAGCATCAGAATCTTTTCCAATGAGTCAACTCTTCGCATGAGGTGGCCAAAGTACTGGAGTTTCAGCTTTAGCATCATTCCTTCCAAAGAAATCCCAGGGCTGATCTCCTTACTTTAGAACAGTCTAAATTACTTCTGCTATTTTTCTCAGTGCACACCTTTATACTCTGGAACCAAATGTTTCTGAATAAACAATCTCCCAATGTCCTTTTGTCTTTGTAAGACAAGTAGAACAGATTAAATGCCATTAATTGGTTATTACCCTGTGTCATGTAAGCATCTAGTCAAGAATATCTGTGCTGTGCTTTGTTTTTTCAGTTGTGTCTGACTCTTTGCAACCCCATGGACTATAGCCCCCCAGGCTCCTCTGTCTATGGGGATTCTCCAGGCAAGAATATTGGAGTGGGTTGCCATACCCTCCCCGAGGGATCTTCCCAACCCAGGGATAGAACTCAGGTCTCCCTCATTGTAGGCAGATTCTTCACTGTCTGAGCTACTAGGGAATCCCCCCTAATAGCATACATTGAATTAAAAGTGAACACTTCTTTCATTTAAATTTGATACCTAAAATTTAAATGTTACCTTCTGAAAAACTGATAACGTAATTTCCTTGAGAGATAAAGAGAGCTGTATCATGAACTATATTCCCTTTCTTCTTCGACTGTTAGGAAACCTAGAGACCGATTTCTGGCTTCCCAGAGTGATAAGGATTGATGCTGACCTTCAAAGCAGGATGATGTTCCCACCTCTACTTATCTCCTATTCCTGGTCTAGTTTTATTTTTCTTTTATTTAACCCTCACTATTTTAAATTTATTGTTTTAATTTACAAAATTTCTTTTAGATGACTCAAGTCTGTGATGAAAGAAAGTCAGGCTATAAAAGAATAATAAAATATAGACTATTCAACTATCGAGATGCTACTCAGGATTTTAGACTAGACAGCTTTGAATGTGATTCATGGATAGCATTCATTTTGTTCATTTGTAGCAAGTATAATTAGAGCTGCCAATTTTTTGCTTTGACAATTGGCAAAGTCCTTTTGGCAAGTTTGATTTCACTTTTGTATGGGTGTAAAAAGCAGAATATAGTTTATTTTGAAATGAGTACTGCCAATTAGCTTTTTTTTTTCTAAGAAATCTTTTACCCCCTTGTTATTCTTTTTGCCGTTTATCTTTTATTTCTTTCATTAGCATGGTTACCGTTTCTTCAACATCTTTTTTGGTTCATGACTAAATGTTGACATATACGTCTAACTTCAGAGGCAGAGGTCTCTGCAAATTGTAAGAACCACCCCATTCTGTCTGCTCCCCAACCCGAGCATGTATGTTCCTTCTCTATTCATCAATCACACATATTAATAATTTTCATCTCTAGCTGAAAATTTAGAGCTTCCCCATATCTTCTTTCAGAATCCACATACCATTGCTATTCCCCTGCCCTCTTTCCCACAGCTGTGTTGATGTGCTCAGTCGTTCAGTGTCCAACTCTTTGTGACCCCAGGGACAGTAGCCCGCCAGGCTCCTCTGTCTAAGAGATTCTCCAGGCAGGAATACTGGAGTTGCCATGTCCTCCTCGAGGGGATTTTCTCAACCCGGGGATCCAGTGCAGGTTTCTTACATTGCAGGTGGATTCTTTACCATCTGAGCCACCAGAGAAGGCCCCAAGAACATCTAATTTGGCCCGGAATTTATAGAAGAGGAAACTAAGGTATGGGGTATGCAAGTACCTTGCACACAATTTAAATATGGTCTCAATAGCTTCCGTACTCTGTCTACCTTAGGTAAAGAGAAGATGAATTATTCTGTCTTTTCATCATCACAGGGTCATTCTTTGCTCTTCTATGACATGAAAGTTCCACTACAAATGGAAGTTAGCATATGGTTTTAATAAAGTCAATTGAAAGGAAAACTCCTACATTATACCTGTGACCCAAAAAATTGATGTACTGTCTTTAATTTCTCATTCATTTTGGATTTATCTACACCTTTGATGCACCAGACAATATCATTTTCACTGTAAGAATCACAAATGTGGAAAATACCTGGTTGCTAATTTTAGGGGTTTAGAGTCCATTGGGGTGGGAGATGTCTATGAAAAACATAATAAAACCAGACAAATGTTTGTGCTTTAGAACACCAAGGTAGAAAGGACGGCTGGGATTTCTTAGAAAGTTTAATGAGAGAGTTTGTATTTGGGCATGGCCTTCAGGGAAACAACTGGGGAGTAGCTTTGTGTAAGTGTTTTGAATTCATTACTTTACAATGTCAGGATTATCTGAACTTGATTTCTACCTGAAATATCTGATCCCACTCTAACCTTTCATTTGTGCTCATGTACTTGGGAAACAGAACACTCTAAATCCCTTCTACTGTTTCTCTCAATGTGTTGACACATCTATACATTTAGTGTAAGAGAATCAATAGTCTGAAAAAAAAAATGGCTAACAACTTGGGTAGAACTTTTCACTAAGCATTTTATTATTTTTTTTTAATTGAGGCATAGTTAGTTTGGGCTTTCCAGGTGGTACTGTGGTAAAGAATCTTCCTGCCAATTCAGGAGGCATGGGTTTGGTCCCTGGCTTGGGAAGATCCCCTAGAGTAAGAAATGGCAACCCACTCTAGTATTCTTGCCTGGAAAATTCTATGGACAGAGTAGCCTGGTATAGTCTGAAAAAAAAATGGCTAACAACTTGGGTAGAACTTTTCACTAAGCATTTTATTTTATTTTTTTTTTAATTGAGGCATAGTTAGTTTGGGCTTTCCAGGTGGTACTGTGGTAAAGAATATTCCTGCCAATGCAGGAGGCATGGGTTTGGTCCCTGGCTTGGGAAGATCCCCTAGAGTAAGAAATGGCAACCCACTCCAGTATTCTTGCCTGGAAAATTCTATGGACAGAGTAGCCTGGCAGGCTACAGTCCATTGGGGTTGCAAAGAGCTGAACAAGACTGAGCAAACATGCATGTGGTATATAGTTGATTTATTTTTACAGTAGTTCAGGTATACATAAACTATTAAATACACAAAACATACTTGATTTAGCAGAGCAAACCAGAGTAAGCTTAGTTACCAAGAGAATACTTAGGTGTTTTAAGATTTATAAAAAATAAAAGGGAAACTAGTTTAATTCTTAAGTGTTTTTTCTCTTGGCAAAAACATTATGGAACAGTGTTTGGTAATTATTTATCAAGGAGATTCAGGCTAGAAATACTTTGTCATTTAGTATAAGCATTTAACAGATGTCTAGTCTTTGTAGAAAAATATGTCAGACAGTGTGGAGGTATTCTTGTGAGTCAGATATTGTACCCGCACATGAAAAACTCAATCCTCTTAGTGGAGCTTAAAGTCTACACAATTACATTTAATGCAGGGCTGGAGAGAAGAAATACTAAAGACAAACAATGAACACTGAAAACACAAATGCCAGAACAATTAAATGTTGCTGGAAGAATAAGCAAGTCCAGGCATGCAAAAAGATGTGATTTGTCTGTCTGGTGGGTGGTGGTGGAGTAGAGATGGGGGTCAGGGAAGGTTTGGAAAAGAAAGGTTGAAGCATAGAGAACAGAAGACATACATTCACTTCATTAAGAAAATGAGAATAGTCTGGCTTGACTAGAGTAGTTCTCAGACCACAGGACCTGCAGGTTTGTTAAATTGTTGATTCCTGGTCCCTAACCCTAAAAGGTGTGCGTTAGTCTGCTTAAATGAGTTAGTCTGTTTAAGTGAGGTCCACTTAAAGTGAGGTCTGCTTAAAGTAAAGTGACTTTCTGACAGGTTCTCCCACTAGCTCTGTCTATTTCACTTTAAGGCAGAATGGTCTGGCTTGTGGTGATTTAAACCTTGGCTATTAGAATCATCTTGTGGAGAATTTTTTTTTTTTTTAAAGCTGACTCCTGTTCTTATTTAATTAGTGTAGAATGGAACTCTATATATTTGCAAAAGCCTCTCCTGGAGAAGATTTGCTGGCATAGACTTGAGGGTAAGCAGAAGAAGGGAGTGGAAAACAAGAAAGGAAGTTGCATCCAGTGTTTGGAGAACCCAGACACATGCTCAGAGGTAGGAGAGAATGATTGAGCACATGTAATCCTAACTGTGTTTTAGAAAGTTGCCTGTGACGAGCAGAGGAATTAGAGGTGGAGGATACTGGAGACAGCCAGAGCACTTTTCAGAATTCTGCAGTTGGCAAATTAGTGCCCTACTGTCTGCCAGTCGAAAACTTTGATTTAGCTTTTCTGCAAAGCAATTTGATGGTATAGATCACAAGCTTAAAAACTCATAATCTTTGATTAAGTAATATGTCTTCCAGATACATGTCATAAGAAATAAAGAAATAAAATTGACAAAGATTTTAATGTAAAGATGGTTATTATGGGATTAAAAGAGAACTTTGAAAATTTAACAGATGTATTAATTATGGATTACTATTGGGGGCAGGAGGAGAAGGGGACAACAGAGGATGAGATGGCTGGATGGCATCACTGACTCGATGGACGCTAGTCTGAGTGAACTCTGGGAGTTGGTGATGGACAGGGAGGCCTGGCATGCTGTGATTCATGGGGTCACAAAGAGTCGGACATGACTGAGCGACTGAACTGAACTGAACTGATGGTGCCCTGAAACCATCTGAAGAATATTTTAAGTGGAGGGAAAAATGGCATTCTCTAAAGTAAAGAATATAATATACAAAATTATATGTATTCTGTGATCCTAATTTTATTTTAAAAATATAGAAACCAGAGTAGAGAGAAATCTAGCCAAATGTTAAAATTAGTGGAATTTGGTGGTGATATTTGTGTTGTATATTCATAATATTCTAAGCTTGTCTACATTATTGTTCTGTTTAGAAAAAGAAATTAACACTAAAAAAAAAAAGGGCTGTGATGATGGTTCGATGAAAGGTAATGCACGTTTTGTTCTGCTTGTGACTTTGGGCTCACTTATCAGCCCACTGATGGATAGAATTCATAAAATGTTGGATCCTGAATCAGGCTCAACAAGGGGTGTTTGGACCTAATGACTGAGTCAAGATAGGAAGACATAGAGATGAAAGATGGAGTAGTTATCAAGACACAGTGTAGGAGTCCAGAAAAATCTTACATGAAGTGAAATATTTGCATAACTAACCTAAGGCATATTACTGAGGGAAAGATAGGTCTTTAAAAATTTTAGCTCGTTTGGACAGTTAGAATTTCAACTAAGGGAGTTGCTGAGATGGAGGAAATATGCATGTCATCACCAAGGTTTTCATGACTTAATTGGACATGAGACATGAGAGATGCAAGGATATAAAGATGCTCTGTGGGTTTGAATGTCAGTAACTACAAAGTCTATGTTTTTTTTTTTTTTTTAATAGAGATGGAGGATAAAGGAGGAAACCTAAATTTTGGAAGAAAAATAGTTTGTATGTATTATGTTGAAATGGAGTTGCCATAGAAAGGTGTAGGTATAAATGTAATTAGAGTCTGGAGAACTGGAGAAATCTGGATTGTGATGCAAATTTGATAGTCTACACTGAGGGAAGTGTTGAAACCATGAGAACCAAAATGATTGTGAGATAATGAAAGGAAATGAGACAGTGTAGGTGGAGAAGAGTACCATGTAAACCTAATTTTAAGAAGTGGGCAAATGGGACTCAGTGAAAGAGGTGGCAGAGCATTACAGGTGCAGAACAAAGAAAACACAGGGCCATGAAGGTCAATATGAGATAGAGGTATAAAAGTAGATGGTAGAATAAAATTCTAAAGAGGTAAAAAAACTTGAGGACTGAGGTGACCTACTGATATCAGCAATCACAGGTTTCCTGGAGCCTTAAAAAAATAATAAAGTGGCTGAGAGAAACCAGTTTGCAATTGATCAGTTAGTCAGTGTGGTCAAAGAGTAGACCACTCTTCAAAACATTTGGTGGTAAAGAATGAAAGTATCTGATAGTAAATTATAGAGGAAGAAGATTATAGGGTAATTATGCTTCAGTGATCCTAAGTTTTTCTCTATTAAAAACTAAAATGCTGTGTTTTACTAAATTGCTGTTGTGTCCAGCCAGTAAAGTGGAGCCTGAGAATAGAATCCATGTGTCATATACTTTGAAAATATTTTAGGATCATCCCTTGTAACAGAGATGTTGGAGACTGCTAATAAAACTAAACTCTGAGCTTTGTTACTTTTCCTCCCTTACAAGATTTATTTTCTGGTTATTTGATGTTTGGAAGAACTCCAAAGATATATGGCTTACTTAAACTTGCTGTGCGCTCTATGTCATGTGACATTAACACAACAAACCACAATTTAGTTTTTCAAAAATCTCTTGAGTAATGGATCTTTGAGTATCAAAAATATCTGAGTATCTTTCTGTACACAAAGATAATTATGATTCACTTCAGTTTAGTTTCTCAGTCGTGTCCGACTGTTTGCAACCCCATTGACTTCAGCACGCCAGGCTTCCCTGTCCATCACCAACTCCTAGAGCCTACTCAAACTCATGCTGTTAAAAGCATTTCTTTTTAAAGGGAGAGTATTATTATTCCAAGTCTAAGTAATCATATATATTTTAAGTAACCAGAGAAACAATGTAAATAGTAAAAGAAAGAATAGTGAAATATTTTTAAAAATTGGCTGTCCTAGACATGTAAATGGATTTTTGTTAATTTAGCCAGCACATCTTTGTTAATGTGCAACCTTTCCAGCCTATGAATTCAAAGCTCTTTTGCTCATTCTTATTCAGGAAAATTTAATATTTCTTCAGAAACATACGAACAATAGCAGTTTTGGACATTTCAGAGCCTTGTGGGATACTAAATATCATTTGTTTTAACATATTTGATTATAAATGTCACTGTATTTGTGAAGTGAGTTACAGAAAATGAAAGTTTACTAAGGTGACTACTTTGGAGGACAAATTCCCAGAGTCTTCAGTAACATGACGGTGGGGGCAGTGTCGGCATTTGGTCCTCCATCACCATTTTTCAGTGTTGGCATCTGCTGGAGATGCATAAAAGCCATTTTGGTCCATCCCTCACCTGTCATTATACTTCCTTGTTTCTACTGCAGAGACCTCTCAGCTATATATATGCCACTGTTGACCTCATAGGAAAACCATTTCAATATGGGTACTTATTCTTGGAGGGATCCTAGGCAAATCTATCCTGGACTTAGTGTGTTGTTGTATGCTGAAATATTGATTAATAATTATATTGTGCCTCTTTCAGCCTTGAGAGGCTCTGAGGCTTACATTTTGTAAGATATTGGCTGAACTAACTAGAAGGTCTTAACTCCTAACCCAATAGGATCTAGCCTAGTAGAAATAATTATGATTTTTGTGTGATTATTTTGTATTCTGACAAAACTTTTCAGTTGGCTATGCCACTTTTGTTCAGTTGTGATATACTTAGAAAAATCCAGCTATTGTTGTAAGATGCCTTAAAACATAACTATAAATACAAAATTCTCAGAATCATATCACAAATTTTAGGATCAAATATAGAGGTCCTTTGGGTTACCTACTCCTTAGAATTATCAACTCTTTTGGCCAAACAACTTTTTGTTTGTGTTATAATTGCTGTGATTATACCTGTTTACAATGATAATTTTTATTAAATTTTATTTTATAGTCTTCACTTTTTGGTTTCAACTTGATGAGAAGGGTAACTTTGTTTTCATCATAAACAGCGCTGAAGGTATAAGATTACTTTCATATCTGGCAGTTTTATGGAGTCTATAGCCTGGCCTAGTCATTGCTTGACAAGTTAAATCTCTATTCCACAAAATATTATACCTAATTACCATGGAACCATTTTCAATTACCATGGACCCATATCTCATTTGTGTGTGTGTGTGTGTGTGTGTGTGTGTGTGTGACTTTTCAGTAAGACAGCACTATGGTTAAAAAGAAAACATACTTTTAAGCTTCATCTCTTGACTGAAGGCTCACAGGATTGTGGGGAGTGATATTTAATGGATTTCCAGATATGAAGACAAGTAGTGTGATGTGTATTCAGTGATCATCCTTAGTTGTTAGACTTTGCTTTCAGTGATATATTTAAGGATCAGAATAGCCTTAAATTTTTTATAAGGTCATTCTCTAAGATCTATGTCTCATAAAAGGAGGAAAATTGTTCTAGGTCATGTTTTTATTGTATCAAAAAAAAAAATACTGGCTAGTACATATCCCCTTTGCCTTTAACAAACTAAATTAAAGAAATTTAAAAATGTAATAGCCTTTTGGAAGGAAGACAACTTTATACTTATAAGGTATACTTTTAAAAAGAGGATCTTTAGAATAAAAATCTTTTCAGGGATAACTAGAGCATACTCATGCTCTGCAAAATTTTAAAATTAAACGATCAGATTGTGATTGGTATTTTCTACTTGACTTATTTGTTTTGAGTGGCATACTTTTACTATCATCCTTTATAGTTAAGCCATTTTTCTATAATGAAATAGAAAGGGAAAAAAAAAGAAGTTTATGCTATGAAAAGTTAAAAAAGAGATTTGTATTGGTAGGGGTGATGGTAAAGTGGAAAAAAAAAATTCAACCATATCGTACAGGGAGCTAGATTAAATCTTGAATGGTTTGTGTTTTGTGAGTAGGAAAGAGCCATCCTCTGAATACTAGATAACATCTGAGTGGAGAGTGTTGCTACAGCATTATCTGGGAAATACAATCAGGGTGTCTGAAGCCAGCATCTATTTATCTTAAATTAATCATTTTTCTGAGTAGGCAGATGATAATCCTGGTGCTGGATTGCCAATGTCTTTTTATTCATGACACAGATAAAATGGGAGCTCTTTTTAGATTGGTGAGAACTATATAAGCATTTCCAGCTGTAACTCTTCTGCAAGATCATGGACTGCTTTTTTTTTTTTTTTTTTACCTTCTGACATTCTTTTGGCATTGAGAATCAGTAAATAATTGTTTCTAGAATAACTTCTTGAGCACAACTAAATCTATTGTACCTTTTTGCCTTCAGGAGAGTATAAACAAGGTATTCAAAATATGAGGAGGCAGCATTTTTTTCTCCCTCACTTTTAAATTCTATAGTTGATGGTGTACCTCTAGCTGAGATGAAAATAACTTCACTAAGGTGCTAGGTTCTGCAGGTGTTGGGACTCCGCTGTCAGCAGGAGCTATAGGGTGAGTGGTAGCTGGTGGCTCTGATGCAGCTGACCTCTTATGCCCATGTGACACCACATTGTGGGCCAAGCAATTGAGCTTGCACTTTAAACTCTCTTTTCCAAAAAAGTAGATTGGAGAAGTGTTCTGATTCTTTAGAAATAAACAATAAATTTTTAAGAAATAGAACTTACTTCCTAAGCTTTGTCAGTTAAACATTATATTATCAACTTGCCTGGGTTAGAAAATAAGATAGCAAAAAGACAGCAAAATTTCTTTGCCCCTAAACTGACCAGTTTACCAGCAATTTAACCATCTTCTCACTCCTGCTTTCTCTACAAAATACATGTGCATACATACATGTTCATCAGGAGAACGACTTTATGCATTATGACTGCTTGGTGTGAGAGGTCTAACTTTTAATCAAATGTTATGGAATATATGCAAGTGTAGGAATTGTAGTCCTAATGAAAAGAATCTAAAAATAATTCAGAACTGAATGAAGCAGTGACTCACATTGTTGGATTCAATTAAATATCATAGTTAACAGGATGAAAGTTAATCTAACTTAAAAATTTGGGAAGGGTATAAGTAAATCTATAATATGTGCTATGTCACTTTCAAGGCTTTTGAACTCAACCCTCATTAAATCCCTGTAATAGACCATGCTTCCCTTGATTGTGGCTCATTTGGTAAAGAATCCGCCTGCAATGTAGGAGACCTGGGTTTGATCCCTGGGTTGGGAAGATCCCCTGGAGAAGGGAAAGGCTACCCAATCCAGTATTCTGGCCTGGAGAATTCCTGGGCTGTATAGTGCCTGGGGTCACAAAGAGCTGGACATGACTGAGCGACTTTCACTTCACTTCACTTCAATAGACCATGACCCTTAATGGCACTGACGAAAATCCAGTCAACAGCTTGATTGAAATCTCCAACCAACATGCAGCTTCAATTGACTGAGAAGGTAACCTCAAAACTATTTTTAGCAATATCCATTCCTTCATGGATAAAGTTTTTAACCTTGGAAGATTTATAATTTACAGTAGAAATATCTAAATAGTTAAATGTTTTAGCAGCAATATTTTTGTCTAAAGAAGAGATCTGTGTCTATGTGTTATTTTAAGAATTTCTACTGTGTAAGAGAATTTGCCCTACCAAGTAACATCTTAAAATGGTTCTGTCTTAAAATGTGTAATAGAGTAAATGATTTAGATTGTTAGATCGACTCATTTTAAGTTGAACTCTTACCAAGTTACATATAGTATTGAATCATTCAGGATTTTATCTTGTGTGCATGCTCATGCTCAGTCATGTCCAACTTTTTGTGACCCCATGGACTGTATCCTGCCAGGTTCCTCTGTCCATGGGATTTTCTGGCAAGAATACTGGAGCGGATTGCCATTTCCTACTCCAGGGTATCTTCCCAACCCAGGGATGGAACTCATGTCTCTTGCGTCTCCTGTATTAGCAAGCAGATTCTTTACCACTGTGCCATCTGGGAATCCTTTAAGATTTCATATGTATCTATATCTACCCATCTGTTTATCTACCTGTCTAACTTAATTCAGTTTATCAGACAGACAATTTTTAAAGGGATTACTTTTAAAATAATTATTTTTAAAAATTGGACAAGTGATCAATCAAAATCTTTTAAGTTACTATTAAAATATTTTACAATGATAATTTGTAAATTGATCTAAAAACTTAAAGGTAAATTAGGCTTTTAGATTTGCACCTTGAATACATTTAACTTTAAGCTTTAAAACCAAAGGAAACCTAGGAATGATCTTTTCTATGCATAAAGTCTTCTCTCAAGGACACAGAAACACTCTTTATTGACAACATTGATTTGTCTTCTCCCTTATCAGATTGTGAAGAGACAGCAGTCAACACTTTTCAGTTAGAGTGAATGCCTCCTGCCCAGGTGTTTTCAGTCTCTCAGCTTCATTGCTTTCTCTGCCAGCAGAAGGTTGCCATTTTCAATAATGGTGATTAGCCCAGAGTCTCAGAGACCAAGGCTAAGTAGGATGAACCAACTTGAGAAATGGCTCACATGTATTCTGGCAAGACCTCCACTTCTTTATTATTTTATATAACCAGGTTGTATACATTTCTTATAGAAAATGTGGAAAATAAAGAAAAGGAAAATGATATTTACCTGAACATCATCATTTAAGAAATTAACAATTGTGTATATTCTGTGATTCTCTTTTTCTAATTGCAGTTCTGTGTTATAGGATGAACCAACTTGAGAAATGGCTCACATGTATTCTGGCAAGACCTCCACTTCTTTATTATTTTATATAACCAGGGTGTATACATTTCTTATAGAAAATGTGGAAAATAAAGAAAAGGAAAATGATATTTACCTGAACATCATCATTAAGAAATTAACAATTGTGTATATTCTGTGATTCTCTTTTTCTAATTGCAGTTCTGTGTAGGTATGTTTAGTTTCACATATAATGAGTTTACACAATAAAGATCACTGATCTGACACACACACACACTTTTCATACCATGTTGTTATTATATGGCTTTCTACTTTATTTTCACCACTCAGCAATATATTATGAATGACTTTTAGAGTTAAAAAAACCATAAATAAGTACAAAAGTACATAAAAATATATTTTAAAAACCTGTGTAAAAGTGTATAAAAGCATACAATGTTAATAAAATATAAATCAATAACATTTTGTTTAATGGCTATATAGGCCCTTACTAACCAAACCTTGACTCTTGAGCATTTTGTCTACCTCTTTGTTGAAATAAGCAAAACTAAGTATACATCTTGGACTCACGCCAATGGACAGATTTCATTTTTGTTAATTCATTTCATAATTTCATTAAGACACTTACATATGTGAAATATCTGGAGAAATGATTATATATTCTTTAAGGATTTGGAATCATATTATCAAGTTCCCCTCCAAAAATAAGAACAAGTTACTACCCAGTTATTACTCTAAAGGGCCCTAGTTTCTTTTAGTTAAGAATGAGGTTTTGAAATTAATATCAGGGCATTAGGTCTACTAGTTGCTATTGAAGTGAAACTGAACCCAGGTCATTCTCAGTGAACAGGGCACATACACACACTTACATTGAAATTTCTACGCATATATTGAAAACCATTGTTCATGCTGAAACCTCCAATTCTAATTCATTGCCACAGCATGGTGTTCTAATTTTCTTTCTTTCCACAACTGTAACTCTTTAACAGCAGGACATCTGGTGCCTACTCTCTGTGTGATTACTTGATCACCACACTTGAACTTCATCCCTCCTTAACAAGCTGCCCTCTGTGTAGGCAGTTAGCACTTCTCCATCCAGTGGCTTTATGACTGAAATATCCATGAAGGGGAAGGAATGAAAGGGAAAGGGTACAAAGAATATATTAGGGCCATATTTTTTCTGTTTAAAAACTTTTATTCCTGATTCTATTTATAAAAATAAATATTTAGAATCGTTTTAGGCTTAGTGAAAAATTGCAAAGATAATACAGAGAGTTTTGGTTTACCCCACATCCTTCTTGTCTTTTGTTAAGATCATACATTAGTGTATGTGTCACAACTAATGAACTGACATTGATATATTTTAATGAAATAAAGTACATACATGATTAACATTTCTAGTAACATTTATAAAGGAAAAAAATGATTATATCCCTGTATCTCCAATATTCTATTTTCACTGCAATTTCCTCCCCTGAATTTGATTGTTATTTAAATAGAGAACACTAAAATTGCTGGTGTGGTAGGAACTCCTAGGAGATCATCCTCCTTATTTATAGATTTTCTGGGGTTTTGCTGCAGAAACCTATTATCTGTAGCTCAGCGTGCTTTTTTTTTTTCTTTTTTTTACTGGATAGATAATCTTATGAGGTAAGGTCTGCAAAGTGCCTGGCATAGTGCCCCAGGTCACTTTATTTATCAGGTACCAGACACATAGCATGAGGGGGCTACAGGTTTTTCAGTGGTCTGCAAAAAATAGTCTTGAAACCAAGAAAGAAAATTCTCTGGAGATTATGATAAAAAGGCAAAATCTAAATGAATACATGTTTTATTAAATGTCTATGAAGCATAACATTGTCAACTTCATGAGTTGTTAAATTTAGTATTCATAAAAATGTCATATTTGAAAATAATCTATAGACTAGATTTTCTACAAAATGATTGCTGAGAAATCAGAGCTTATCCTAATTAAATGAGAGACTTGTAGCCAATAATTTCAAAAGCAAAATGATAATAGTAATTATCTTTTTTTCCCAGCTAAAATTATTTTAATGTGGGACAGGAATGAATTTTATTATGCTTGTTAGCTTGTTAGAATATCTGCGACAATCATAAAAATGTCCCACCTAGTAAATAGTGAGTCAGCAGTGAATGTTATTTTTCTTTCCTGATTTTTCTCTCTTTGAATGAATAATTTATACCATTGGGAATAATGACTTGATAATGTATAAAATACATTCACTGGCAAATTTCAACAGATTTGGTGATTTTAATTCATTTTGAAGAATATAGTAAAACTAGGATACAGTGAGAAGGAACCCAGACTTGTAGGCTGAAGCTTTTGCTGACTTAGTGCTCTGTCACTTATTTGCTCTTAAATATCAGTCTGGTTTCCATTGCATCATCTGAAAATGGGGATATTAATTATACCTGTGTATCTACATGGAAGTAATGCTTGTGAAATTGCTTACTGTGAACAGTCAGGTAAGCAATTTACCTGACTTACCTGATGATCAAAATGTTAAATGAAATTACTGATCATAATTCTTATTGTTGGTTCCACTATGGTGGGGTTGTTGATTTAGATATTTGTTAGAGAGGATAAAGTTGCCATAATCAGAGTATTTTAGCTCTTCCCATAGTTTTAAATGACAGTTTTTACAAAGTACAGAGCTTGTAAGTAAACAGCAACAGGAAATATTAGAGTGCTTGGCTGTATTCTCTCCACTCACCATTGTAATTCCCTATGAAAGTTAATTCCTACCTTCTCTGTCTTCTTGATTTATTCTCGGCTCCAGTGAAGAGTGTGATGCCCGAGGTATTTTAGGACCATGACCCAGTGATAAGTTTCATCAACTGTATTAGATGATAAGCACTCATCAAGAATGCTTTCTCGCCTGTGGCCCCTGACCTCGGACGCAGGGTGGCTCCTCCCGGCCGCTGCCCTTGACCTTGGACACGGGGGTAGCTTCCCCCTGCACCGTCTTAGCCTGGCACTCTGGGCCACTGCCCCTGAATTCGGACGTGGGATAATTCGTCTTCCTTCTGGGTTCTGCCCCTGACCTCAGACGCTGGGTAGCTCCTCTCGGCCATGCTTAGTGCGCCAGTCGCAGCCGCCTGCGCTGAGTGTGCCGGTCGCAAATCCCTTATGATTATACAGTGGAAGTGAGAAATAGATTTAAGGGCTTAGATCTGATATATAGAGTGCCTGATGAACTATGGATGGAGGTTCGTGACATTGTACAGGAGACAGGGATCAAGACCATCCCCATGGAAAAGAAATGCAAAAAAGCAAAATGGCTGTCTGGGGAGGCCTTACAAATAGCTGTGAAAAAGAAGAGAAGTGAAAAGCCAAGGAGAAAAGGAAAGATATAAGCATCTGAATGCAGAGTTCCAAAGAATAGCAAGAAGAGATAAGAAAGTTGTCCTCAGCAATCAATGCAAAGAAATAGAGGAAAAGAACAGAATGGGAAAGACTAGAGATTTCTTCAAGAAAATTAGAGATACCAAGGGAACATTTCATGCAAAGATGGGCTCAATAAAGGACACAAATGGTATGGACCTAACAGAAGCAGAAGATATTAAGAAGAGGTGGCAAGAATACACAGAAGAACTGTACAAAAAAAGATCTTCACAACCCGGAAAATCAGGATGGTGTGATCACACATCTAGAGCCAGATATCCTGGAATGTGAAGTCAAGTGGGGCTTAGAAAGCATCACTATGAACAAAGCTAGTGGAGGTGATGGAATTCCAGTTGAGCTGTTTCAAATCCTGAAAGATGATGCTGTGAAAGTGCTGCACTCAATATGCCAGCAAGTTTGGAAAACTCAGCAGTGGCCACAAGACTGGAAAAAGTCAGTTTTCATTCCAGTCCCAAAGAAAGGCAATGCAAAGAATGCTCAAACTACTGCACAATTGCACTCATCTCACATGCTAGTAAAGTAATGTTCAAAATTCTCCAGGCCAGGCTTCAGCAATACATGAACCGTGAACTTCCTGATGTTCAAGCTGGTTTTAGAAAAGGCAGAGGAACCAGAGATCAAATTGCCAACATCCGCTGGATCATGGGAAAAGCAAGAGAGTTCCAGAAA
>SJYR01001637.1:443124-454215 GCA_006410655.1 Kobus ellipsiprymnus | reverse complement strand
TTTATTTTTAAGCTAACAATCATTTGAGCAAATATTTAAAAGTACATGCCTTTGTTCTGATCTGTCTCCCAGAGTTGCATTTTCAGGTTTTCCTCTCATCTCAGCACTAGGTCCACTTTTTAACTTCTTACTTAGTATCTGAACTTTACTATCTCACTTTGCCCATCTTCCTCTTCATGTTCCTTCTTGAAGAGGAACATGCCTCATCTCAGTAAACACGATGCACCTTGTCTTGTATGTCAAAAATCTGGGGACCATTCTTCCAATGAATTACTAACAAATAATTACATAATTACTAAGTCCTGTTAATTTGATCTTCTAAGAATCTCTTGAACACACCCCACTCTTTCTATCTCTGCTGCCAACAAATTTAAACTAAATTTGTTGATCCATGGGATTGCAGAGTTGGATGGGACTGTATGACTTAACAACAATATATAACTTACTTTGATGTTCTGTGTCAAAAAAAACTGCTTCAGAGAAAACCCATTGTACTTCACTCAACTTGACAAGCTTTTAAAAAATGTAACTTTTCATCTCTGTTATGGATTACTGATCTCCTTCATATGCACAGGTATAATAGCCTCCTAATCATCTCCCCAGTATACTTTTCCCAGTTCTTTTTTTTTTATTGTTGTATTGATAAACACTTGAAACTCAAATACCATAATACATCTCCTTCACACAATAATAAGTTAGTTTGAAGAATAGGATTTTTCTGTAATAAAATCATTGAAAAAAATGGATAACAGTTCTGCCAGCTTTTCAAAAACACATACACACACAAAGTGAGATTGTTTTGAAGAGGATCCAGTATTCATTTTGGCAATTTCCTGAAATCAGAAGAACTTATTTTTTCTCTAGCTTTGTTGTTGTTGTTCAGTTGCTAAGACTCTTTGAGACCTCATGGACTGCAGCACGCCAGGCTTACCTGTCCCTCACTATCTCCCAGAGTTTACTCAAACTCATGTCCAATGAGTTGGTGATGTGATCAATGAGTTTCCTGAGATCATCAAAGACAGTGAAAGTGTTAGTTGGTCAGTTGCATCTGACTCTCTGCAGGCCTGTGACTGTGGCCCAATAGGCTCCTCTATCCACGGACTTCTCCAGGCAGGAATAATGGAATGGATTGCCATTCCCTTCTCCAGGGGATCTTCCTGACCCAGGGATTGAACCTGCATCTCCTGCATTGCAGGCAGATTCTTTACCATCTGAGCCACCAGGGAAGCACCCCCACCCGGCCCCGCCCCGGATCAGATTATCTAACATTAAGTACCCTGTGGTTGTAGGAGTGCCTTGTGTTCTCTTTACTGCTCCACCGAATAATTTTGTCTTTACTCAGTTACTGAACTGTTTGTTATGAGCATAGACAGAGGAGGAAGTAGATTGTTTTGCTGGGCTTTTTCATTTTCCTGTATCTGTTATCACATATCTATTGTGGAGATTAGCTGTCTTCTTCTTCTTCTTTTTTTTTTTTAATGATCTTTGAGGTCACTGTGAGAGCTCTGACCAGATCATAGTGCTGAATCCATTCTACCAAAGCAACATGGGCCCAAGGTCTGTTCTCTAATTAAATATCAATCATTGTTTCAGGAATGCCTCCTTGGTGAGACGTGTCTTCTGGTGGTAATGAATCTTAAAGCTCAAAGAAGACAATTAAAGGAGTAATCAGTGATCCTTCATGGTCCTCTTAAAGGGAAAGTGGCTAACTCATTTTAGCCAGGATTTAAAGTTAAACATCACAACTGATAATTTAAATGATTTCCCATACTAAGAGAGCCAAGAAAGTTTCATATAACAAAATGATGTAATATCCCATAGTATGTTTTAACTAACAAAAAGAGAAAGTTGGTAATATGTTATTTTAATAGCTTATGTGACTTTTATTCATCAGTTTCCTGAACCTCTTGTAGCCTGGAAGGAAATCACGATTTGTTTGTTAAAATGTTGAAGAGTTAAAGCATTGATTGTTTTATATAAAATTCTCTTTGAGATGACAATAAGGTCATGTTATTTATTTAATCGTAAGTTGTGCTATGTATTTTACTCTGAATATATGCTGTTTCACTAATTTTAATAGTGTCATCAATTATGTTGTTGCTTATAATCATCTTGAATATCCTTGAATCTTTTGATTTTTGTTCACATATTAAAGGCATTTCTGAACCATATATTTTAGTGGCTTGGAGAAAGTTAAGCTACTGTTCATCGCTGATTTATGAGTCTGTGATCTCTCATTGGGCCCACTGACATTTTGGCACAGTGCTTCACTGGCATGATTTGCTTAATGAGTGTGCTCTAATGGGTCTAAGAGGAAAATAAAAAATACTGCAGGTACTTCTGGAGAATTTCTTACAAACCAGCTCATGCTTGATTATTAAAAAGGAATTAGACTGAAGCTTGTATTGCCAAAGGGCATTAGGGAACAAAAATTATGTAATTAAAGTGTTTATGTTGATCAAATTAACCACAGCACAGAGTAATCTGTAATAAGGATGAAGAGTTATATTTTTAAAAACCTTGTCAAGATGAATGATGTATGGCAGGTTTTCTCTGAAGAAGTGCTTTGGACATACAACATCAAAGTCAGTTATATGTTATTTTATATGTAAATGTAATTTCCTTCTGAAAATTCTAAAAGGAAATCTATGCTTTGATTTGTCTGGAAATAATATGTGTCAGAGGTTTATTATAGATTGTAGAATATAGTCTAAAATTGTGTATTTGTAGAAAAATAAGGAAAAAAAAATGCAAAGGCCATTCCCAGCTTGCTTACTTCTCTCAGGCAGGTAAAGATATAGCCACAGATTTACTGGATTTTTTTTCCTATTATTTTAATTACAATTTCTCCACACTACAAACATGTTCAAGTTAGAAATTTTAGAAAATATATAAGTACCCATCCATGTACATACACACACAAAAATATAAATCATTTAAAACTCTACCTCTTAAAGATAAAATAATTTTTTATTCTATCTTTTTGCTTTGAAGTCTGTGTTGTACATGAAACAACAGACTGGTTCCAAATTGGGAAAGGAGTACATCAAGGCTGTATATTGTTACCCTGCTTATTTAACTTGTATGCAGAGTACATCATAGAAATACCAGGCTGGATGAAGCACAAGCTGGAATCAACATTGGCAGAGGAAATATCAGTAACCTCAGATATGCAGATATCATGCATACCCTAATAGTAGAAACTGAAGAATCACTGAAGAGCCTCTTGATGAAAGTGAAGCAGGAGAGTGAAAAAGCTGGCTTAAAACTCAACATTCAGAACACTAACATCATGGCATCCAGTCCCATCAGTTCAGTTCAGTCACTCAGTCGTGTCTGACTCTTTGTGACCCCAACACACCAGGCCTC
Source organism: Kobus ellipsiprymnus (assembly GCA_006410655.1). NCBI lineage: Eukaryota > Metazoa > Chordata > Mammalia > Artiodactyla > Bovidae > Kobus > Kobus ellipsiprymnus. Next base: position 450,846 of record SJYR01001637.1, on the reverse strand, counting down.
CCTGTCCATCACCAGCTCCCGGAGTTATTCAAACTCATGTCCATTGAGTTGGTGATGCCAACCAACTATCTCATCCTCTGTCATCCCCTTCTACCACCTTCAATCATTCCCAGCATCAGGATCTTTTCAAATGAGTCAGTTCTTTGCATCAGGTGGCCAAAAGCATGGGAGTTCCAGCTTCAACATCAGTCTTTCCAATGAATATTCAGGACTGATTTCCTTTAGGATGGACTGGCTGGATCTCCTTGCAGTCCAAGAAACTCTCAAGTCTTCTCCAACACCACAATTCAAAAGCATTGGTTCTTCGGCACTAAGCTTTCTTTATAGTCCAACTCTCACATCCATATATGACTACTGGGAAAAACAGCTTTGACTAGATGGACCTTTGTTGGCAAAGTAGTGTCTCTGCTTTTTAATATGCTGTCTAGGGTGTTCATAACTTTTCTTCCAAGCAGGAAGCGTCTTTTAATTTCATGGCTGCAGTCAAAATCTTCAGTGATTTTGGAGCTCCAAAATATAAAGTCTGTCACTGTTTCCACTGTTTCTCCATCTATTTGACATGGAGTGATGGGATCAGATGCTATGATCTTGTTTTCTGAATGATGAGTTTTAAGCCAACATTTTTACTCTCCTCTTTCACTTTCATCAATAGGCTCTTTAGTTCTGCTTTGCTTTCTGCCATAAGTGTGGTGTCATCTGCATCTCTGAGGTTATGGATATTTTTTCCAGCATTCTTGATTCCAGCTTGTGCTTCATCCAGCCCAGCATTTCTCATGATGTACTCTGTATAGAAGTTAAATAAGCACGGTGATAATATATAGCCTTGACGTACTCCTTTCCCAATTTGGAACCAGTCTGTTCCATGTTCAGTTCTAACTGTTGCTTCTTGAACTGCATACAGATTTCTCAAGAGAAAGTGGTCTGGTATTCCTATCTCTTTAAGAATTTTCCACAGTTTTTTTTTTTATGATCCACATAGTCAAAGGCTTTGGCATAGTCAATAAAGCAGAAGTAGATGTTTTTCTGGAACTCTATAGCTTTTTTGATGATCCAAGAGATGTTGGCAATTTGATCTCTGGTTCCTCTACCTTTTCTAAATCCAGCTTGAACATCTGGAAGTTCTCGGTTCATGTATTGTTGAAGCCTGACATGGAGAATTTTGAGCATTACTTTACTAGCATGTGAGATGAGTGCAATTGTGTGCTAGTTTGAACATTCTTCAGCATTTCCTTTCTTTAGAATTTGAATGAAAACTGACCTTTTCCAGTCCTGTGGCAACTGCTGAGTTTTCCAAATTTGTTTGCATATTGAGTACAGCACTTTAATAGCATCAACTTTCAGGATTTGAAATAGCTCAACTGGAGTTCTATCAGCTCCACTAGCTTTTTCCATAGTGATGCTTCCTAAGGCCCACTTGAGTTCACATTCCAGGATGTCTGGCTCTAGTTGAGTGGTCATACCATTGTGATTATCTGTGTCAGGAAGATTTTTTTTGTATAGTCTTCTGTGTATTCTTGCCACTTCTTAATATCTTCTGCTTCTGTTAGGTCTGTACTATTTCTAACCTTTCCTGTGCCCATCTTTGCATGAAATGTTCTCTTGGTATCTCTAATTTTTGTGAAGAGATCTCTAGTCTTTCCCATTCTAATGTTTTCTTCTATTTTTTTGCTTTGATCACTAAGGAAGGCTTTCTTATCTCTCTTTGCTATTCTTTGGAACTCAGGATTCAAATGGGTATATCTTTCCTTTTCTCCTTTGCCTTTTGCTTCTCTTCTTTTCACAGCTATTTGTAAGGCCTCCTCAGACAAGCATTTTGCCTTTGCATTTCTTTTTCTTGGGGATGGTCTTGATCCCTGTCTCTGGTACAATGTCATGAACCTCTGTCCATAATTCTTCAGGCACTCTGTCTACCAGATCTAGTCCCTTGAATCTATTTCTCACCTGCACTGTATAATCGTAAGGTATTTGACTTAAGTCATACCTAAATGGTCTAGTGCTTTTCCCTACTTTCTTTAATTTAAGTCTGAATTTGGCAATAAGAAGTTCATGATCTGAGCCACATTCAGCTCCCAGTCTTGTTTTTGCTGACTGTATAGAGCTTCTCCATCTTTGGCTATAAAGAATATAATCAATCTGATTTCAGTATTGACCATCTGGTGATGTCCATGCATAGATTTATCTCTTGTGTTGTTGGAAGAGGGTGTTTGCTATGACCAGTTTTTTCTCTTGGCAAAACTATTAGCTTTTGCCCTGCTTCATTTTGTACTCAAAGGGCAAACTTACCTGTTACTCCATGTATCTCTTGACTTCCTACTTTTACATTCCAGTCCCCTATGATGAGATCTTCCCTGTTGGCTCAGAGGTTAAAGCGTCTGCCTGCAATGCGGGAGACCTGGGTTCAATCCCTGGGTCGGGAAGATCCCCTGGAGAAGGAAATGGCAACCCCCTCCAGTATTCTTGCCTGGAGAATCCCATGGATGGAAGAGCTTGATGGGCTACAGTCCACGGGGTCACAAAGAGTCGGACATGACTGAAGCGACTTCATTTGCACTTTCTTTCCTCTATAATGAGAAGGACATCTCTTTTGAGTGTTAGTTCTAGAAGGTCTTGTAGGTCTTCACTGAACCACTCAACTTCAGCTTCTTCAGCATTACTGGTCAGGACATAGACTTGGATTATTGTGATACTGAGTGGTTTGCCTTGGAAATGAACAGAGATCATTCTGTTGTTTTTGAGACTGTATCCAAGTACTGCATTTCAGGCTCTTTCATTGACTGTGACGGCTACTCCCTTTCTTCTAAGGAATTCTTGGCCACAGTAGTAGATATAATGGTCATCTAAGTTAAATCCACCCATTCCAGTCCATTTTAGTTTGCTGATTCCTAAAATGTTGGCGTTCACTCTTGCCATCTCCTGTTTGGCCATTTCTGATTCGCCTTGATTCATAGATCTTACATTCCAGGTTCCTTTGCAATATTGCTCTTTACAGCATCGGCCTTTACTTCTATCACCAGTCGCATCCACACTGTGTGTTGTTTTTGCTTTGGCTCCATCTTTTCATTCTTTCTGAAGTTATTTCTCCACTGATCTCCAGTAGCATATTGGGCACCTACCAACCTGGGGAGTTCATCTTTCAGTGTCCTATCTTTTTGACTTTTCATACTGTTCATGGGGTTCTCAAAGGCAAGAATACTGAAGTGGTTAGTCATTCCCTTCTCCAGTGGAAAATGTTTTGTCAGAACTCTCCTCGATGACCCGTCCGTCTTGGGTGGCCCTTCAAGGCATGACTCATAGTTTCACTGAGTTAGACGAGGCTGTGGTCCATGTGATCAGATTGGTTAGTTTTTTGTGATTGTGGTTTTCAGTCTGTCTACCCTCTGATGGAGAAGGATAAAAGGTTTATGGAAGCTTCTAGATGGGAGAGACTGACTGAAGGGGAACCTGGGTCTTGTTCTGATGGGCAGGGCCATGTTTAGTAAATCTTTGATGCAATTTTACTTGATGGGTGGAGCTGTGTTCCCTCCCTGCTATTTCAGTTCAGTGGTTCAGTCATGTCTGACTCTTTGCAATCCTATGGACTGCAGCACCCCATGACTCCCTGTCCATCACCAACTCAGAGTTACTCAGACTCACGTCCATTGAGTTGGTGATGCCATCCAACCATCTAATCCTCCATGATCCCCTTCTCCTCCTGCTTCAATCTTTCCCAGCAGCAGGGTCTTTTCAAATAAGTCAGTTCTTCACAGCAGGAGGCCAAAGTATTGGAGTTTCAGGTTTAGCATCAGTCCTTCCAATGAACATTCAGGACTGATTTCCTTTAGGATGGATTGGCTGGCTCTCCTTGCTGTCCAGGGACTCTCAAGAGTCTTCTCCAACACCACAGTTCAAAAGCATCAATTCTTTGGCACTCAGCTTTCTTTGTAGTCCAACTCTCACATCCATACATGACTACTGGAAAAACCATAGCTTTGACTAATTGGACCTTTGTTGGCAAAGTAATGCCTCCATTTTTTAATATGCTGTCTAGGTTGGTCATAACTTTTTTCCCAAGCAGCAAGCATCTTTTAATTTCATGGCTGCAGTCAACATCTGCAGTGATTTTGGAGCCCCCCAAAATAAAGTCTGTCACTATTTCCACTGTTTCCCCATCTATTTGCCATGAAGTGATAGGACCATATACCATGATCTTAGTTGGCTGAATGTTGAGTTTTAAGCCAAATTTTCACTCTTCTCTTTCACTTTCATCAAGAGATTCTTTAGTTCTTCTTTGCTTTCTGCCATAAGTGTGGTGTCATCTGCGTATCTTAGATTGTTGATATTTTCCCCAGCATTCTTGATTCCAGCTTGTGCTTCATCTAGCGCAGTGTTTCTCATGATGTACTCTGCATATAAGTTAAATAAACAGAGTGACAATATACAGCCTTGATGTACTCCTTTTCCTATTTGGGACCTGTCTGTTATTCCATGTCCAGGTCTAACTACTGCTTCCTGACCTGCATATAGATTTCTCAGGAGGCAGGTCAGATGGTCTGATATTCACATCTCTTTAAGAATTTTCCACAATTTCTTGTGATCCACACAAAGGCTTTGGCTTAGTCAATAAAGCATAAGTAGATGTTTTCCTGGAACTCTGTTGCTTTCTCGATGATCCAAGAGATGTTGGCAATTTGATCTCTGGTTCCTCTGCCTTTTCCAAATTGAGCTTGAATATCTAGAAGTTCACTGTTCAAGTATTGTTGAAGTCTGGCTTGGAGAATTTTGAGCATCACTTTACTAATGTGTGAGATGAGTGTAACTGTGCGGTGGTTTGAGCATTCTTTCCCATTGCCTTTTGGGGTCAAACTATGGTGGAGGTAAATGGTGACCTCCTTCAAAAGGTCCCATACATACACTGCTATACTCAGTGCCTCAACCCTACAGCAGGCTACTGCAGACCCACACCTCCGCCGGAGACTCCTGGACATTCACGGGCAAGTCTGGGTCAGTCTCTTCTGCAGTCACTGTTCCTTTCTCCTGGGTCCTGATGTACACAAGGTTCATTTTGTCCCCTCCAAGAGTCTATCTTCCCAGCCCTGTGTAAGTTCTGGCAGCTCTATGGTGGGGTTAATGGTGACCTCCTCCAACAGGGCTTATGCCATACCCAAGTCTGCTGCACCCAGAGCCCCTGCCTCTGCAGCAGTCCACTGCTGACCCGTACCTCCCCAGGAGATGCTCAAACACAGTTCTGTCTCAGTCTCTGTGGGGTCTCTGGGTCCTGGCGTGCACAAGGTTTGTTTGAGCCCTTTGAGTATCTCTAGTGGGTATGGGGTTTGATTCTAAGTGTGACTTCACCCCTCCTACTGTCTTGCTGGGGCTTCTCCTTTGCCCTTGGACATGGGGTATCTCCTCACAGCCTCTCCAGTGCCGTGCAGCCACTGCTGCAGCGCCATGCAGCCCATCACTTCATGGAAAATAGATGGGAAACAGTGGAAACAGTGACAGACTTTATTTTCCTGGGTTCCTAAATCACCGCAGATGGTGACTGCAGCCATGAAATTAAAAGATGCTTGTTCCTTGGAAGAAAAGCTATAACCAACCTAGACAGCATATTAAAAAGCAGAGACATTACTTAGCCAACAAAAGTCCATCTAGTCAAACCTATGGTTTTACCTGTAGTCATGTACAGATGTGAGAGTTGGACCATAATGGAAGCTGAGCACTGAAAAATTGATGCTTTTAAAGTGTGGTGTTGGAGAAGCCTCTTGAGAGTCTCTTGGACAGCAAGGAGATCCAGCCAGTCCATCCTAAAGGAAATCAGTCCTGAATATTCATTGGAAGGACTGATGCTGAACCTGGAACTCCAATACTTTGCCCACTTGCTGCGAAGAACTGACTCATTTGACAAAACCCTGACACTGGGAAAGACTGAAGGTGGGAGGAGAAGGAGATGACAGAGAATGAGATGGTTGGATGGTATCACCAAGTCAATTTGACATGAGTTTGAGTAAGCCCCAGGAGTTGGTGATGGACAGGGAATCCTGGTGTGCTGAAATCAATGGGGTCACAGAAAGTTGAACACGACTGAGCAACTGAACTGAACTGACACGTTCCTTTTATCTTTCCTTTTAAATTTGATATGTTAATATTTCTTTACATCTTTACAAAAATGTTTTATTTTGTAATGGTTTTAGATATACATTGAGTTGTAAAAATAGTAATTTTTATCTGTGGTCTGTGCCCAGCTTTCCCCATTGATAACATTTTATATAACCACATTTATATGATTATATAACATTTTATATAATCACAGAGTACAGTGATCAAAAGCAGGAATTGACATTGGCACAATTAAAGATCTCATTCAGATTTTGCTAGCTTTTATTTTTACACAAACTCACTGTGTGTATGTATATATGTTTTGTAAAATTTTATCTTCAGTGTGCTTATATTTGTATTTCTTCTTTGGGGAATGAAATGAATATCTTTTCATAAGGTTAAACATCATTTTCACTTTTTTGTATGTTCGTGCATTTTACTCATTTTTCTGATTTTCAGATGTTGTTCATTATTAAGTTGTTAAGTTTTGTCTGACTCTTTGTGACCTCATGAACTACACCATGCCAGGATTCCCTGTTCTTCACTGTTTCCCAGAGTTTGCTCAAAGTCATGTTCACTGAGTTAGTGATGCTATCTAACCATCTCATTTTCTGCTGCCCCATTGTCCTCTTGCCCTCAGTCTTTCCCAGCATCAGGGTCTTTTCCAATGAGTTGGCTCTTTGCATGAGGTGGCCAAAGTATTGGAGCTACAGCTTCAGCACCAGTCCTTCCAATGAGTATTCAGACTTAATTTCCTTTAAGATTTATGGGTNTGAAGCTGTAGCTCCAGCTACAGCTTCAGCACCAGTCCTTCCAATGAGTATTCAGACTTAATTTCCTTTAAGATTTATGGGTTTGATCTCCTTGCAGTCCAAGGAACTCAGCTGTATTTATGGTCCCACTCTCACATCTGTGCATGACTACTGGAGAAACCATAAATTTGACTATACGGACCTTCGTTGGCACACTGATGCCTCTGCTTTTTAATACCCTGTCTAGGTCTATCACAGCTTTTCTTCCAAGGAGCAAGCATCTTTTAATTTTGTGGCTGCAGTCACCATCTGCAGCGATTTTGGAGCCCAAGAAAATACAATCTGCACTGTTTCTACTTTCCCCCACATCTGTTTGCCATGAAGTGATGGGACTGGGTACCACGATCTTAGTTTTTTGGATGTTGAATTTTAAGCTAACTTTTTCACATTCTTCTTTTCACGCTCATCCAAAAGCTCTTTAGTGCCTCTTTTCTGTTTGCCATTAGAATGGTATTATCTGCATATATGAGGTTGTTTATTTCTCCTGGCAGTTTTGATTTCAGCTTGCGATTCATTCAACCTGTCATTTTGCATGATGTACCCTGCATAAAAGTTTTCATATGACTTACCACAAATTTCAAGGGTTATTTAAATCTTAAAGAGTAAACTCTTTATTTGGTAGGCACGCTTCAATATTTATTTAAGCCATCAATGATTATTAAATATTTAGACCATATCCAAAATTTTATATTAAAAATGATACAATTAACATCCTAATGGATTCCTTGTCATGTCCTAAATATAAATTTTAAGGAATCAGGTAGTTTGGTTAAAGTGTGGGAACATTTTAAAATGTTTTTGTCATGTTTTATCCCTTAATTTTGAGAGATATTTC
>SJYR01001637.1:419288-431392 GCA_006410655.1 Kobus ellipsiprymnus | reverse complement strand
TTACTGATAAGCAAGATAGAAACATATGCCTAAAAGAGGAAGTCAATATAAATATTTTGAGTTTACTTTTTCCTGCATGTACAAATTAAATATGTATATATATGTGTGTCTGTGTATAATCAGAATCTAAAAGAAAGAATGAAGAGGATTAATTTTTAGTAGCCACATATTCTCTAATGGTAAGAATTCTGCTGAGAAGTCTACAAGATAGGACATTGTAGCAGATGCCTATTTACCAAATAATTTCAGCTCATGATGGCTAGGTGGGAAGGTTATCCATCAGTTGATCAACTCTGGTGGTCATATGTGTTAATTATTATAACATCCTACTTCAGGATGCTAATTTAGCCAGATGTTCTAAATGGAAGAATTACTGTATCAGATTCAAACCTTCATTTTCTAGTGGATCAAATGGCTGGATAAGCATTCAAGTGATCTTAAATTACAGATAAAGCCAACAGAAGCTTTTAAGCATAATAAAAAATTTGTATAGGTAACTATACTAGTATGATAACCTAGGTAACATTGACCACTTAGAAAGTAAATAACAAAAAAAGCAAACAATATTTCCTGGAAATGAAGGAAAGGATAGGATTTGCTCAGTGCAACAAATCAAGTCATCTGAGTTTTGCCAAGAATCACTTAGTCCTTAATCCCGAACCAGCAATGACATTTAACCTGTGGTAGAATTCTTGCTATTTTGAAGTGAGAAATTTTTGTTAATCTAGGAGGCTTCCAAAATAAATATCTAGTTAAAATGCTAAGCCTCAGGAGGATATAAAAGTAGGAATAATAATAATAACAGGAATGAATAAATATTATCAACACACACATTAAAAATAAATGTATTGCTAATCAGCACCCTAATGAGCACTTGAGGGAGATCCTGAAAAGATTTCCAGGGCTCTCTCTTTGTGTTGTTCACTTTTATTTCCTATGAACACTTAGCCACTTGGATTCTCAGTCTCCTCAATTCGGAGAGTCCATGAGCCCTTCTGCATTCTCTCTTTGTGCCATGACCTAGAAACTCTCTTGAAGGAATGAAATAGGGCACTTGTAGGGAAGACTTCTTTTGTTTTCCATCTGTCGAGAATCAGTGCTTTTTCAGTTGTTACCCAGTGTTTTTGAAAACATTTGATTCATATATTTTGTCTGTGTTTTTGCAGAGATGGGAGGAGTATCTATTCTGTCCCTTTTAGTCCATCTTGTCCACAAGCAAGAGAGCACATGTCTGCTTAATATTTTCTTTGACAAATTGAGAAGTACACAAAAAAGCATTTTTGACTATCATGGCTTTCTTTGGAAAGAGCACTTGTCCATTTGAGTTGAGAGTTGTAACAATCTCCTTCTTTTCATGGAATACAATTTTTACTTGAAAAATTAACTGACAGACAAAATATGGCTTTGAGTATTTGGTACACATTTACTTTAGAATAAAAGAAGTCATCTTGTCACTTTGAAGAAAATCAACTGATAGTATTTGTTGGCAATGAAAAATTCATGCTTTTAAGAGAAGATTAGAATTCAGGAAAAACTGAGATAGCCACTGTGAGTTTTAGAGATTGCCAATCCTTACAGAGTTTTTGACTATCATGGCTTTCTTTGGAAAGAGCACTTGTCCATTTGAGTTGAGAGTTGTAACAATCTCCTTCTTTTCATGGAATACAATTTTTACTTGAAAAATTAACTGACAGACAAAATATGGCTTTGAGTATTTGGTACACATTTACTTTAGAATAAAAGAAGTCATCTTGTCACTTTGAAGAAAATCAACTGATAGTATTTGTTGGCAATGAAAAATTCATGCTTTTAAGAGAAGATTAGAATTCAGGAAAAACTGAGATAGCCACCGTGAGTTTTAGAGATTGCCAATCCTTACAGAGTTTTCAGATAAAGGTGTTGGTGATATTAACAAATATATTTTTATAAAATATGTGAATATTTGAAAGAATGGCATAACTCAGTGAGCCAGTATTTTTCAAGTGATCAAGGTAGAAAACTGATCCATTTTCTATAAGAAAAGACCAAAGTGCAAAATAGGCCATTCAGTGTAACAGAGTATAATGTAAGAGAATGTAGCAATGTGCATTGATTCAGTTTCAGAATGCGCACTGCAATGAAGTTTTAGTAGACAATCACTCATCAAATTTTGGGGTCACTATCAAGAAGAATGGAATATCTGAAGTTTTCTGAAAAATCTATTAAAATAGTCCTCTTATTTCCAACTACATATCTGTGTGAATCTGGATTTTCTTCAGATACTTTAACCAAAAGGACATAGTATTACATACTGCATTCAGAAGCAAATATGAAATCTAATGTCTGACATCATAGATGTCAGGTAAAGACTTGTGCCAAGATGTAAAATACCACCCCTCTTCTCATTATTTCTTGGGAAAATATGTAGTTATTTTCTACTAAAATATATTGTTTATTTGAACACATTTTATTTTTTAAATGAATTAATTTCAATTTTAATTTCTTACATGGTTATACATACCAACTTAAACAAAACATGTTGAGATTCTCAATATAGGAATTCAGAGACCAGCAATTTTTGAGAACTGCTTCTCTAATCATTGTGATATTTTCAGCTATAACTAACACTTTAACTGACTGTATGTGATGTTATCAAAGTTTTGCTGATATACTCACAACTCTCAAAAATTATCACAATTGGACAATTAGATAAATATTGTAATCTCCTTTTTATAGATGTGAGAAATGAGGCACAATTTACTCAAACTCAAACAGATATTAAGTGGAAGAAGTCAGAATTTGGATATGGTGAATTTGGAGCCATATGGTGGTATGGCTCCATAGTCCACACTCTGACATATCATTTTATATTCCTATACTATGTTCTGTCTAAATTTTACAGTGCTTTCAACATTATAAAGAGTTTATATTAGAAGTATTTTCTTGTTATTGTTCAGTCATAAAGTATTGTCTGACTCTTTGTGATCCCATGAAGTATATCATGCCAGGCTTTCCTGTCCTTCACTATCTCCCAGAGTTTGTTCAAACTCATGTCCATTGAGTTGATGATGCTATCTAACCATGTTATCCTCTGCCACGTCCTTCTCCTCTTGCTCTCAATCTTCTTGGGCACCAGGGTCTTTTCCAAGGAGTGAGCTCTTTGCATCAGGTGGNNNNTCAAACTCATGTCCATTGAGTTGATGATGCTATCTAACCATGTTATCCTCTGCCACGTCCTTCTCCTCTTGCTCTCAATCTTCTTGGGCACCAGGGTCTTTTCCAAGGAGTGAGCTCTTTGCATCAGGTGGCCAAAGTATTGGAGATTCGGCTTCAATATCAGTCTTTCCAATGAATAATCAGGGTTGTTTTCCTTTAGGATTGACTGATTTGATCTCCTTGCTGTCCAAGGAATTCTCAAGAGCCTTCTCCAGCACACCACAATTCAAAAGCATCCATTCTTCAGCATCCAGCCTTCTTTATGGTCCAAGTCTCACATCCCTGCATGATTACTGGAAAAAACATAACTTTGACTCTATGGACCTTTGTTGACAAAGTGATGTCTCTGTTTTTTTGTTTGTTTGTTTGTTTGTTTTTTAATACACTGTCTAGGTTTGTCACAGCTTTCCTTCCAAGGAGCAAATGTCTTAATTTCATGGCTGCAGTCACCATTCACAGTGATTTTAGAGGTCTGAAAAATAAAATCTGTCACCATTTCCACCTTTACCCCATCTATTTGCCATGAAGTAATGGGAGCACTCCTTGGAAGGAAAGCTATGACCAACCTAGATAGCATATTTAAAAGCAGAGACATTACTTTGCCAACAAAGGTCTGTCTAGTCAAGGCTTTTCCTTCCAAGGAGCAAATGTCTTAATTTCATGGCTGCAGTCACCATTCACAGTGATTTTAGAGGTCTGAAAAATAAAATCTGTCACCATTTCCACCTTTACCCCATCTATTTGCCATGAAGTAATGGGAGCACTCCTTGGAAGGAAAGCTATGACCAACCTAGATAGCATATTTAAAAGCAGAGACATTACTTTGCCAACAAAGGTCTGTCTAGTCAAGGCTATGGTTTTTCCAGTAGTCATGTATGGATATGACAGTTGGACTGTGAAGAAAGCTGAGCGCTGAAGAATTGATGCTTTTGAACTGTGGTGTTGGAGAAGACTCTTGAGAGTCCCATGGACTGTAAGGAGATCCAACCAGTCCATTCTAAAGGAGATCAATCCTGGGTGTTCTTTAGAAGGAATGATGCTAAAGCTGAAACTCCAATACTTTGGCCACCTCATGCGAAGAGTTGACTCATTGGAAAAGACTCTGATGCTGGGAGGGATTGGGGGCAGGAGGAGAAGGGGACGACAGAGGATGAGATGGCTGGATGGCATCACTGACTCAATGGACATGAGTTTGAGTGAACTCCAGGAGTTGGTGATGGACAGGGAGGCCTGGCATGCTGCAATTCACGGGGTTGGGAAGAGTCGGACATGACTGAGCTCGTGAACTGAACTGAATGGGAGCAGATGCCATAATCTTAGATTTTTAATGTTGAGTTCCAAAGCAGCTTTTTCACTCTCCTCTTTCACCTTCGTCAAGAAGCTCTTTAGTTTCTCTTTACTTTCTGCCATCAGAGTGAGATCATGTGTATATCTGAAGTTGTTGTTTCTCCTGGCAATCTTGATTCCAGCTTGTAATTTATCCCACCCAGCATTTTGCATGTTGCACTCTGCATAGAAGTTAAATAAGCAAGGTGAGAATATACAGCCTGTCGTATTCTTTCCCAATTTTGAAGCAGTCTGTTGTTCCATGTCCAGTTCTAACTGTTGCTTCTTGACCTGCATACAGGTTTCTCAGGAGACTGGTAAGGTGGTCTGGTATTCCCAACTCCCTAAGAATTTTCCACAGTTTCTGTGATTCACACAATGGCTTTGGCATAGTCAATGATGCAGAAGTAGATGTTTTTCTCAAATTCCAATATTTATAGTGTTTTATTAAGTTTACAATCAGTTTTAAATATGGGAGATAATTTACCAAGTTCACAACTTTTTTGTGTGTGACAGCATTGAGTTAACGTTGAGGAATATTCATTGTTTAATGTCTAAAGAACATTCACTGTTTATTGGAGTTTTAAGACTTGTATGTTGAGTGTTAAAAAAGTAGAGTGAATAGTGAGGGCTCCTCTCCATATACAAAAGCTGAAGTTTTGGAGATGAGCACCATCTGGATCCCAGACATAATTTTAAAAATGAAGACAAATCACATGAGCGCCTTGAGCTGTACTTGAATTCAGCATGTAGCAACCCTGTGATTTATACCTCTTTTTCATTTGAGGATGATGATAGTACTTGACTGTGACAGGAGCATTTTCTAAAGACTTACAGATAGTTTCACTAGCAATTCCAGAAAAAAGTCATTCTATTCATATTCAGACTTTCTGAATCAGTTAAGATTTATAAAACTTGGGTATCTTTTGATTTAGTCTCACTTATAAAGCTGAGATACAGAAAATCAAATTAAGAATATTCCCAATAAAGTACCAAATGAATACTTTGTTCTTGAGGGATTCATGAGGAAGTATTAAGAAGTGAAATACCAGATATACAACTTAGTTTCAAAATACCAACCCGCCGTGTGTGTGTGTGTGTGTGTGTGTGTGTGTGTGTGTGTTCACTTATAAAGCTGAGATACAGAAAATCAAATTAAGAATATTCCCAATAAAGTACCAAATGAATACTTTGTTCTTGAGGGATTCATGAGGAAGTATTAAGAAGTGAAATACCAGATATACAACTTAGTTTCAAAATACCAACCCACCGTGTGTGTGTGTGTGTGTGTGTGTGTAGAGGAGCTTCCCAGATGGCACTAGTGGTAAAGAACTTACCTGCCAATTCAGGAAACACAAGAAATGCAGGTTTGACCCCTGGGTCAGGAAGATCCCCTGGAGGGGAGAATGACAGCCTACTCCAGTGTTCTTGCCTGGAGAATCCCATGGACAGAGGAGCTTCTCAGGCTACAATCCATAGGTTTGCAAAGAGTCACACATAACTGATGTGACTTAGCACTCACACATGTGTTTGTAAAGGAAAGACAAATTATGTATAGCCCAATGGTACCACTGATGAATCTAGACGTGTAGATGCTTATTGATTGTACTATCATTTCAATATACTTTTCTGTGTAAATGAAAGTTTTTACAGTAAAGTTTAGGAATGAGAGAAAGAACTCCATGTGAAAACTGGGATTGAAAACAGAAGCAAATGTAGTTTTTGAAGTACGCTTCCTTGTATTGTGTTCAAGGCCACAGGGAGTCACATGGGAGCTCCTTGTTAGAGTTTTTAACATTCCTTTTATATTTACTTGGAAGGGCATTGAAAGTAATTTTCTATAAACAAAGTGTATGCTTGTTTTTGAATCCTTAGATAGAAATCTTTTACCTATACTATCAAGTAGGTGTTAATACACTTAATGTCTCTTATTTCATAGATATCAGCCACTTTTGACTTAAAGAGTCAGTACATTGTGGTAGTAAGAAATGGGGCTCAAATTTCTTTGGTTCTGATCTTGTGAGTCCTTGGGCAAGCCATTTCAACTCTATGTGCCTATTTACTAGTCTGTAGAACTGAGATAATAATAGATGCTACCTCATAAGAAACTTGTGAGAATTCCTTGAATTAACATATGTAAACATCTTAGAACCTTTCTAGCAGCATGGTAACCCTTCAATACATATTAACTGCTTCTCTTGTAATAAGCAAAGAGTGTTAGGCAGTCACTGATCAGTCACTAATATCACTTACTTAAAAAGAGCTAAAAGTCTTACACATAGAATCAGACCTTGGACTCCTTGAGTTCAGCATTTCAGTTAAATGTAACTAGAACTTGTATGATTTCAGTTCAGATGTTCAATTAACTATATCTTCCATCTTCATGTATGATCACTGGGCAGTTTTAGCTCTTGTAATTGCAACTCTCAACTTTGTTAGCCTTAGAAAAAAAGATGAGCAGATCAATTACCTTAGGCATCACTTATCTTCACTTTTTTTTGACAGTACTGGGTCCAGTTTATATTTGCCTGGTATTTAAGATGCTTTATTAAAAAAAAAAAAAAAAAAAAAAAAAACCTGGGTTCCTAGCATCAAATTTTCAATCAGTTTAATGCTGAGGTCCCTTGTGTTTGTCTCCCAGAGAAGTTGCTGAGCTGTCTCACACCTTAGTATCAAGTACTATGCTAAGTGCTTTTTCTTATTTACTGTGTAGAGAAAACCTATGAAGTTGGCTATGTCATACCTAGTTCACTTAGGAGGAAAACTTGTCTAGAGAGTTGAATAATGTGCTGAAGGTTGCACACTAGCAAGTGGCAGATAGAGATTTGAAGACAGGCTGACCATCTCATTCCTTGAAATTTATTAGCATCTCTGTCTTTCTTAGCCTCAAGGAAAAGCATGGAAACAATCAGATCCATCAATAAGGCTATTCACAACACTAGATTCAGAGCAACTGGGCCATTTTGGTATGACCTTGCAACAGGTGAGACAAGAGTATGAGAAATAATAATTTTTGAAATACTATAAAGTAGGGATTGAATCTTTCACTGGCCACTTTAGCAGCTTCATCTGGGAGAGGTTCTTCAACTTTTGTGTACCTAATTTCTTCCTTGAAAATAAAAATAGAATCATCTGTGCAGGAGGAATGAATTAATAATATATATACAGCACATGACATATAAGCATTCAATATATGTCATTTTATTCTTTAGACTGGGGACTAGTTTTACTTTGATTAAAAGTAGTCATTTTCCACTAGAAAAGAGCTCTTAAAAAAAAGATATTTATCCTCAAGATTTCTTTAAGTGCTGGTCATATGTTGGCCCCTTCATGGTGAATCAATGGATCATTGTAGATGATCCTTAGAGAAGTGTAATGTGAATTAATATCCACATAGGAGACATCCTTTAGAGAAAAATATTCCTACAGACTAATACTAAGTTCTGGCACAGAAGCATTATCCCTGAAGCCTTCCATGGACACAAGGGTGTTTTTCAGACCCATTCATGGCAAAGCTGTGTTCTGACTCCAACTCTGCAATCAGTTGTTCATCTAAAGTGTTTCCTTCTTCATGATCATGGCATTAGGGTAATTGATTGGCAGCATTTACTTTCCTATTGCTGGGTTCTCTGCTTATAGATATTCTCTATCTGGATAAATAATATTCTAAATGGAAATTTTCATGAAAAAATTATATAATTTTATTTATACAACAAATATTTATAAAATCAATATGCCTTGTATTTTGTTCTCAGAGTGGCACCAGATAATCTTATTCATTTTGAAAATGTTAATCCTTATGAATAATCTCCTTAAAAATGGGGATATTAGTAATCATATGTTAGAACTGATCAGACTCAATAATTAGAATTCCTAAAATATTTAATTCAGGTCTATTTGATGGTCATTAGCTCATTTCCATCAAATTAAATTATCTTCCAAGGGATAGTTTTCAACTGAAATGAGACTGAGCTGAATAAATTAGCTGAGAAGTCCCTGAACTGGACAAAGGGTGAACCAAGAGTTAATATTGTTATAATTATGTTTAAGAAGGTGGGAAAAGGTGGCATGTGGTATGATGAAAGCTTTCTTACAAAAAATAACTCAGAGTAGACATGTATCTATAAAAATATTTGATGATTAAAATAAAATGATTTGAGATTAAAATGCTCTTGGCAGTCTCAATATTGGAGAGGTTGGTTATGCATCCAACTATATAAACTGAATACTCATTGACTTCTAGGGAATAGAATATTTAAGAGTAGATGATTATGTTGTCCTAGTTAAGAAAATTCATAGTGAAACCAGACATTCACAATATACTTATCTATTGATATTACTTATTTTCTTTAACTCCACACCTAGGTGTGAAATAATCATTTAATATTCATTGTGTAGTAAAGAATTTGGCCTTGCTCAAAGAAATATCTTGCTTTTACCCTTGGTTTCTGAGATATCTATTTAACAACTGATAGGAGGACTGCAAGGAGATCCAACCAGTCCATTATGAAGATCAGCCCTGGGATTTCTTTGGAGAGAATGATGCTAAAGCTGAAGCTCCAGTATTTTGGCCACCTCATACGAAGAGTTGACTCATTGGAAGAGACTCTGATGTTGGGAGGGATTGGGGGCAGGAGGAGAAGGGGACGACCGAGGATGAGATGGCTGGATGGCATCACTGACTCGATGGACGCAAATCTGAGTGAACTCCAGGAGATAGTGATGGACAGGGAGGCCTGGCGTGCTGCGATTCGTGGGGTCGCAAAGAGTTGGACACCACTGAGGACTGAGTGACTGAACTGAACTGAACTGAAATGAGGAGCATCTTTGTTTGAGGTGGGGGCTGGCTACATTGGATATAGGGGTCAGGTCATCTGCACCCAGTGGCTTGAGGATGGGGGCTGTCCCCACCATAAAGACCAACAGTGTGACCTAGAGTGGCAGCTTTGGCTCTTGTGGTATCAACTGACCTAGAGACTGGTTCAGCCATGTGAGCAATCAACCAACAATATCTGTGTATTAAAGCTACAGCGGAAACTATAGAGACAGAATCTTGGTTGTGCTTCCTTGTTTGGCAAAATTGCCATTGTTACATGTCATTTCCAGGAAAGGAGAATGCAAGTTTCATATTTGGGATCCTACTAGATTCTGCTTTATGTGTTTCTTCCTTTGACGGCTTGCAAAATTTGTATTTTTCACTTTAATAAACAATAGCCATAAATATAAGTTTTCAGGGAGTACTATGAAAATTCTTGAACCTGAAAGTGGTTTTAGAATGCCCCTGAACTTGTTAGAAATTGGAACAGTGTTGGAAACTATGCTTTCACACTTCACAATTTGACTACTTCTAGGCATTCTTAATAAACATTATAAGCATTGTTAAATCCTGAATTGCCTTCTGAATTTTCTCAGCCTAAATTATATTTAGTACAGTTTTATTGTTATTTTGGAAATGTTCTATTTCTTAAGAAGAGATAAACACTCAAGTAATAGAATATATTTGGCTACTTACTATATATTTCTGGCTGATATTTATAATTATTTTATTACTCCAGGTATTTTATTGTTAGGGATATGTCATAGTTTTAGCCATGCTCTGCCTTCTGAATAGACTATTCAATATAAATGGTATATTTTCCATTTAGTGATACAACATACATATTTGGGTACAGTAGTTACATTCTAGTCCATATCCATCTCAGTTTTTGTGTTTTTACCATGGGTTACATCAAGCACTTTTTGATTGGCACTTTTTCCCCTGTCTAATTTTCCCTAAGGCTGTCTTAGTGGCTTAAGAATAGTGACTAATTATTTTGTTGTGTCCTTGTCAATTGTACAAATGAATTGAACCGGCCAAGAAAGTTGGTTTCACTTGATTAGTTCCCACTCATTCTGTTTCAGCTGTGATCAATTCTTGGGAAGTGAGCTTAGAGAGACCACCTCTCCTATAAAGTACAACACTGCCTTCTCTACTGGGGGAACATACGTTCTATCACAGTTTTATCTTAAATTGAAAGTGAAGTCACTTAGTCGTGTCTAACTCTGCGACCCTGTGGACTGTAGCCCACCAGGCTCCTCCGTCCATGGGATTCTCCAGGCAAGAATACTGGAGTGGGTTGCCATGCCCTTTTCCAGAGGATCTTCCTGACCCGGGGATCGAACCCAGTTCTCCCGCATTGTGGGCAGATGCTTTAAACTCTGAGTCACCAGGGAAGCCTTAAATCTATTATTAACAAAACCTTGCACCGTGGGCTTCAGCCTCCAACAGACATTTATAAACAGGTAAGAAAATGAGGAATGGAAATTGAAACACAGAGCCTTTGAGGACAACTACATGAATGGTAGCACTATAGTTATCGAATTATTAAAATCCAGTTAAGGAAGGTGGTCACCTGATCTTCCTGTTCATGAACTATTTAATTATGGAGTCTGTTTCTGATATCAAATATTTCTAGACTCTGGAACTTTAACAGTGTGCTGTTTTATTTAGAAAGTATAATCCAGAGATTTCATGGGCACTGTTTCAAAGGAACATATATAAGAACTAATTGCAGTTCTCTGCACCAGTTATCCAGTCTCTAATGCAAACTTACTGGGTAAATTCATCTGGTATCTTTCAAAATGTAACAAAGTGTTTGCAAATTATTCCTGAAAACTTTTGAGTATTTTATAATTTTTATTTAAAATACTCACTAACAGATAATCTGAATGATTCCACAATACAGGAGAAAAATCTTTCTTTGAAACATGTCCATGCTTATGATTTTTATAATTCTTAAATCATAAGGAGAATTTAGGATTTTGGTTCTATTTTTTAAGAAATAGCTAATCTGGCATATGCAATAAAGTTTACTGTAATTCTTCAATAGGAAAACTGCTTAAAAGGAGATGAGGAGTGCTCTGAAGCAAGAAAAATAAAAAAACTTTTGGAAAATAGTCTACCTTAATAATTATACTTTTAATGTCAGTGACACCACTATTTGTAAAAATGCCACCATTCACTATGTTACCATTGAATTCTAACACCTTATACTTAGTAACTTACTTATTCCTCAAAAAATGTGTGTGTGTGTGTGTGTGTGTGTGTTACTCAGTCATGTCTGACTCTTTGGGACCCCATGGGCTGTAGCCCGCCAGCCTCCTCTTTCCATGGTATTTTCTAGGCAACAATACTGGAGCAGGTTGCAGGGGATCTTCCTGAACCAAGGGTTGAGCCCACATCTTTTGTATCTACTGTATTTGCAAGTAGATTATTCCTCACTACATGATCTACACTTCAGGCAGATTCTTTAAAACTGATCCATCAAGGAAGCCCTATATAATATGATATATTTATTAATATCCTCATTTTATAGCTGATAAAATTTAAACTCAGATGGTTTTAGTAACTTGAGCAAGTAGATCAATGATACATAAAAACTAAAAATTCAGTAATTTCTGGAGAATGATGAGACTATAAATCATTTACTGAATGAGAAGAATAAATGAAGAATGAGTGAACAAATGAAGTTAGTGTCAAACTCATTGTATCTTACATCTGAATCATAATAGTAATTATGAAAAATTTTTTGGCTGTTTTAGGA
>SJYR01001637.1:407553-418965 GCA_006410655.1 Kobus ellipsiprymnus | reverse complement strand
TAACAAATATCAACATTTTGCCACATTTGCTCATTCACTCTCTTGCTGAATAATTTTAAAGTAAATTACATATATATTAAGAACATCTCAAACCTAAATATTTTTGTACCAATCCTAAAATGGGACATTTTCTACCATTAAAATATCAGAAAATATCATGAAATCATTAATATTAATATTATCATTAACGAAAGTTCATCTATTACATTTTAAAACTTCACCAATTAGTGAAAAGGTTTTATAAAGTTCATTTGTTTAACATCCAGTTAAAGGTTAAGCATTGTTTTTAGTTGCTATGTTTCCTTAATCTTGTTACACTGGGCACCTTTCCTCTCCTACCCTCTCCCCATCTTTTTTTGACATTGACTTATTGACGAATGGGTCCCGCTTATTTGTCCAGTTGCTTCTTCCACCTCATAGTGTCATCTAACTTGTTTTTGCATTCCTCTTATTGGAAAAGGAAATGGCAACCCAATCCAGTATTCTTGCCTAGAGAATTCCATGGACAAGAAATTAGATTTAGCAGTCTGGTTATAATCATGTTATTGAATCTTAGGAAGAATTCCCTGTAAGCCTGATGCTGTAACTCATTCAATTCTATCTGAATGCACACAAAGTTTACTTGTCCCAGGGTTCATTTTTTCTAAGAATGATCTGTGGGTTCAGGTGGTAATATTTTGGATCCTCCGTGGTAGATTCTACTTTACCTTCCTCATCTGAATCTTGCTGTGTAAAATACAACTGGAGGCTATATGTTTTAAATTTTGAGTTTCACACTAATTGCTCCCAGTTCTAACCATATTTATTCTATTTTACATTTTCCTTTACTCGACATATAATTCTGGTTTTATAGCAGGAGGCAAGGGGAGTTCATCCTTGAATGTTTTTGGCCTTATTCTAATTGGATTAAACTTCAAAAAATATGGAACTTTTCTTGTTTGTGGTTTGCAAGCTGGAAATTCTCCCAGTAAAGCAGAACCATCATAGAAATCTCCTATAGGTTTATTTTTGAAGGGGCCTAGTTTCTTCCTTTTCTGTAATTCCACAAGGCAAGCAAAAGCACGGTTTGCTTCTGGAAAACTTATGCAAGTTGTTGATGCTGTAGTGAGTTGAGTGGCTGTTCAGTGGAAAATCATAGTAGCAAATGGTTCTTTCTTCACCTAGATCATGTCACCTCCCTCATCATCTGTTTCCTGTTGAGCTTCTGATTCTATATAAAATTTTATTTAAGCTTTATGGTATAAAAGGAAAAATAAAAGCACTCACATATGCATAAAACAACAAGCATTACACAAGAAAGTTCCAATTCTTATCCATGTGGATCTTAGTACATGGTGTAGAGGCCTGAGAATCACTCAGATGGCATCAGCCCTGAGGAGGCAATCCTGATCACTGCTACCTTCTCAAGCTGAGGGGCATTAGACAGCCGTGCAAAGTTTGCTAGTGGAACCCAGAGGTGTGGTCCATAAAATATTTTTATCAGTTTTCAAATGACACTATCTATTTCAAGTCATCTTTTGCTCAGGCTGTTTTTTTTTTTGAGTTTTTTCCACTCATGGGATTTTTCTTCCTCCTTTTTTCTGCCATGACAACTCTTAATTATACTTTCAGAGCAGTGTACAAGTTGTCTCATGACTAAAGCCTTCCCTGAGCCTCTGTTCTAGTTTCTTAGTATAGAACTTACCCATTTTCAATTGATCTGTTGTTGGTGGAAATGTTTTCGTTCTAAACTGAGAGCCCTCAGAGTTAGGTACAATGTCCTTTTCATCTCTGCTAGTGCCTTGAATTATGTAAAAAATGAATATGTGTTTAATAAATGTATGGAAAAAACTGTAAGCCTATGTAACAACTGGAAAAGAGATAAAGAAGAGAAAGCTGTGGGGAGGGATTGTGGGGAAGGAGAGTAGTAATCAGTTTAGTAGTCTGAGGTCTGATTTAAGTCTCTGGCTTTGGAATGTCACCAACTTCTAAAGCAGAAAGGCACCAATGGTCAAAGATATGCTGACTCTGGCATAACATTGTGCATTAAGCCAAACATTTAACTATAACATTAGCTTAATGTCCATAACTCTTGATGTCCAACAACCCCCTTATTGTTTTAAATTCTCAAACAAGCATCCTTTAGAGTATGATATACTGAAGCTGACCCTAGTGCATTTTGTATTCATAAAATATCCCAGGGATTGGAGCTCAGCTGTTCACAACACTTCTTTCCATAAGCACAAGGAGCAACAGGAAGGATGGAGGTTCATTTCCTCTTTAGTTTCATGTTTGGTTCAATGGGATGATGAAAAAGAGCAAATAGTTTGTATGCATGTATATATATATAATATATGTATGACATATATAAACATATGTAGACCACACACAGACATGATTATTTAAAGATATGCCACTACCATACATTGGCCAAGAAACTTAGAAGAAAATTGAAATTGATGGGAGAAAGAAAAAAAAAAAAAACAACTAGAAACAAGCTTTCAAATTTTGGTAAAGATCGGTGGCTCAGACGGTAAAAAAATCTGCCTATAACGCCGGAGACCTGGGTTCGATCCCTGGGTTAGGAAGATCCCCTGGAGAAGGAAATGGCAACCCACTCCAGTACTCTTGCCTGGAAAATCCCATGGAAGGAGGAGCCTGGTAGCCTTCAGTCCACAGGGTCGCAAAGAGTCAGACACGACTGAGCGACTTCACTTCACTTATATCAAAAGTAATGTTTTAAGTTTGAAGATGGATCTGGAATGCTTGAAGATGCATTTAGTCTAAAGTAGAGTTTATTAAATTTAGCAAAGTGGCCTATATTTTAGAAAACATAATAAAATGGTATATACATATGTGTATGAAGTAAAAAAGTAGAGCACAAAAAACTCATCAACAAAATCCTATGCATTGTAATATTACTCAGGCTAATTCTTGTAAGTTAATATTTTCCTCAATTATGTTACTATCCAATCAAAACATTTGTTCACATAAAAACTGTGTTTCTAATGCTGCATTAAGAAAAAAGTTTCTTTTCTTCAATGAAATATTTTTATTAAAAAGTTATATAAGTTTTGAAGTTTAATTTTTAAACTGTTTCTTTTTTAGACATTGACTTTTTAAGCTTAATTTTTATTTATTTATTTTGGACATATCATTGCTGTACAATATTATTTAAATTACAGGTTTGCAAAACGTGGTGGTGTGGTTGCTAAGTCTTGTCTGACTCTTGCCCCTCCATGGACTATATAGCCCACCAGGTTCCTCTGTCTATGGGATTTCTCAGGCAAGAATACTGGCATGGGTTGCTATTTCCTTCTCTGGGGAATCTTCCCACATCTCCTGCATTGCAGATGGTCTTCTGCATTGCAGGCAGATTCTTTAATGCTGTGCCAACAGAGATTCCTTTACAAAATAGTGATTCAAAAATGTTTAAATGTTATACTCCATGTATAATTATTATAAAACATTGGTTCTATTCTCTGTGTTGTATTAATGCAATATACCCTTGTACAGCAAATAAAACAATTTTTAATCTACCACGTTTATTAAAACCATAAAATAAATATTAAGAGCTTAATACAATTGGATATGTGTACAGGTTGTTTAATCAAGATAATCATCAGAAAAGATTATATTGAATGCTTTCTTCAATAACTGTCTGGTACATTCATGCCTGGCCAGGGGCTACAGGGATTGTTTGGATTCACATTATTTTCACATTCCTTTAGTTGAGATAAATTTTAAGAAAATAAACACTGAGGAAGTATGATGAAGGCAGCAATGGGAAAATGCACACGATAGCAGCAGTAAGAAGAAAAAGATAAATTCTGCCTATGGACCTGGTTATGCTTCATCAACGCAGAGATGCCTAAATTATTGTGGTCATTGTGGTAGTTTTATGGTAGCTGCTTTATTTCTTTATTGGTTTGTCTTCTAACTGTGAACACATTTCTTTAAGTTTTCACTTACAGGAATAGTATAAAAGGGAGAAAAAATCATGCTGATAGAGGCATAGACACATAAATCAGTGTACACTGTCTGGGGAATTATTAATAAGCTGGTATGGCTGGAGTAGTGGTTCTTCATCAGGGATCATTTTTGCCTCTGCAAGAATGTTTGGCAATGGCTGGAGATATTTTTGGTTCTGATGGGGTCAGGGTAATGTAGCATCTAGTGCAAAGAGGACTGTAATTCTACTAAACATCTTGCAGTATGAATAGGACGTGCCCCACAACAAAGAATTGCCTAGTCTTAAATGTTGATGATGCTAAGCTTGAGAAGGCCTTGACCAAAACAGGAAAACTGAAGTGATAAGAAGGAGATATAGAAGGAGATAAGGCAGATAGTATTTATGTTATGGGAATGGTGGGGATGAATTTGAATATCAACCTCAGGAGTAAAAGAATAGCATGAATATTATCATCAGTGATGACAAAATAAAAAGATGAGGAGAGATGCTGTCTAAACATAAAACTGTTCAAGTATGCATGAAACTCATATAGGAAGTGCATTATCTAGGCTATGGTGCATATAAATAAATAAAATAAAGTTAGTTTCTAAAAAATAAATAAATGGAGGGGCTAGTATGGGAAATACTAAGCCATGAGATAAAAACATATAACAATATTTTATGGAGGGCTGTTTGTTGGAAGTTTAGATTTGATGCAGAGAGTTAGAGTCCTTGTTAAGTAACTGAATAGGAAAGAGATGAATGAAAATGGCCATTGAGTGACATTGTTTTTCCAATCCTGTGTTAGACAGATCATACTATGAAGAAAATGAGGCATATGACAGGGAGACTGTTGAAGTTCTGCCCTCAATTTACAAACAAAATAGCTGGCACCCATAAAACACACTTTCATATACATGAACTGTGGAGAAGGAGATGGCACCCCACTCCAGTACTCTTGCCTGGAAAATCCCATGGACAGAGGAGCCTGGTAGGCTGCAGTCCATGGGGTCGCAAAGAGTCGGACTCTACTGCGCGACTTCCCTTTCACTTTTCACTTGCATGCATTGGATAAGGAAATGGCAACCCACTCCAGTGTTCTTGCCTGGAAAATCCCAGGGACGGGGGAGCCTGGTGGGCTGCCGTCTATGGGGTCACACAGAATCAGACACGACTGAAGTGACGCAGCAGCATACATGAACTGTGCTGGTAAGTTTCTTTTCAATTTTCTTGGGTATGTACACTTACTTAGTCTTTTAGCCTTTCCTCTTCAAGTACATTTCCCAACATTTCAGTGATTTATTTTCCTTTTTTTCAATTGTGTTTTTTCTATAATATATCTCACTTCATTTACAATGATGATTCAGATTGAATAGTATATGCTAATATGGTTCAGATCAAAACTCATGAGAAGGAAAGTATATTCAAAAGAGATCATATATAGATAGATAGATCTGCCTATATATATTTAAGGAATTGAAGATATAAAAAGGGAAGGATAGATTCAATCTAATGTTTTATATTTTTCATAAGTACTGAATAGGTAACAACATGTAAATAACTGATTAACAAATGTGAGAATAAGGAAAAGTAATATGTTAAATGTCTGTCTCTTATACACATCTAGATGTTAAGTCACCAGCGAAATAGTTGAATGTAAATCAATCTAGAAATTCTTTCCAAGCTCGACAGATTAAATGATGAAAAAGAAATTTCCACAGCAGACAATAGACTGAATTTAGCTATCTGAAACAAGTTTTTCTTTTTAAAGCAACACTGACACTAATGCATCATAGAGCTTGTAATGCATTCAGAAGTGTTTAAAAACAAGAGTACAACATTTTGAAGGGGATAAATGGACACATAGTGTTTTATGGTTCTTATATGGTATGCTGCTGCTGCTGCTGCTGCAGCTGAGTCGCTTCAGTTGTGTCCGACTCTGTGCGACCCCATAGACGGCAGCCCACCAGGCTCCCTGTCCCTGGGATTCTCCAGGCAAGAACACTGGAGTGGGTTGCCATTTCCTTCTCCAATGCATGCAAGTGAAAAGTGAAAGTAAAGTCGCTCAGTCGTGTCCGACTCTTAGCGACCTCATGGACTGCAGCCTACCAGGCTCCTCCGTCCATGGGATTTCCCAGGCAAGAGTACTGGAGTGGGGTGCCTTCGCTTCAGTTGTGTCCGACTCTGTACGACCCCATAGACGGCAGCCCACCAGGCTCCCTGTCCCTGGGATTCTCCAGGCAAGAACACTGGAGTGGGTTGCCATTTCCTTCTCCAATGCATGCAAGTGAAAAGTGAAAGTAAAGTCGCTCAGTCGTGTCCGACTCTTAGCCACCCCATGGACTGCAGCCTACCAGGCTCCTCTGTCCATGGGATTTTCCAGGCAAGAGCACTGGAGTGGGGTGCCATTGCCTTCTCCAGTCTTGTTAGTAGAGTGTGTTAAATTAAAAATGTATACTATAAGCTTCAAAAACCAGTAAAATATCACAACAAATAATTGTTGCTAAGGAGATAAAATAGAATTACAAAGAATTTTCAATCTGAAAGGTAGAAAACTAGGAAAAAAAGGAACAAAAAAAAGTTGGGACAAATAGAAAAAAAAAGCAAGATGGTGTTTCAAAATCTAATCATATCAATGATACATTAAATACAAAATTAAAAAATATAAGAAAGATATTGTTAGGTTGGATAAAAAAGACTCAACTTTATGCTGCCTATAAAAAGTCCACTTTAAAAGTAAGGACACACATAGGTTAGCATTTAAAGGATGAATAATAAAGTAAAAGGACGCTAGTAAATGGACTTTACTCACATTAATCAGTGTAAGACTCCATTTGATATGTGCTGTGGGCAGGCACTGAGCTCCTATAGACTGGCTTTGTCTGCATCTCATAACTGGCTTGGATTTCTATAACTGCATTTTTCAACACTTTGCTAAGTACCTTAGAGCAGAGAATCTGCTAGATTATGATACAAAGGCCAGTAGGTAATTTCTCCATACAGCTATGTCTGCATACAAACTGGTTGCTGTTTAGCCATTAAGTTGTGTCCAACTCTTGCAAACCCATGCACTGTAGGCCACCAAGCAACACCTGTCCATGGGATTTCCAAGGCGAGAATACTGAAGTGGATTGCCATTTTCTTCTCCAGGGGGTCTTTCAGCCCAAGAATCAAACCCATGTCTTTTACATCCCCTGACTGCAGGTGGATTCTTTACCACTGAGCCACCAGGGAAGTCTTATAAACTGGTTTGCATTGAAAAAAAGAGCAGGGATTAAAAGTCTTGAAAAAAGCTAATTTTTCATAATTTTCAGAACATATTAGACTCTGAAATGCAAAAGGAAGGAAGCAGAGACCAATTAATATATAAAAAATTGAGGTATTTTCCTTTTCACCTTCAAGTATTAGGGAAAGGAATAAGATACTTTTTGTCCCTTTGTCAGTATACAGTTCTCTCAGAGATATTCTAGGAAATGGATTATAGGAAAACATGGAAGATTGGAGAGTACAAGCAGCAAGCAGGGTCCCTAAGTGATCATGCAGTTCCTTGGAATGAGCACCGTCTAATATAAAAGACGTCAGGGATGCAGATGGCTACTCTAGATAAAGGAATATCTCTAGTTTTCCACTCATAGCATCTCCAAAGTCTAATTAACCTGTGGTGATTATGGGAAGGCTGGAAATTCATTGTGGTAGAAGTCATGTTTGAAATGAATCCCACAGTGAAAGAAGTTTGAAAAACTCTTTCTTACAGAAAGGATGTAAAAGTAAAAAAAAATAATGATTCCATATCAGATTCTTCTTTCAGACAGAGCAAAACTGGGGCTTGGTACCGCAAGAACATGCATCATCAATGTAAAATTTGGAGATCAGTAAAGTATTGTTTGACATAATGAATGCAAAACCTTGATGGCATCCTCCTTTAGGGATTTGAATAGTTCTGCTGAAATTTCATTGCACTCTCTAGCTTTATTAACAGCAGTTCTTCTTAAGGCCCACTTGACATCACACACCAGAATGGCTCTGGAAGACTAACCACACCATCGTAGTAATCTGGTTGATTAAGATCTTTCTTATACAGTTCTTCCATGTATTCTTTCCATCTCTTCTTGATCTTTTCAGCATCTACTGCTGCTGCTGCTGCTAGTCGCTTTAGTCGTGTCCGACTCTGTGCGACTCCATGGAGTGCAGCCTACCAGCCTCCTCCGTTCATGGGAGTTTCCAGGCAAGAGTACTGGAGTGGGGTGCCATGGCCTTCTCTGCAGCATCTACTAGGTCTCCACAATTTTTATCCTTTACTGTGCTCATCTTTAGGTGGAAAGCTTCCTCGATGTTTCCAATTTTCCTGAGGATATCTCTAGTATTTCCCAAATGATTCATTGGAAAAGTCCCTGATGCTCAGAAAGATTGGGGACAGAAGGAAAAGAGGGTGCCAGAGGATGAGATGACTGGATGGCATTGCTGATGTAATGAACATGAACTTGAGCAAACTCCAGGAGATGGTGAGGGACAGGGAGGCCTGGCGTGCTGCAGTCCATGGGGTCACAAAGAGTCAGACACAGTTGGACAACTGAACAACAACAACTAAGTATTGTTTGATCTCTAACTTTCCAATTAACATATATAGCTTCAGTGCAATACAAAATATATTTCTTATTATGAATCAGGGCCAAAACAAGTTTCCAAGTGAATGTTCTGAGAGGAGTTAAAGTCTTTGAACTTAGCTAAAAAGATCAGCTGATGGAAGTTCATTGCAGTATAGCAATTTGAATTTAGGTAACTAAGCTATGTTTGAAAATACATATGCAATTCACTTTGGGCTATATTTCAAAAATCTTAGTTACTTTATTTTCTGGGTAAGCATCAAATTCTCAAGCTCTAAAATTTCGAGTTTCCATGTGTGTACAATAAAAATATCCACTCTGACCTTTTTCTACTAGACTTTCACTTTCCCTTCCTAGAAGCACCCAATAAGTAATGTTTTACGTGTTTCTTTTCACATATATTCTACTCAGTAGCTATGAGTGTCAAAACAACTTGAGGATTATTATTATTATAAATTTTTTTTGCCTTGATTGATGAAGTCCCTGAATAGTTGACTCCCTTTCTTTGGCTCAGGTGGCCTGACCTCTAGGTACTCACTACTCACACTGAAATTTTGCTGCTCAACTCCAGTTACCTCCCAGTAAGACTCAGATTAAATCTGGCTTACCCTATGAGAAAAAACGGGCCCACTGGCCAGTTCTTCAAGACATATATCTAACCATGCTATATTTTTTAATTGAGATCCAGAGTAAGCTTCTGATAACAGTGGCTGACATTCAGTGTTTACTCTGTTCCACACGATATTGAGCAGTTTACACATACTACATCTCACACACACTAAACAATCCCTATGAGGCCAGTGCTATCATTATTGTACAGATGAGGCGACTGAAACATTTAAGTCACTGCACAGTCACACAGCTAGCAAATGATGGAGCTCAGATTCAAACCAGGCAATATCCAAGGTTATAATCTTTATTTCTGTGCTGTCCACACTATACTGCCTCTTACCTACACTGATAAAGCTGTTCTCTTTTCTTGCTAGAATAGAAGCATTGTAGCTTTTTAGAACATGACTGCTATTAAGCAATGGTTTTCTTGTCCTCCAACCCCTTTCTGTGCCATAGGAGTGACCAAACCTGCACTCCTCTTTAACCAAATCTCAGGAGGAATGAAAGACTACACTGCAAAATGTCTGTGTTTGTGTGTATGTACATGCATGCACACATGTGTTTTTAGACATATCTGGGTTATGATATCATTAATTTTTCACATTCTCTCCAAACATTTACTGAGCTAAACAGAGTGCCTATCTATCACTAAAATGAATAACTCAAAATATAGGATAAGTGATATTATATCATATTAAAATGAAATAATCCCCAGTATACAGAAATTGATTCCTCTTGGTGGTTTCATAAATGTGTGTATATATCCAAAGAAGCCACATCATTTTATAATTTGAAGAAACTTAACATATTACTAGTTCACTGAACTAGTAATATGTTATGTTTCTTCAAATTATAAGTTTAATTTTTGGCCAAGAATTTAACCAATGTACAGTAACCCTCAGAAAAATGACTAGGAAAAGAATGATAGCTATTAAGATGATGTGGCTTCTTTGGATATAGACTGTTCTCATTTAATTCTAACTTCAGAGCTTTAAACACATATGAGGACTTTGTAAATGTATGCTTAATGATGATAATAATGAATGTATTTGAATGTTTTGAAAGTTTTGTTGCAATTGTACATTTTTTAAAAATATGGAATCCCATGAAGGAAATATTTAGGATATATAGTTGGTAATAATCAGTTGGGGGTTTATTCAACTGCCTATGTTTTTAAACAAAAAATAAGATTTAACTTTTGAATATCTGGATAAGCTTTGCAAATCCTCAATCCCAGAACTCTACACCACCTACTATTCTTATTTGCTCTTCTACACAGGCAGCTGAAGTTGCAAGAGGAAAATTTTAAAATTGTGCAACAAATTTATGGTTTTGATAACTCATGGGTATTCCAGTCTCAGAGTAATAACTATATATATTTTTTAACTTTTAGTCTAAGCCAGGCAATGTGCTAGACTTTTAACAGGGGTTACCTTGTTTAAACCTCAGGTAGCTCTGATGAACTGTTTTACCTCCATTATATATATGCCAAACAAATGCTTAAGTGAAGTTTTCATTTATCCAAGTTTCACACATTTAGGAAATATTGGGACCCACCCTTAAAATCAGGAAGTCTGATTCCAGGAGCTGTACTCCCAAGTAGTGTATGCCTTTACCTATAATTATCTGTTCTTCCTGACCCACACTTTTTCTAATTCTTAAATAGCAAAGGAGATTTAAATACCCCACCCCTCACATTAGAACAATTTCTGGCCTTTCCTAGATGAATATTACCCACATAAGTTCCTTTCTTCAGGGTTTTCTGTTGAGTATAAAACCTCTTGTGGCAATAAGAGTTAAAATTGATAAATTTTTGATCCTTTCTTGCAAAAGATGTAAAGTAACTTTAGTAAAAACAAAACAAAAAAAGAATAAAAATCAAAACTAAGAACTCACACAACTTGAAGTCAAGGAATTGAGATGGGGTTATAATTTCTTCCATGGAATAAGGCTGACCATTTTATATACAGTTGATAATAGTTAAGATGAGCTGGAGAGAATACGATATGTAACTGAATTTGATGAATATTTTATAGTAGATGAAAAATACAGAAAATATTCAATAAATGCTGCCAAATTTCATGGTCCCTGAAGAGCGAGGGCACACTGAATATAATGAAAGACTCTGAGGCAAGTACAGACCTGGTAGGAAAATCATGGACAGTAACATCATAATGAATTATATTTATATTAAAATCAGATTAATAGTTACTATTAATGTTAATGTTTCATAAAGAGTTTTAGAAATGTTATAGAATAGAAAAA
>SJYR01001637.1:380737-396494 GCA_006410655.1 Kobus ellipsiprymnus | reverse complement strand
ATTTGACTCAGTTCTAATAAGATGGATGAAACTGGAGCCGATTATACAGAGTGAAGTAAGCCAGAAAGAAAAACACCAATACAGTATGCTAACACATATATATGGAATTTAGAAAGATGGTAATGATAACCCTGTATGTGAGACAGCAAAAGAGACACAGATGTATAGAACAGACTTTTGGACTCTGAGGGAGAGGGAGAGGGTGGGGTGATTTGGGAGAATGGCATTGAAACATGTATACTATCATGTAAGAAACGAATCACCAGTCTATGTTTGATGCAGGATACAGGATGTTTGGGGCTGGTGCATGGGGATGATCCAGAGAGATGATATGGGGTGGGAGGTGGGAGGGGGGTTCAGGATTGGAAACTCATGTACACCCGTGGTGGATTCATGTCAATGTATGGCAAAACCAATACAGTATTGTAAAGTAAAATAAAGTAAAAATAAAAATTAAAAAAAAGAAAAAAAAGGGGGGGAAATAAATATTTTTAATGGCTTCAATGCTTAGCATAATAAGTTAATTACAATTCAATACATTTGTGTTTTGCAATGGATAAGACAATGAATGTATGCCTTATGTCTGCCATCCACTCTATTTTTACATTGGTTAAAGTTTCCTGGAAAACAGAATCTGAGGTGAGACTTAAGTGGTAGTGTATTTAGTGAGATGAGCAATCTCAGAGCCTGAAAGTGGGCAGTGAGGCAGGCAGAATGAGAGATATGATGTTACAGTTGGATCCCAAGGAGATCGAGTAGATGTTTGGCTATGTGAGGTATCAGATGGGCTGTACAGAAAATCCACCCCTGAGGAAATATTCAACAGAGGGAGTATGGGGAGGAATTTATCTGTTGGCATTGCCCTTCCTCTTGTTCCCCATTAGGCAATATCCTGCTATTAACACCCCTGGACAACCTGGCCTCCAGTGGTCTCTGGGGAAGCTAGATCCCATGCTTGTGTTTCATCTGAGATGCAATGGGAAGAACCAGACCTCTGGCATTTGTCTCAGACAGTGGGTGCATTGTGGGTCTGTTGTTGCTGTGACAGCTGTGATGGAGCAAATGGCCAAGGGTCTGAGATACAAGTGAAGATGAGAGACTCTGAGAAGGTGCAAAAGCACTGATAAATGAAATCATCAAACCTTGCTTTCTCCTAGGCTCCTTCTCCTTAGCCCATAAGAACATGTAAGTCAATCTAAAAAGCAACAACAAAAATGAAACAAACTGCTGGGACCCTAAATTCTTCTTCAATTTTCTACCCTCTTTTTCTCTCTTTTTTGCCCAAATGTATGTCTAGCTTCTCTGTGTCAAGTATAAGTATTTGACACCCTGCAGGGCCGGGTCCTAGCGCTCTTCAAATCCCTATGTCCCCTGTCGTCTCACATGGCTTCACTCTTTTGATCCTGTGGTCCCCTCTACCTTGAATGAACTTTTCTGCTTCTTTCTCTCTTTGCAACTCAGTCCAGATGGCATATTTGCCAGGAGACATTTGCTGACCCTTTCCTCAGCTCAGTCTGAGTGTTGTGCCTCTCTTAGTAATTCTGGCATCCGGCCCTTACTCAAATCATATTTATTACTTTGGTCTAATATGGTATGTTTTATGCAGTCTCCTAAGATTAAATTATCTCTTTTTTCATTCATATTTATATATCAATTGTTAGGTTCAATGTCTGGTCCATAATGAGCAGTTAATAAATGGTTAAAAGAAGTGGTACTAGTTGGGCTAAATGGTCCAAAAATCTTGGTGAACAATGCAGATCTTTTGTCCTGTCTACTTTTAATCTGCGGGGACAAAGAACAGTAAATATATTTTCACCTGACAACTAATAAAGTATTTAATTCAGTCTTTACTTGAAATAATTAAAAATAATAGTCTAGAAATCTTAGAGTAATGATTATCTATGATGGTCTTTAAAATGGGCCTGATCAGTTATTTCCCTTCCTGCGTTAATTGCTTTTTAAAGACGTAGTGTCAATTTCACATTCCCTTAAATATAAGCTGAGTTGTTGACTTGTTTTGGTCAACAAAATGTGGAAGAAGTGACTGTAAGAAGATTAAAAGCTTTCATTTTCACTTTGTGGGCATCTGACTGTAATATATGTGATACATCTACTCTGATACTACCATACTGTCAGGGCAATCAAATAGTCATGTGGAGGAAGAGAGGCCACATGAAGGAAAACAGGCCATGTGAAGGAAAACTGAGGCCCCAGATATGAGTAAAGCCCTTCTGTACATTTTAACCCAGTCCTGCAGCCAAATTAAATGCACCCAAGTGTGTAGTGCCGGGCACTTTCAGCTGGAGGAGAATAACCACTCAACTGAGTTAAACAAACCAACAGAAATAACAAATCATTGCTTTAATTCATAAAAGTTGGGTGGCTTGTTGTACATCAATGGGTTACTGAATTACCAGGTTTAACTTTGCATTCCCTTTAAAAATCTATCTTGACATTATAACTTTGTACTAAAAAGGTTGATTTCTAATTATGGCCCTAGCTATGAAGAAAGTCAAGCATGGGCACTCGGTTTATAAGAATCCATTGAGTGTTTCTGTGGGTGGACCTGTCACGCGAGTGTACATTCCTCGATTCTTTGTCTCGTCACAACAAAGGTTTGGAGTGACGGACATTAAAGCCCCCTCGGCGAGTCACAGCTCTCAGGTCTTGGATAGACCGTGTTATAGCGCTCAGGTCTCGAATGGACCATGTTATAGCTCTTAGACAAAGCAGTGTCACAGCTCTATTTATTTAGAAGATAGCAGGAAAATCCATCCTCAAGGCATGAAGGCGTGAGGGCAAGTCCACCTAAAGGCAAGACAGGAGGAGGACAGTGCCCCAGGGCGTGGGAGAGAGCGAGAGCGAGAGCGAGAGCGAGAGCGAGAGCGAGAGCGAGAGCGAGAGCGAGAGCGAGCTGGCTTTGGCGCTTCTATTTATGTGTTTATCTCTCCCTGGGCCTGTCCTATGTATATTGGGCCAGCCAGGAGTGTTGTTTGTTTTACCTGAGGTCCTCACTCTGGTCCTCCGACCTTCTTTTGTTTCATTTTTGTGGGCTTTTCCCTTCCTTGTCTTGTAGCCACCGCCATTTTGGACTCCTTTTCCCTGTTCTACCTACCTGACAGACCGTTATGGAGTGCACTATGGAATGAGCAGAACCAGAACTGTGCACCTTGCCCAGTGGTGATAAACACACAGCAAACCATCATTAGTTGAATAATGAGTACAGAAGACCCAGAAAAAAGAGCAACTGGTAAGGAGATACTAAGTAAAGGAAAAGCATTGACATAATTAAGAATAAACTTACTAACCTGAAATCATGCAATTCCCTAGTAAGTGGTCCAGTATAATGTAATAATGACAATAGCTATAAGAAAACTTTTATGGAGGTTGTCTGTGCCCAGGTAATAGCATCTCATTTAATACTCAGAACAATCACATAAGACAGTTACTATTAGGAAACTCACTTTACAGTCAATGAAATTGAAATATAGAGAAGTTAAATAACTTATGTCAAGCCACACAGCAGGAGTTAGAGTCTGAAAAGTTCTCTGACACGGCAGCCTTCAGGGTTAACTACTAGTTGTACTAATATGCAATTTTTGTTGGTATAATAACCTGTATTATAGATGTATACACATATAACACATGCAATGCAACATAATATTCATAAACCTACTATCTATGTATGTATATATAAGTATATATTATTTATTTATCTTAATAATGCATACTGCTGTTCCAAGATGTGTTGGAACACTGAGGTAGTGATTTGCCTTGATTAGTGGTTTATTGACAGTCTGACTGCACTTGCCTCCTTCTCCTTCCTTCCCTTATCTGGACATTGTTGTAAAATTCTCCAGTCCCCTTCACTGCTCATTGGTCAGTGCATGAACCAACTTGCCATGTATATCCATTACTAAAGAGTGAGAATCTGATGGTCGAAGAGAATAAATACATTTTGAACATATCGAAATCTGTTATTTACTCATTACTGTGCTGTGCTGTGCTTAGTCACTCAGTTATGTCTGATTCTTTGCAACCCTACAGACGGTAGGGTCCTCAGTCCATGGAGATTCTTCAGGCAATAATACTGGAATGGGTTGCCATGCCCTCCTCTGGGTAATTTTCCCAACCCAGGGATCAAATTCAGGTCTTCCACATTGCAGGTGGATTCTTTACCATCTAAGCAACCAAGGAAGCCCAAGAATACTGGAGTGGGTAGCCTACCCCTTCTGCAGGGGATCTTCCCAACCCAGGAATCCAAATGGGGTCTCCTGCATTGCAGTCAGATTCTTTACCAGCTGAGTTACAAGGGAAGGCCCTTGCTCATTACTATTACCCCAATTAATTACTATTCCCTAGTTTTACAAGTCAGAAAATTTCTTTTTACCTCCTCTGTGATCACTCTTATAAAATATGCAGTGACCAGAATAGGAGGGTTGGAGAAGTCGATTTTAACCATTCAGGCACATACACCCATATACACACTCTGAATGCTATTTCACCCATCAGCTCTTTGCCACCAATTTATTTAACTCACATCATGGCCAAGCATTGCCAGCTGCAGTTGGCTGACAGCCTTTATTGATGTTGTCAGGACCTTTTATTCATATTTCCCATTAATCTCAGATGCTTTACAGCATATCTAAAGACAGGAAAACATATTGGGCCAAATTTAGAACTATTTTTGAACTTAGTGGTTGAATCTGCTAAGCCAAATCTAGATTTCAACCAGCAAAGTAGCTTTGAAATGTTAGTTTGAAACAACTCAAAAGCTTTCTTAGATGTCAGTTTCTTGTGGGAGAAAAAAAGAAGGAAATCTCCTTTTAATGATTTAAGTCTAGTTATATCATAAGTATAACATAATCATTTTTTAGTAGGGTGAGAAGAATCACCTATTGAAGATGTTTTGCAGCTCATTACTGTGCTGTGTATGTATGTATGTATTTAGCCTGTTTTCCTTTTTTAAATACAACCCTCACACATATTATTAGAGAAACAATACATTTGTAAAAATCACATATTTTCCTCTTAGAAGATATCTAGTAATAAAATAATTCTTAACCAGAATTATGAGGCAAAAGCAGATTAAGATGTTCACCTTAGCTTTTAAGTATTTGTAAAAACTTTTCATCATAATTTCTTGGAGAATAGGTCTGGCATCAGCCTCAGCTGCAAAATATGATTTTATTTTTAAGGTACTTCCACCTTTCTTCCAGTTTCTTTTTTTCCCCATTAGGTAAAACTATCCTGGGAACCACCTTTCAGTCTTTGAGCTCACAGCTATAACCCACTACTGTTAAAGTCAACAGTTTTTATTGTGGGCAAAACTAAAAATTAATTAATCATCCCTTTTTTGGTCTTTCTGACAGCTTTCAAGATTCCCCATCTCTCATCACTTCCTCTTCCTTCAGGTGTTAGAAAACCTCCTCTTTCCTTCAACAACCCATAAAGCAAGGAAAACTGATGTTGACAATCATTTTTCATTGTCTAATCATAAGCCAAAAACAAAAGTAGTCTTTAAACCAAATATGTACTTTACCAAAATTTGTTTTTTAAGTTCTCCTTTTGGCAATGCAAAGTTTTAGCATCTCTTTTCCAACAAAGGTCCATCTAGTCAAGGCTATGGTTTTTCCTGTGGTCATGTATGGATGTGAGAGTTGGACTGTGAAGAAAGATGAGCGCAAAGAATTGATGCTCTTGAACTGTGGTGTTGGAGAAGACTCTTGAGAGTCCCTTGGACTGCAAGGAGATCCAACCAGTCCATTCTAAAGGAGATCAATCCTGGGTGTTCTTTGGAAGGAATGATGCTAAAGCTGAAACTCCAGTACTTTGGCTACCTCATGCGAAGGTGGAAAAGACTCATGCGACTCATTGGAAAAGACTCTGATGCTGGGAGGGATTAGGGGCAGGAGGAGAAGGGGACAACAGAGGATGAGATGGTTGGATGGCATCACTGACTCGATGGATGTGAGTTTGAGTGAACTCCGGGAGTTGGTGATGGACAGAGAGGCGTGGTGTGCTGCAATTCATGGGGTCGCAAAGAATCAGACACGACTGAGTAACTGGACTGAACTGAAACATATTTTTTGGTATTAAAGAATAAGAGGTGAGATGTTTAAGGATAAACGGCTTCTGAAGTGCATGTTTTATCCAAGGATAGGTCTGAAGATATTATTGATATGGAGACTGGAGGGGTGTCGTAGGGAAGGCAAACCCCCTATGTCTTTCTTAGGAGAAGAGATAGTTCACAGGGTAACAAGTCTTTTCTTGCTAATTATTTGTCTCCAAGATTTAAGAATGTATCAAGTAGAGTTTACTCACATATAGATAATTGAAACCAATCCAAAGAGAAAATCATTTAAAAGTAGGGAAATGCACAATTATAAAGTATTTGGAAGGGCTGAATGACCAGACACTAGGTTGGGTACCATAATCTCAGTATAAAACAGTCTCTCTAATAATCCTGCTAATAGAAAGTTAGGCAGCTGGAAAATGGACACTTCGTATTGGTCTTAAGATTTTTATATTGCCTTCTTTTACTGAGACTGAGATTCAGAGATAAGGAAACTGCCTTGTCATCTTTTTAGAACTATATCAGCTGAAAATGGATGCATCAAAGTCATTTCCTCCACCCCCAAACTTAATTGAAATTCAAATTAAAATCTTACCAATGATTGTGAGAACTTTCAGAGATCTAGCTGCAAGGTAGTCTTGAAAATGTATTGTTTAGTTTTCTATACACTGTAGCACTGAAAGATATTGGAAAAGAGGTCAAAAGGAGTCATTTTTTGTTGTTGTTCAATATGTTAAAAATTTGTTCAAAATTCAAGTTTTTAAGAACCATTTTTATCTCTCCAATTAAAACAGTTACACCTAAAAAAAGAAAGCATTACATATATAGGTGAAACATTACTGCATCATTTGCTGTAAAGTAGGATACTGTGAGGAGGGTCTTTACTTTGTTTATTTTTAGGACTTTTTTTCTGTGTGTGTTTATTACTGTTGTTAATTAGACATTAATATCTAACATGTTTTCTATAAGGAAGGATATTAACTTTTAATAAGATTCAGTAATAAGATAATAATTTAATAGCATTTGCTTCTCACTCTGTCTAATTCCATATTAATTTCAAAATATATCTAATGAAAGGACTGGTAATTCTAGATCAATTCTACAAGGTCAGGGGAATGATATAAATGAATTTTTAAAATAAACCTGGAAATCATTGAGGGATAAATAATATGGAATTGGTTCCTGCAGTGAGGTAAAGGTACTTAGAAAATAAAACATACTATTTTTTTTCGTTCTTACTGAGGTGATTGAAAAAGATCAAGTATGGTAATATGAACCATCTCTGTGAACTCTAATTAGCTATGCAAATACAAAGAAATCTTAACTAAAGCCTATGGCAGGCAGATGAGAAGGTGCCTTGGTCCAGTGCGACTAGAGGGAAAAGGGAATAACTTATTGTTATTATGAAAGTGAAAGTGTTAGTCACTCAGTCATGTCCGACTCTTTGCAACCCCATGAACTGTAGTCCAGCAGGCTCCTCTGCCCATGGGATTTCTCAGGCAAGAATCCTAGTAGAGAAGTAAAAGCACAATTTACCTTAGTAAAAGAAGGCAACATAAAAATCTTAAAGACAGGAAAGGAAACACAGTCTATCCATGGCTTTCATGTTTGCAGATACAGAGGGGGGTCTGAATGTATTGCACCATTGTTTATAAAGGACTTGAGCATCTGTGAATCTGGGGGCTTCCTTGGTGGCTTAGATGGTAAAGAATCTTCCTGCAACGGCAGGGACCTGGGTTCAAACCCTCAGTTGGGAAGATCCCCTGGAGAAGGGAATGGCAACCCATCAAGTATTCTTGCCTGAAGAATCCCATGGACAGAGGAGCCTGGTGGAGCTACAGTCCATGGGATTGTAGCTGATCCCCCACAGATCCCATGGGACAACTGTATGCTTTTTAAATTGTTTAATTCATCAATAGCAGTTAATATGTAATATAAAATTCATGAATGATATATAAGAGAAAAATTATACCATATTGAACCTGAAGAAAATACAAATATATGAAATAACATATAAGACATATTTGAAGAATCCCATGGACAGAGGAGCCTGGTGGAGCTACAGTCCATGGGATTGTAGCTGATCCCCCACAGATCCCATGGGACAACTGTATGCTTTTTAAATTGTTTAATTCATCAATAGCAGTTAATATGTAATATAAAATTCATGAATGATATATAAGAGAAAAATTATACCATATTGAACCTGAAGAAAATACAAATATATGAAATAACATATAAGACATATTATACATTTAAACTTAATTAGACAATATGATGCTACTTGTAGGATTATTTTCTCAGTTACAAATTTCAAAATTACCGTCTGAGAATACCCTGCCTAACTGAGACCTAAAAATGAAAGTTAAGTAAAATAAATAATAATATGTAGGAGATTTTTTTGGTTTATAAAATGTACATAATAGGTTTTCATGGTGAACAGTCTCCATAGTAAAATATATATATTTTTTAAACAAAAGCAGCATTTCTTAAGTGTTTTATAGAGACTCAACTAGGAATTTTGCATGCCATCTTTTTTTTTATTGAAACACTAAAAAATAGGTAAACACATTGAATTAAGATTCATAGAGTGTAAATAGGCAGAGTCAAATACTGGGTTATCTAGGTGACAAATAGTGGATCTAGGAGAAATTGAACTGATGTTTTAAAATCTATGATCTCTACTCGAAAGAACTGATTTACATGTTGGCTGATGAAAATGATTTCCCCTTATTTTCCACAAGTCCATCTTTTTCTCTTTTCCAGGTTTCCAGGACAGACAGGCTTAGCTTCTCTAACAGCATCTTTAACTCAAGGCTTTCTCACTCTATCCAGTGTTTGCAGAACTTCCAGATCCCAGCTTTCTCTGAACAGGTCTCTTGACTGACTCTTTCCTGTCACATTAGATCTAAACTTCTCTTTCTAAACCCTCTATAATATGGTTGCTAACTTAGCTGAATCTTATTTCACTACTCATTCTCAATACATTCCTGCCCCCAAATGAGTCTAGGCTTCTTGAAGTCAAATGAATCAGAGATTATTATTCTACTGTCTGTGCATTTGTTAACAATTATTATCCCCTAAGCCATCATAGGCGTGTGTGTGTGTGTGTGTGGGCGGGGGACAATAGAGGACATTTGGGAAAATATAATATTGAAACAAAATCAAATCACTGATGAAATTCTGTGTGGATATTGACTGATAAGAGTTAGAAAGTACTTAAAAGTCTCTAAGATTAGTGATGTAAATAATTCTCCAAATTAATCTTTTGTTTGTACATCTCCTAAATATACCACTTAATTTCCTTTCTCCATATCTTAATATATGCAACTATGCCAAAATACCTATCGTGTGTGTGTGTGTGTCACT
Source organism: Kobus ellipsiprymnus (assembly GCA_006410655.1). Classification (NCBI taxonomy): domain Eukaryota; kingdom Metazoa; phylum Chordata; class Mammalia; order Artiodactyla; family Bovidae; genus Kobus; species Kobus ellipsiprymnus. The sequence continues at coordinate 387,049 of SJYR01001637.1, read as the reverse complement.
TTCTTTGTGTCCAACTGTTTGTGACTCCATGGTCTGTAGCCTGCCAGACTCCTCTGTCAATGGAGTTCTCCAAGCAAGCACACTGGAGTGGGTTGCCATTCCCTCTTCCAGGGGATCTTCTTGACCCAGGGATCGAATCTGGGTCTTCTGCATTGCAGACAGAGTCTTTACCATCTGACCCACTAGGAAAGCTACCAATCATATTCATGCTTCAAGTCATCGAGGCCAAAGGTTACCCTGTCGGCTCTATAAAGGCAAGAATCTATTAGGATGGTAGAAGGGAGACGTAAAAACGTTGGCAGGTGACTGATATATTCATGAAACGAATTAGAAAATATTGAGAGACTTGACACAGGGGTTTAGCTAGGAGCAGTGGATTGCAAAGATGCCTTCTAAGTGCCTGGCTGTTATAGCTGATTACATGTTAGTTCCATTTACTTATATAAAAATCCTTGGTGGAATTGTGTTTGAGGTGAAACAATCACATTTGTTCTAGACATGTACAATTTAAAGTGCCCATGGACTGTATTATCCATGTAGTCTCAATGAAGGTGATATCATCTCCAAAGGGGTGAAACTTATTTCTTGAATGGTGACAAATATCTCACATGTTTATGCACAAGCACTGAGAGGCACATAGTACAAATATACAGTATATAATAGTATTAATGGTAATGGCAATAATGGTATCATGGTATATAAAGTATATAATGATATTAAAAATTTCATAGGTGATAAGTAGTTAAACAGTGTCTAAGACTCTTTGGGAAAGGACATATACACACATATAGATGAAAGGTTGTTGCTGAGCTGTCAAAGATGCTGAGATTCTTGGTCTCCAGAGGAGAGGAATTCAATCCGGACCAGTGATGAGGCTTTATCACTCAGAGCTTTTGTGTAATAAAGTTCTATTAAAGTATAAAAGAGATAGAGAAAGCTTCTGACATAGACATCAGAAGGGGGCAAAAAATGCCCCACTGCTAGTCTTTAGCTGGATGTTATATAGCTACTCAGTTCAGTTCAGTCACTCAGTTGTGTCCAACTCTGTGATCCCATGGACTGCAGCATGCCAGCACGCTGTTAGTTAGAGAAAGGAAATGTCTTAAAACTCAGAGACTGGCACCAGGCCCCTCACCCACAATATGCATGTTGAGATAATGTTGGCACAGGATGAGTTGTCCCAGAACAGAAAACAATTGACATGAATCTTGAAGAAAGGCTGATTTCCAAGCAAAGACATAGTCTCATTAACATAGCTTAAGAGAACATTTGCATGAGTAAAACATACTGGTTTGTCAAGTTGGTTCTGAGTCTTAGGGGAACTGATGTGAAGAGAGTCTAGGGTAAATACATAGTTCACTAACATAGCTTAAGAAAAACATTGGAAATATTGAAAAATATTTCCATAAGAAAAAGCATGGATTAGCTCAAGATTTGAGAAAAGTTTTAAGTTCAGGTGGAACCAGGTGTCATCATGGCAACACAGAATTTGAAAAGAAACCTCCTTTTAAATTTGTATAGAGAAGGGGAAAAAAATTCTGACACTTGTAGTTTGTTTTCTCCTGTTACTTAAGAGAGAGAGAGAATGTCTGACACTTGCAGCCTGTTTCTTCCATTTGGAGACCCCTAGTCTGTTACCCTCTCATATGTATTGTCACTGTTATTTAGTCGCTAAGTCAGGTTCACCTCTTTGCACCCTATGGACTATAAGCCTGCCAGGCTCCTCTGCTCATGGGATTTCCCAGGCAATAATAATGGAGTGGGTTGCCATTTCCTTCTCCAGGGGAATCTTCCTGACCTAGCGATTGAACCTGAGTCTCCTGTGTCTCCTGCATTGGCAAGCAGGTTCTTTACCATTAAACCTCCAGGGAAGCCTACACACACACACACACACACACACACACACACACACACACACAGCAGGAGGAGAAGGGGGCAACAGAGGATGAAATGGTTGGTTGGCATTACTGACTCAATTTTCTGGGCATAATACTGTGGAAATACCACTATTCATGTCTTCTGAGTTAAGCCTAAAACACAGTCAGGGTTAAACTCTGACTAATGAATAGGTGTATATAATGAATAAGAATTCTGTAACTAACCCTTGTGGCATTAGCTCCCAAAGTTGCCAATTCAGAATACCAACAAATATGATGTTTCTCTAGAAAAGGCATGGAAAAATTCCAATGAGAGACTGAATTTTACGTCTAATGATTATGCTGAGAATTTAACGCATTTCATAATAATGTTCATTGGATTTGATACAAGGGAGATCATTGGTTTTCTTAAAGTTGTTTTGAGGAAGCAAAGGAGAGTTGAAGACAAGTTATAGTGAGTTGAGGAAATTGTTAGAAACTGGAGACAATGAATACAGGCAACTCTCATGAATGGAGACACTCTTTGTAGTGTAATATAATACAGGAATTTTCTAATAGAAGATTTAATATTTGCTTAGTTTGAGGCAATACCATTAGGAAGGCTCTGTCTTTCCCCTTTTGCAGTTTCTGGTTCTCCTTAAGAACATAACCTCAACCTTAAGTGTACTGAGTGACACAGTTTTTTGTTCCCTTAGAAGAATGAAGAAAGATGCCTTTACATAACTAAAAACCTCTTGCACATACCCATTTTGAGAAAGCTACTTGAAAACATACTCCAGAACAATAAGGAAAGAAAAAGAAAAACAAGCAAAAAAAAAAAAAAAAAAAAAAAAAGGGAAAAGGAAGACTAGAAACTAGTGAGATTCTTTTCCTTAAATGCAAAAGTATGTTGTAGAGTGAAATTATATATTTGAAGATAGATTTAAACTTTTGATGGATGTTAATTGTCTCTCAAGATTATTGTACAAAGTTTCACTCCATCTGATAGTTTAAGATTACATCACATTTGCATATGCTAGACAGACCTAAATATTTGAGATATTTTAGTCTTTGAAAATACATTAGATAACTAATTTGTTTTGTTTGAAAGTAATTTTGAGTGAGGTTAAGCATTTATTTCTATATAGGTTGTCTAGTTTGTATATTTTTCCTAAAAGGCCATACTTAATTATAATCCTTTGGGTTGTCATTTTTTTGTTGATATAGAAAAACACTTGTAAATAAAGAAAACATCATTTGGTAACTGTATTTAAGACTTTTTAAAAGTTTGCTTTGTTTTTAATTGCATTTCTTATAAATTTAATGTTTTGTTTTTGCCTTTTCAAAGTTAAAATATTATGCACTCTATTATACCAAGTGTGGTAGAACAACCTGAGAGCAGGCACTAGGTAGAAGCAGCTTTTATATGTATATAATGGGATTCCCTGGTGGCTCATACAGTAAAGAGTTTGCCTGCAATGTGAGAGACCTGAGTTCAATCCCTGGGTTGGGAAAATCCCCTGAGAAGGAAATGGCAACTCACTCCAGTATTCTTGCCTGGAAAATCCCATGGATATAGGAGCCTAGTGGGCTACAGTCCTTAGGGTCTCAAAGAGTCGGGTGCGACTAAGCAACAATGTGTTTGACTCTTCACAATCCCATGGATGACACAGTCCTTGGAATTATCCAGGCCAGAATATTGCAGTGGGTAGCCTTTCATTTCTCCAGGGGATATTCCCAACCCAGGGATGGAGCCCAGGTTTCCCACATTGCAGGCGGATTCTTTACCAGCTGAACCACAGGGAAGGCCAAGAAGACTGTAGTGGGTTGCTTATCCATTCTCCAGAGGATCTTCCCACCCCAGGAATCAAACAAGGGTCTCCTGCATTGCAGGTGGATTCTTTACCATCTGAGCTATGAGGGATATATATATGGGTCAAATTAAAGAGTGTCTGTGGCTCAGATCATGAACTCCTTATTGCCAAATTCAGACTGAAATTGAAGAAAGTAGGGAAAGATGAAGGGTTAATACAGCCACAATAGGGTCACAGAGATGTGCCTGCAAACGAGTCTCTCCATTCGGGCTGAATGTATTTGCAAATGAGGCATTCTGCCAAGGAGTCTGGACACAGCCTTGAGTTTAATGGTCCCTTGCAAACGAGGGAGCATTCCCTTCTTGTGATAAGAAGAAGGAGAGGGCCCTGGACAGACTTTGCAGTAGACAGGGATTTCACTCCCCTTGCTGTACGATAACATGTATGCACCTGCGCTGTACTGAAAAGACTTATTAATGCAGTCTGGAATTCTGCCTAGGGGGCTTTATAAAAATAAACCGCAATTAGTTTTGCGCAGACTTTTCCTCTGGCCAGAGTTGTGTCTTTGTCTGTCTTTTGTGTGTGTCTTGTCTTTGTGTCACTTCGCTCGCAACAAAAACCAATAGACCATTCAGGTATGACCTAAATCAAATCCCATATGATTATACAGTGGAAGTGAGAAATTGATTTCAGGGACTAGATCTGATAGAGTGCCTGATGAACTCTGGACGGAGGTTCGTGACATTGTACAGGAGACAGGGATCAAGACCATCCCCATGGAAAAGAAATACAAAAAAGCAAAATGGCTGTCTGAGGAGGTCTTACAAATAGCTGTGAAAAGAAGAGAAGTGAAAAGCAGAGGAGAAAAGGAAAGATATACCCTTCTGAATGCAGAGTTCCAAAGAATAGTAAGGAGAGATAAGAAAGCCTTCCTTAGCGATCAATGCAAAGAAATAGAGGAAAACAACAGAATGGGAAAGACTAGAGATCTCTTCAATAAAATGAAAGATACGAAGGGAACATTTTATGCAGAGAAGGGCTCAATAAAGGACAGAAATGTTATGGGCCTAACAGAACCAAAAGATATTAAGGAAGAGGTGGCAAGAATACATAGAACTGTACAAAAAAGATCTTCATGACCTGGACAATCATGATGGTGTGACACTCACCTAGAGCCAGACATCCTGGAATGTGAAGTCAAGTGGGTCTTAGAAAGCATCACTATGAACAAAGCTAGTGGAGGTGATGGAATTCCAGTTGAGCTATTTCAAATCCTCAAAGATGATGCTGTGAAAGTGTTGCACTAAATATGCCAGCAAATTTGGAAAACTCAGCAGTGGCCATAGGACTGGAAAAGGTCAGTGTTCATTCCAATCCCAAAGAAAGGGAATACCAAAGAATGTTCAAACTACCACGCAATTGTACTCATCTCACACGCTAGTAAAGTAATGCTCAAAATTCTCCAAGCCACGCTTCAGCAGTACATGAACCGTGAACTTCCAGATGATCAAACTGGTTTTAGAAAAGGCAGAGGAACCAGGGATCAAATTGCCAACATCTGTTGGATCATTGAAAAAGCAAGAGTTCCAGAAAAAACATCTATTTCTGCTTTATTGACTATGCCAAAGCCTTAGACTGTGTGGATCACAATAAACTGTGGAAAATTCTGAAAGAGGTGGGACTACCAGACCACTAGACCTGACTCTTAAAAAACCAGTGTGCAGGTCAGGAAGCAACAGTTAGAACTTTGATGGAACAACAGACTGGTTCCAAATAGGAAAAGGAGTACATCAAGGCTGTATATCACCCTGCTTATTTAACTTCTATGCAGAGTACATCATGAGAAACGCTGGGCTGGAAGAAGCACAAGCTAGAATCAAGATTGCTGGGAGAAATATCAATAACCTCAGATATGCAGATGATACCCCTTATCGCAGAAAGTGAAGAGGAACTAAAAAGCCTCTTGATGAAAGTGAAAGAGGAGAGTGAAAAACTGTGCTTAAAGCTCAACATTCAGAAAACGAAGATCATGGGCTCCAGTCCCATCATTTCATGGGAAATAGGTGGGGAAACAGTGGAAACAGTGAGATAATTTATATTTCCGGGCTCCAAAATCACTGCAGATGGTGACTGCAGCCATGAAATTAAAAGATGCATATTCCTTGGAAGGAAAGTTATGACCAACCTAGACAGCATATTAAAAAGCAGGGGCATTACTTTGTCAACAAAGGCCCATCTAGTCAAGGCTATGGTTTTTCCAGTGGTCATGTATGGATGTGACAGTTGGACTATAAAGAAAGCTGATCGCCAAAGAATTGATGCTTTTGAACTATGGTTTTGGAGAAAACTCTTGAGAGTCCCTTGGACTGCAAGGAGATCCAACCATCCATCCTAAATGTTATCAGTCCTGGATGTTCATTGGAAAGACTGATGTTGAAGCTGAAACTCTAATACTATGGCCACCTGATGTGAAGAGCTGACTCATTGGAAAGGACCGTGATGCTGGGAAAGATTCAGGGCAGGAGGAGAAAGGAGTGACAGGGGATGAGATGGTTGGATAGCGTCACCGACTCAATAGACATGAATTTGGGTAGACTCTGGGAGTTGGTGATGTTCAGGGAGGACTGGCGTAGATGTGTATA
>SJYR01001637.1:360916-372633 GCA_006410655.1 Kobus ellipsiprymnus | reverse complement strand
TAACTGATTAAATTATGTATTTTGCAAATAATAAAATTTGCAGGTAAAATGTTAACCACATAACTGCCTTTCATTTTTTACATTATATTAACAATAAGTCTAATTAGTTGAGGAAATAAACTTTTGTATTTTGCAGGGATTCTTAATCAAGTAATAGACTTTAACTTATAATAATATGGAAATGTGTTATATATTTCAATTATTTAGTACAAAATTGGTGAAGTGAAGTGAAAATCACTCAGTCATGTCCAACTCTTCGCAACTCCATGGACTATACAGGCCAAGGAATTCTCCAGGCCAGAATACTGAAGTGTATAGCCTTCCCTTCTCCAGAGGATCTTCCCAACCCAGAGATCCAACTGAGGTTTCCCACATTGTGGGCAGATTCTTTACCAGCTGAGCCACAAGGGAAGCCCAAGAATACTAGAGTGGGTAGCCTATCCCTTCTCCAGTAGGTCTTCTCAACCCAGGAATTGAACCTGGGTCTCCTGCATTACAGATGGATTCTTTACCAATTGAGCTATCAGGAAAGCTAAAAAAATGGGCAATTTACCATAGTTCTTCAGCTGAAATTTTCTTTGTGAGAACTACAAGTACAAAGACCCTATGGAGATTTTTAAAGAATCTCATAAGAACAAGTGTCTGATTTATTAAAGCCTGTAAACTAGAAAGTGAAAGTAGAAGGGATGAAAAAAAAAACCACAAAAAAAACCTTTACACGTAAAGTACAAAAAAGTGTTATGTGATGTTTTCCCCATGCTTTTCCAGTTAAAATTGTGACATTCATAACATAGATTGCTAAAGGGTTTTACATGTAAGTCATTTAAATCCATAATTGAGAAATAATATTCAATCTGAAATTGTTTTTTAACATCTCTAAAAGGTCTGTTTGTAGAACAGGTGGGTTGGTAGACAGATAGTAGTTAAATAGATAGATAGATAGATATAGATGCTACTTATTTCAGGGACATGCTAATAGTACATTTATCTGCTTCTCTATGCTGTTTTGCTATTTTAAAGCAAAGCATCAGATTGTTCTATCCCTTGCCCACTTTAACTCCCTATAACAAAGCCTGTAATGCATGCTGATTTTGAAAATTATGATGGACACTGAGAATAAAAATTAGAAATAGCCATGTAATTACTGTTCCTGCCATTTTATAAGGCTATTGGAAGCTATCATCTGTCAGGTTGTTGAAAGTATCTTATCACATAAAGATCCATGTGACACATGGCTTTTCAGGCTAAAGGCCAAGAAGCAGATGTGTCTGAGTATTTTTTCTTGTCATGTTTCTTTATGTCTATTATCCTTTGGTGGCCACACTTTTAAGTTGGGTTCTTTCAAGTTGAACACTCTATTTTAATAGGTATTCTTTGTGTCAATTCCTGGTATGTTAATTTATATTCTACTGTATGGCTTTTGATATTTTGGAGATATTTTAATGATTGCATAGTTTATATACTGTTTTTTAAAAGCTAGAAATAGACAATCTGTATTTAGCAAATATGTATATCTCATTTTAAAATTATTTAAAATATTATTTAATATTTATTATATTAAATACTTTCATATAATAATGGGTTAATCATTTCAAAATTAATCCACTTCAGATAAGCATAACCCCAAGTGATAGATGACATATTTTAAATACCCTTTAAAATTCTTGGCTTAGATGGTGAGAAAGCAACTATATTCTACAGAGGACCGAAACTATAATAAAAAGGAATTCATATGGTAAGCAATTATTAGAATTGGCATTTATCCTGGAGGTATATTTCAGAACTTTTGACCTAGATTCTGAATGTAATGACCAAAGTTCTTGAGGCATATGAAGCAAAACTTGGAATGCAACAAATAGGCCAAATCTGAAACCACCATTAAAACCCCTTAGAAACTCCACAAAGGGCAACTCTGAAAAGGAAAACAATCAGAGAAGTATAAAAATTTTTTTCTAAAAATTTCTGATGAAAATTCTAAATATAAACAAGTTTAGGCCTAGAAGTGACAATACTAATATAATTTTTTTAAAAAAATATTCTCTTTGATGTACCCCCAGTTAGTGCTCCTACTAATGTGTCTTGCCAGGGACAAAGAGACAAAGAGACAGAAGATATGAAAGTTTAAGAGACTTACAGGAGAAAGAGACACTATTTTAGAGGGAGACTAAAGAAAAAAGTGAATATTGAAATAATTTTAACTCAATTTCCAGAATTAATGAATGATGATACCTTTATGAGAAGCCCAGTGGATCCCAACGAGAATAAATTTTTTTTAAAGTCTACAATAAAATAAACGGCAGTGAAAGTGTAGAACTTATAAAGGAGTCAGAGGTAAAAGATGTGTCATACAGAGGACTGACAATTAAAATGACTTTCCAACTAAAATAATAGGAGGCAGAAGACAATCAAATGAGAAAAATTTGCTATTAAGCTAGAGATATATTCCTTACAAAGCAAGTTTTTCATCAATGAAAGTGATATTAAGATCTTTGTATGGACACAAACTGCTTATGAATACATCTTAAAATTATCACTTCCTAAATGAAAATTATCTGAGAAGGAAGGCTTAAGACACTACGAAAGGAAAAAAAGCTAGAAATCAAAGAAACTAGAAACAATATGTAAATTGAAATAAATACTAACTGTATCAAGCAATAATGAAATGAAAGCATTGAAGTTATTAGTAGGGTGGTTGGGTAGAACACAATATAAGGCCCTTTTGTTTTTAAGAAAGATGGTAAAAATAAAATTAACTTTACACTTAGGGTTTCCCTGGTAGCTCAGATGGTAAAGGATCTGCCTGCGATGCAGGAGACTCACGTTTGATTCCTGAGTTGGGAGGATCCCCTGGAGAAGGGAATGGCTGCCCACGCCAGTATTCTTGCTTGGACAATTTCATGGACAGAGGAGCCTGGCAGGCTTCTCAGCAGCTAATACAATACTATAATTGCATTAATTAAAGAGTATAACTAAACAATGAAAGAATCATTTCAATTCAGTCACTCAGTCGTGTTCAACTCTTTGTGACCCCAAGAATTGCAGCACGCCATACCTCCCTGTCCATCACCAACTCCCAGAGTTCACTCAAACTCATGTCCATTGGGTCGGTGATGCCATCCAGGCATATCATCCTCTGCGGTCCCCTTCTCCTCCTGCCTCCAAATCGTCCCGGCATCAGAGTCTTTTCCAATGAGTCAACTCTTCGCATGAGGTGGCCAAAGTACTAGAGTTTCAGCTTTAGCATCACTCCTTTCAAAGAACACCCAGGACTGATCTCCTTTAGAATGAACTGCTTGGTTCTCCTTGCAGTCCAAGGGACTCTCAAGAGTCTTCTCCAACACTACAGTTCAAAAGCATCAGTTCTTCGGTGCTCAGCTTTCTTCACAGTCCAACTTCCACATCCATATGTGACTACTGGAAAAACCATAGCCTTGACAACAAGGACCTTTGTTGGCAAAGTAATGTCTCTGCTTTTTAATATGCTATATAGGTTGGTCATAACTTTCCTTCCAAGGAGTAAGCATCTTTTAATTTCATGGCTGCAATTACCATCTGCAGTGATTTTGGAACCCCCCAAAATTAAGTCAGACACTCTTTCCACTGTTTCCCCATCTATTTGCCATGAAGTGATGGAACCAGATGCCATGATCTTCGTTTTCTGAATGTTGAGCTTTAAGCACACTTTTTCACTCTCCTCTTTCACTTTCATCAAGAGGCTTTTTAGTTCCTCTTCACTTTCTGCCATAAGGGTGGTGTCATCTGCATATCTGAGGTGATTGAGATTTCTCCTGGCAATCTTGATTCCACCTTGTGCTTCTTCCAGCCCAGCATTTCTCATGATGTACTCTGCATAGAAGTTAAATAAGCAGGGTGACAATATACAGCCTTAACATACTCTTTTTCCTATTTGGAACCAGTCTGTTGTTCCATGTCCAGTTCTAACTGTTGCTTCCTGACCTGCATATAGGTTTCTCAAGAGGCAGGTCAGGTGGTCTGGTATTCCTATCTCTTTCAGAATTTTCCAGTTTCTTGTAATCCACACAGTCAAAGGCATTGGCATAGCCAATAAAGCAGAAATAGATGTTTTTCTGGAACTCTCTTGCTTTTCCCATGATCCAGTGGATGTTGGCAATTTGATCTCTGATTCCTCTGCCTTTTCTAAAACCAGCTTGAACATCTGGAAGTTCACAGTTCACGTATTGCTAAACCCTGCTTGGAGAAGTTTGAGCATTACTTTACTAGCATATGAGATGAGTGCAATTGTGCAGTAGTTTGAGCTTTCTTTGGCATTGCCTTTCTTTGGGACTGGAATGAAAACTGATCTTTTCAAGTCCTGTGGCCACTACTGAGTTTTCCAAATTTGCTGGGATATTGAGTACAGAACTTTCACAGCATCATCTTTCAGGATTTGAAATAGCTCCACTGGAATTCCATCACCTCCACTAGCTTTGTTCATAGTAATGCTTTCTAAGGCCCACTTGACTCCACATTCCAGGATGTCTGGATGAGACATGTCTAGGTGAGAGATCACACCATCATGATTATCTTGGTCGTGAAGCTCTTTTTTGTACAGTTCTTCTGTGTATTCTTGCCACCTCTTCTTAACATCTTCTGCTTCTGTTAGGTCCAGACCATTTCTGTCCTTTATCGAGTCCATCTTTGCATGAAACGTTCCCTTGGTATCTCTTATTTTCTTGAAGAGATTTCTAGTCTTTCCCATTCTGTTGTTTTCCTCTATTTCTTTGCATCGATTGCTGAAGAAGGCTTTCTTATCTCTCCTTGCTATTTTTTGGAACTCTGCATTCAGATGCTTATATCTTTCCTTTTCTCCTTTGCTTTTTACTTCTCTTTTTTTGTTTGTAAGGCCTCCTCAGAGAGCCATTTTGCTTTTTTGTATTTCTTTTCCATGGGGATGATCTTGATCCCTGTCTCCTCTACAATGTCACGAACCTCTGTCCAGAGTTCATCAGGCACTCTATCTATCAGATCTAGTCCCTTAAATCTATTTCTCACTTCCACTGTATAATCATAAGGAATTTGATTTAAGTCATACTTGAATGGTCTAGTGGTTTTCCCTACTTTCTTCAATTTCAGTCTAAATTTGGCAATAAGGAGTTCATGATCTGAGCCACAGTCAGCTCCCAGTCTTGTTTTTGCTGACTGTATAGAGCTTCTCCATCTTTGACTGCAAATAATATAATCAATCTGATCTCGGTGTTGACCATCTGGTGATGTCCATGTATAGAGTCTTCTCTATGATAGAATATAACTGTATTAAAACGTGTGTAAAACAATCTCATTGAAATGGGGGATTAAGGTTTGTTGAGATTTGTTTTACTTTTAATCAGTGTAATTTAGGAAACTATTGGAGATTTAAGCCTAATGATAAAAGGAACTGTACATAGATATGTACTCTAGTTGATAAACTTGTTTCCAAAGAAGTTTAATTCAGAAACCATTATATATAAAGATTGAACTTGTAAATGGATAGCAGGTTGTGGGAGCCAGTTTTCTCAGTGTAGTGGGAAGTTACAGATAAGAAAGAGGGAAGGCTAGAATGTACTTTGTGGTATGGATTAAAGTTGGATTCATCCATATAACTTGGTGTTTAGCATAATAAAGACACAGATATATACACAGATAAATATTTATAGATATGTGTTAAAATATGCATGGGTTAGTGTAAGGAACTAATTTCCTAGCTCTGTCCTCTGAGAGGACTTAAAAGCTAAAGAGCATATCCAGCACCAAGATCTTGGTTTCTAATATCACTGTCTAATAACACCAGAGCTCCATGAAGAAATGACTGCTTCTAGGGCTGATGGGAAATAATCAAGATGAGCCTAGAGCATCTGGTAGTGCTAGAAAATAAGGAAGCGCTTCATAAATAAAACGATGGAGTACATCAAAAGGAAAAAGGAACCAACTGCAAAAGCTCCCAGTGATCAACACTGAGACAATTTGAGCAACAAGATAAACTATATTGGATCATAATCTGAAGTATAGGATGAGTGTCTAGAATCTGTGGTGATAGAAAAAAATGACTGAATAACTAAATGGGGAGAATAGACAAATTGTAGAAGAATGCCAGATAATACACATAGAAGTGATTCTATTAAAAGGTAGATCATAATCTCCCACTCCTTATATGTGGGCTGCACATTGCAATTTCATTCCAAAGAGTAGACTATTTAAAGGGTAGAGGGTAGAGAGAGTTAAGTACAGTGGAGAAACTTGACAAGTACTGCCTCAGGGGATGAAGCTTAACATCATTAATGACACATCATGTTGACAGAATGTACCCTTAACACAGTGTGCTGAGATAATGCTTATCACTGTGGTCTTTCTCCTCCAACCCACTACCCTAGTCTAACCATGAGAAACAGCTGAGGGAATCCAAATGAAGTATGGGGTTTAGTTTATAATAATTATAAGATTGATTCATTAGTTTTGTCAAATAGATGATGCTAATCTAAGATGCTAATAATATGGAAATTTTGGTATAGGATATATGGGAACTCTGTACTTTCATACACCTTTCCTGTACACTTAAATTTTCCTAAAATAAAAAGCTTATTAAAATACCACAGAAAGTCTAAGAAGATTGAAAGCAAAATTCAAGATAGTATTTGTCTCAAGCAGGAAAAGTGAGAGGAATGAGACACATGGGGAACTAATATTTTATTAAATAGGTGATATTTATATTTTTATTGTTCTTAATATTTATGTATACTTCACAAACTATTTTGTATGTATATTTTACTTTAAACAAGTAATGATTACCTGATGATTAGTGGTACAGAGATGATGAAAGATATTCTAAGGGCTAGGCTACTCAGGTTTTTCTGGAAGGCAATATGTACTCAACTGGCCAATGAATTTAATTGGAATGCTACAGCTATAATTGATTCCAATTTGAAGTTGGAGTATGAAACTGCAATTATGTGATGTGCCCAGTACTTTTATAAGAGGAAAGTTAGAAAGGTCATCTTTCCAAAGTGAGAAATTTATTTGGCTGGGCATTTAAAAGGGTTTGCTCTAAGAATTATGCATATTAATTCTCTTTAAAAAAGTGAATAATAATGTCCAAAGTGATAATAATAGCTGTGCTTTATTTATGCCTATTATGAGCTCAATCACAAGTTGAATGCTTTCCAAGTTCTGTTGAAGGCTGTGCATAGAGAATTGATAATCAAGAGAGATGTTCAATAAACATATTTTATTGCTCTTTTAGTATTAATTTTATGATTACTCATGTTCTGCCAGCCACTGTACATACATTGTGGTAGGCTGGATAATGAAAGAGATCTGGGTGCTAATTCTCAGAATATGTGAATAAATGGTCTTATATGGCATAAGGAATTTTGAAGATGAGATCAAATGTAAAATCTTAAAACAAGGATATCATCTTGGATTCTGCGGGTGGTCCACTGTAATCACCTGAGTCCTCATAAGAAGGGTGAAGGATGAGTCAAGAAAAAGAGATGTGGCAATGGAATCAGAGGTTCAAGTGATGTCATTTGAAGACTGAGGAAATGTCCTAATGCAGATATACAAGCAGCTTCTACACACTGGAAAAGACAAGATAATAGATTCTCTTCTCTAGCTTCCAGAAGGAGCACAGCCCTAGTGACACTGCTGTGGGGCTTCTGATGTCCAAAAATTAAAGGACTTTATTTTTGCTGTTTTATACCACTGAGTTTCTGGTAATTTGTTATAGTGACAATAGGGAACAAATACATTGTGTTATGAAATCCCACCAGAATTCTCTAAATTGGGACTCAGATTTTCAATTTATAGATGAAGATTTAATTTTAGCAAATTAAGGAATGTGTTCAGCTCCTCTTCACAAAGTTGAGATTTGAACGTGGGTTCCTGATCCTCTGAACTTTATACTCTTTCAGCTCTTCCATCACCAGCATAGTGCAGAGGCGCTGGAGCTAAGCTGCCTCAGTTGGAATTCCACTTTATTATTTCCAGGGCAGAGTTATTCAGCATCTCCAGAAAGAATCATAACTCCATTTTGCCTAGGATTCTTCATCAACAAAACAGCAGAATAACTGTACTTAATCTACAGTTTTGTCATAGGAAGTAAAGGAAATAGTCTAGTATTTAGTAACATATCTTCATATTTATCTATATAGTCTAGAGTCCTTTATAACCAAATACATCCACAATTTAATTTATTATCCAAATTCTCAAACCTGCCCCACCTCCTATATAGTCTCTGGATTCTTATAGCTTCATCATCTACCTTACATTTTTTGCACCTGATTTTCTCTTCCAACCTCCAGCTAGAAAACTTGTCACCAGTGACTTTCCCTTTTGTTGTACACACATTCTGAAAATCTAGTTGTTTACATGAAAAATGTATCACTTGGAACCCAGTTATGGGTATTGCATCTCATTTATATGGTCAACTGTCTTCCTCTCTTCCCTCCCACACAATCTAGAAGCTTATCTTCCTGTGATTACCAGTATTTTCTAAGATCTCCCTCTTTAGGTTTTACCTTCCCTTAGAAATTGTTAAAGAATTTCAGAAACTGATTCCATTCAAAGAAAGTCACTTTTTCTTCTAAGGGCTGCTGCTGCTGCTAAGTCACTTCAGTGGTGTCTGACTCTGTGCGACCCCATAGATGGCAGCCCACCAGGCTCCCCCGTCCCTGGGATTCTCCAGGCAAGAACACTGGAGTGGGTTGCCATTTCCTTCTCCAATGCATGAAAGTGAAAAGTGAAAGTGAAGTCTCAGTTGTATCCGACTCTTAACGACCCCATGGACTGCAGCCTACCAGGCTCCTCCATCCGTAAGATTTTCCAGGCAAGAGTGCTGGAGTGGGGTGCCATTGCCTTCTCTGCTTCCAAGGGCTAGATGAAGCTTTACACTGATAAAGAGAGTTGCTGATACAGAGAAGCCTGGGGGCTTTGTTTACTCTGCAGTGATGTCTCCACTGGTTCAGGTCCCCGCACAGGGAGCATGTGCCCATGGGTTTCTGCTTCATGGTTGCGACTCTCTCGGTTTATGTTATCATGTTCAGGTGCTGTTTCCTAGAAATATACACCCAGGCCAGGTTGGTGCGTCCAGAATGCATGCATTCTTAACCATCGTCCTTTCCAGAACCAATCAAATACAACCCAGTTCTGACACCGAGTCAACAACTCAGACACATGTCCTCACTCAACACAACTCAACAACTTATAGTAAGTTCCATTGTGGGGTCCTTTCTTTCCTTCAGACATCTTCTTGATTCATAGTGGCATAGTTTCTATTATCTGAGCAGTGTGAGAAGAAAAGATTGATGTTTTGTTCTTAAAGCATTAATAGTTTTAATCCAAAAAAGTCTGTGTTTTTCATGTGCGGTATTTAAGTTTTTTCTTACACTCTCAGTACACTAAGAGATACTGAAAAAGAACAGCTAAAATACATCAAGGAAATGATCCTATCAACACTTTCTGACAATGAATACCTAGTCACCTTATGTAACCTCTCATAATAAGAAAAATTGGCTTCAACTTACATATGTCTCCATATTTAAACATTCAGATGACATAATTTCTACAACTGTGTTTCACTGGTCATGCTATTTTTCTTTGTTACTGTATGGCATAGCTCTGACCTCTCTCAAAGCTGACCTCCCCTGTTCATATTCAATGCTCTAGTTTTCATTCAAACTTATATCGCCTTTCACCTGAGACTTCCTCAGCTTCTAATTAATCTTCTCACCTCAAGACTCTCCCCTTTCTAGTCTGCCCACTACTTTCACTTTTATCTTCAAACAAAAATAATGGATTATTTGCTCTTTTGCATAAATTAAAAAAAATTTCACTGCATATAGGATCAGTTTCAATATAATTCAAGAAATTTTGATATGAAGTTAAGTAGAAATGGGCCACAACTTAACTTTCCAGGCTGAAATCCCAGCGCTACTACCATCCATAGTTACCCAAATCTTCTATATACATAAAAACCATTGTTTCAAGATATGTGCATTCTATAGAAACCCTTTTTCAAAAGGAAAAAATTGGCAGTGTACACATATATGTGTTTTAATTGACATATAACATTCATATATAGATTAAAATGAATTCAGTTTGAAACACTGTGATTTATATGACAAAGTATTATGAAACTGATGTTTTTCAAAATTTAAACTTCATAAATAAATAGTGAAATGAAATAATGAGCTTGTTTTCTAAAACTATGTTTAACATTGTAGGCTGAGAGTTTCAATTTGTTTTGAGATTTCAACAATATAATATTAATACATTTTAAAAATTGGTTTTAGGGCAACAATATTAGCTGGCACACACACTCTATGTGTAATCATTTGGGTTTCTTTTGACTTATACAATAGGGCAGCAAGATAGTCAGTGAATAAGCACAGATACACATTGAATAGAGTAGTCTTGTATGGATGTGAGAGTTGGACTTTGAAGAAGGCTGACCGCTGAAGAACGGATGCTTTTGAACTATGGTGTTCGAGAAGACTCTTAAGAGTCCCTTGGACTGCAAGGAGATCCAACCAGTCCATTCTGAAGGAGATCAACCCTGGGATTTCTTTGGAAGGAATGATGCTAAAGCTGAAACTCCAGTAATTTGGCCACCTCATGTGAAGAGTTGACTCATTGGAAAAGACTTTGAAGCTGGAAGGGATTGGGGGCAGGAGGAGAAGGGGACAACAGAGGATGAGATGGCTGGATGGCATCACTGACTCAATGAACATGAATCTGAATGAACTCCGGGAGTTGGTGATGGACAGGTAGGCCTGGCGTGCTGCGATTCATGGGGTTGCAAAGAGTTGGACACGACTGAGCGACTGAACTGAACTGAGAAAGTAGTCTAGGAAATAACTCAAAATGCCTTCCCTGTGGAATTATTTATTCACCCAAGTAACAATATATAGATTTTAAAGAAATACTGTCTCATGGTTGTCTTCAGTGATAAGAAAATTACTCCAAATTAATACATTAAAACTAAGTTAAAATCAGATAGATTCTTAGAGTAAATGTGGCTCTAATTAATCCAGCTTCGTTCTCTAATGAAACATTTATGTCTCATTGTAAACTCTAAATATCTCAGAGAAAACTTTTCACATAAAATATGTTCAGTTCAGTTCAGTCGCTCAACCGTGTCCGGCTCTGCGACCCCATGAATCGCAGCATGCCAGGCCTCCCTGTCCATCACCAACTCCCAGAGTTCACTCAGACTCACGTCCATCAAGTCCGTGATGCCATCCAGCCATCTCATCCTCTGTCGTCCCCTTCTCCTCCTGCCCCCAATCCCTCCCAGCATCAGAGTCTTTTCCAATGAGTCAACTCTTCGCATGACGTGGCCAAATTACTGGAGTTTCAGCTTTAGCATCATTCCTTCCAAAGAAATCCCAGGGTTGATCTCCTTCAGAATGGACTGGTTGGATCTCCTTGCAGTCCAAGGGACTCTTAAGAGTCTTCTCGAACACCATAGTTCAAAAGCATCCGTTCTTCAGCGGTCAGCCTTCTTCAAAGTCCAACTCTCACATCCATACAAGACTACTCTATTCAATGTGTATCTGTGCTTATTCACTGACTATCTTGCTGCCCTATTGTATAAGTCAAAAGAAACCCAAATGATTACACATAGAGTGTGTGTGCCAGCTAATATTGTTGCCCTAAAACCAATTTTTAAAATGTATTAATATTATATTGTTGAAATCTCAAAACAAATTGAAACTCTCAGCCTA
>SJYR01001637.1:344609-357703 GCA_006410655.1 Kobus ellipsiprymnus | reverse complement strand
AGTAGATATAATGGTCTTCTGAGTTAAATTCACCCATTCCAGTCCATTTTAGTTCGCTGATTCATAGAATGTCGACGTTCACCCTTGCCATCTCCTGTTTGACCACTTCCAATTTGCCTTGATTCATGGACCTGACATTCCAGGTTCCTATGCAATATTGCTCTTTACAGCATTGGATCTTGCTTCTATCACCAGTCCCATCCACAACTGGGTATTGTTTTTGCTTTGGCTCCATCCCTTCATTCTTTCTGGAGTTATTTCTCCACTGACCTCCAGTAGCATATTGGGCACCTGATGACCTGGGGAGTTCCTCTTTTGATATCCTATCATTTTGCCTTTTCCTACTGTTCATGGGGTTCTCAAGGCAAGAATACTGAAGTGGCTTGCCATTCCCCTTTCCAGTGGACCATTCTCTGTCAGACCTCTCCACCATGACCCACCTGTCTTGGGTTGCCCCGCAGCCATGGCTTGGTTTCATTGAGTTAGACAAGGCTGTTGTCCTAGTGTGATTAAATTGACTAGTTTTCTGTGAGCATGGTTTCAGTGCGTCTGCCGTCTGATGCCCTCTTGCAACACCTACCATCTTACTTGGGTTTTTCTTACCTTGGGCATGGGGTATCTCTTCACGGCTGCTCCAGCAAAGCACAGCCGCTGCTCCTTACCTTGGACGAGGGGTATCTCCTTAACGCCGTGGTTCCTGACCTTCAGCGGTGGCTGCAGTGGCTGTGCAGGCACAGGAGGGCCTAGAGGAGCTATCCCACGTGGAAGGTCAGGAACCGTGGTGGTAAGGAGAGAAAATATGTTACTTAAATATTACTTCAGTTTAGTTCAGTTCAGTCGCTCAGTCGTGTCCGACTCTTTGTGACCCCATGAATCGCAGCACACCAGGCCTCCCTGTCCATCACCAACTCCCGGAGTTCACTCAGACTCACGTCCATCGAGTCAGTGATGCCATCCAGCCATCTCATCCTCTGTTCTCCCCTTCTCCTCCTGCCCCCAATCCCTCCCAGCATCAGAGTCTTTTCCAATCAGTCAACTCTTCGCATCAGGTGGCCAAAGTACTGGAGTTTAATTTATAGTCACTCATGCTAAGTTTAATGAATGTGTACTAAAAATTTTAAAAACAGTATGTTATTGTCATTCCATGTTGAGGTTTTAGTTGGGGCAACAAATGGCTAAATATAGGTATTCATATTTTCATTGTCCACAGGAATTAGACCAGAAATTGTTACTGTTAAAGTAAAAAATTCTGATAAGCCAAATCTATATTTTAAATATAAGCTTCCTGTAATTCCCCCTCCACCAGAATTTTTAAGTGAGGAACAAATAAAAGGAAAATTAAATAGCTACAAATTATAGTTTATATATCTCAGTGGCTTTCTCATCTTCAGATGATAGTACTCATCAATAGAAAAATGGCCGAATGGCTGGCTGCAATAAGAACAAATATTGGAAGATGGAGATCTAGCTGGATGTCACATGCTGAATATCAAACCTGAATTCAAATCATGATAGATAGACTAGAATGCCTAATAAAAATGCAAATAAAAATGTGAAGAATATGTGGTTTTGACACTTTTGTCTTATTTAAGGAATATATATGAAAAGCCAGGGCATCAATGAACAACATAATGATATTCAGTTCAGTTCAGTTCAGTCTCTCAGTCGTGTCCGACTCTTTGCGACCCCATGAATCGCAGCACGCCAGGCCTCCGTGTCCATCACCAACTCCCGGAGTTCACTCAGACTCACGTCCATCAAGTTGGTGATGCCATCCAGCCATCTCATCCTCTGTCTTCCCCTTCTCCTCCTGCCCCCAATCCATCCAAGCATCAGAACCTTTTCTAATGAGTCAACTCTTCGCATGAGGTGGCCAAAGTACTGGAATTTCAGCTTTAGCATCATTCCTTCCAAAGAACACCCAGGACTGATCTTTAGAATGGACTGGTTAGTTCTCCTTGCAGTCCAACGGACTCTCAAGAGTCTTCTCCAACACCACAGTTCAAAAGCATTAATTCTTCGGCACTCAGCTTTCTTCACAGTCCAACTCTCATATCCATACATGACTACTGGAAAAACCATAACCTTGACTAGATGGACCTTTGTTGGTAAAGTAATGTCTCTGCTTTTTATATGCTGTCTAGATTGGTCATAACTTTCCTTCCAAGGAGTAAGTGTCTTTTAATTTCATGGCTTCAATCATCATCTGCAGTGATTTTGGAGCCCAGAAAAATAGTCTGACACTGTTTCCACTGTTTCCCCATCTATTTCCCATGAAGTGATGGGACCAGATGCCATGATCTTAGTTTTCTGAATGTTGAGCTTTAGGTCAGTTCAAATAATATGCCTGGAAAATTGGGCAAATAGTGTGGACATTGTGGAATTTTATTTTATCAGACCATTGTACACCTTTTGTGCCTCTGCCTCTCACTTTGTCTCATCACTTTGGCTTAATGTTGCTCACATATTATTAAAATACTGGCCCTGCCTCCCACCCCACACTCTCCAGTGAAGCCTCATTTGATTTTCCCAAGTGCAGTGTCTTAAGACCATGTCTTAACATATCATGTTGGCATTCTGAGCTCATGTTTATGTCCTTTTTACGTAGACTGGACATTTTATACCTTTAAGAAATGTGTTAGTATTTATTGAATGCAGATATGGATTAATATTTTTGGAGATGAACAGGTAGAAAAAATCTGAGCATTTAGTGGCACTCTGAAATGGACATGGTGAAGCTTATCAGGTATAGAAAAATTGTTTTCACTCATTGTATCATACCCTCTGGGCAGCTTGGCTACTCTCCAGGAGCAGCAGGAAGCAGGGTGAGTGACAGATTGTGGCCACAGTCACTAGCAGCACAAACCAGCAGACAGAAAACACCTCAAGAGTGAGCCTTGCTGTCTTTAGCAGGGATTTCTTGACACGGGTGTCTGGACAAGGACAGTGCTGTCGATGTGGGTCTATGAGCACCTGGTTTATTCGCTATAGTCACCACCACTTTGCAGGAAAAATGACATGCCAAGTCGTGCAGAAACTCAAGGCTCAATACAGGCCTTCTCTGCAGAATCCTAATTACTGTCCTTTTCAGAAGTTCTTCCCTCTTTCTTGCAAACACCTCTGAAACATGTCTAATTTTATTGGCTCAGTTCCATATCTTTCTGCCAACAAAATATAAAAATAAAACATACTAGTAGTTAGCATGGATGATCACAGATAACCTCTACCAGACACATCCTTATACATGTTAGATTAAGAACGTATTTCAGTCCCTTTTATTTTTAATTTTTTTAGTCCTATCATTCTCTCTCATATGTTGGTTTAATCCACAAAATTTAAGAGTATCCATAATGTGGTGAAGGGGAAAAAGTGGAAGCAGTGACAGAATTTCTTTTCTTGGGCTCCAAAATCATTACAGACAGTGACTGCAGGGTTGAAATTAAAGGATGCTTGCTCCTTGGAAGGAAAGCTATGACAAATCTAGCAGCATATTAAAAAGCAGAGACATCATTTGCTGACAAAGGTCTGTATATTCAACACTATGGTTTTTCCGGTTGTTGTGTATGGATGTGAGAGT
Organism: Kobus ellipsiprymnus; assembly: GCA_006410655.1. Taxonomy (NCBI): domain Eukaryota; kingdom Metazoa; phylum Chordata; class Mammalia; order Artiodactyla; family Bovidae; genus Kobus; species Kobus ellipsiprymnus. Next base: position 354,126 of record SJYR01001637.1, on the reverse strand, counting down.
TGGACAATAAATAAGTCTGAGTGCCAAAGAATTGATGCTTTCAAATTGTGGCACTAGAGAAGACTCTTAAGAGGTTCTTTGGGCTGCAAGGATCAAACCAGTCAATCCTAAAGGAAATCAGTCCTGAATATTCATTGGAAGTACCGATGCTGAAGCTGAATCTTCAATACCACCCGTGAACAGCTGACTCATTGGAAAAGATCTTGATGCTGGGAATGACTGAAGACAAAAGGAGAAGGGGGAGGCAGAGGATGAGATGGTTAGATAACATCACTTATTCACTGGTCTGAGTCAGTGGAATTTGAGCAAATCTAGAAGATAGTGAAGGACAGGGGAGCCTGGTGTGCTGCAGTCCATGGGGTCGCAAAGACTTGAACACAACTTAGTGACTGAACAATAATGTGATATTTGGACAAACTACAAAAGAATCATTGAGTATAATTCCATAACAATTATATAAAATTTGCTACACATTCAGTGTACAAAATATAAAACTATCCAAGTTTTTAAATCTGAGACTTCCAGTAATAATACATTTTGTTCTTTTCCATTATGGTTTATCACATGATATTGAATATAGTTCCCTGTGCTACACAGTAGGACTTTGATGTTTACCCATCCTATATGTACTAGTTTGCATTTGCAAATCCTAAGCTACCAGTCCTTCCCTTTCCCACCCTCATCTTGGAAACGACAAGTCTAAGAAAAAGAATATATATATATATATATATATATATATAACTAAACAACTTTGATATACAGCAAAAATTAACATATCATTGACAATCAACTATACTTCAACAATTTTTTTTTTTAACCTGAATGTACAATAAAATAAAGTCAAATTAATATAAAAGCATTTATTATAATTTAACTGCAATTTGGAAAATATACCAGCTTAAATCATTAAAAATATTTCCTATGAGCCACTAAATGGATTTTGTGAACTTCTAGTATGTGATGGACCGTAATTTTAAAAAACACACAGAGTACATTATAATGCATTGTAGTAGAAATACTGTATATTGTCATTTAGTTTTTAAAGAAACCAATCAGAAACCAGTTGATGCCTCCCTTTTAGAATATGTATGTGTGTGTGTTCAAGAAAATTGGAAACAATCAAATGATATTTAAATTGGAAACAATCAAATGATAGTCTACCTGCTTACTATGTAAATTGTTTTTTTGTCTTTCATTCACAACCAGGTTCAGTGAATACCTATATATTCAGTTAAAAAAAAAACCGGTATATGTGTTAATCATTCTCAATTCCATTATGAAACCATTCATTTCTGTTCAAATTGATTGATTTTGCACATTTTAATAGTTGCTATAACTATTATATTCCAAAACTGATTTCAATTAGATTGACAGAAAGAAATTCTTTGCCATCAAGAAATCTGGTTACAGTTGAAGAAAGTAGGGAAAACCACTAGACCATTCAGGTATGATCTAAATCAAATCCCTTACAATTTTACAGTAGAAGGGATGAATAGATTCAATGGATTAGATATGATAGAGCACCTGAAGAACTATGGACAGAGGTTCATGACATTGTACAGGAGGCAGGGATCAAGACCAGTCCTAAGAAACAGAAATGCAAAAAGGCAAAATGGTTGTCTGATGAGGCCTTACAAATAGCTGAGAAAAGAAGAGAAACTAAAGGCAAAGGAGAAAAGGAAAGATATACCCATTTGAATGGAGAGTTCAAAAGAATAGCAAGGAGAGGTAAGAAAGCCTTCCCCAGTGATCAATGCAAAGAAATAGAGAAAAACAATAGAATGGGAAAGACTAGATGTCTTCAAGAAAATTAGAGATACCAAGGGAACATTTCATGCAAAGATTGGCACAATAAAGGGCGGAAATGTTATGGACCTAACAGAAGCAGAAGATATTAAGAAGAGGTGGCAAGAACACACAGAAGAACTGTGTAAAAAAGATCTTCATGATCCAGACAACCATGATGATGTGATCACTCACCTAGAGCCAGACATCCTGGAATTCAAAGTAAAGTAAGCCTTAGGAAATATCACTACGAAAAAAGCTAGTGGAGGTGATGGAATTCCAATGGAGCTGTTTCAAATCCTAAAAGATGATGCTGTGAAAGTGCTGCAATGAGTATGCCATCAAATCTGGAAAACTCAGCAGTGGACACAGGACCAGAAAAGGTCAGTTTTCATTCCAATCCCAAAGAAAGGCAATGCCAAAGAATGTTCAAACTACTGCACAATTGCATTCATCTCACATGCTAGCAAAGTAATGCTCAACATTCTCCAAGCTAGGCTTCAACAGTATATGAACTGTGAATTTCCAGATGTTCAAGCTATATTTAGAAATGGCAGAGGAACCAGAGATCAAATTGCCAACATCAACTAGATCATTGGAAAAGCAAGAGAGTTCCAGAAAAATATCTATTTCTGCTTTATTGGCTATGCTACAGCCTTTAACTGTGTGCATCACAACAAACTGTGGAAAATTCTGAAAGAGATGGGAATACCAGACCACCTGACCCGCCTCCTGAGAAATCTGTGTGCAGGTCAAAAATCAACAGTTAGAACTGGACATGGAACAACAGACTAGTTCCAAATCGGGAAAGGAGTACATCAAGGCTATATATTGTTACCCTGTTTATTTAACTTATATGCAGAGTACAGCATGAGAAATGCTGGGCTGGATGAAGTATAAGCTAGAATCAAGATTGCCAGGAGAAATATCAATAACCTCAGATATGCAGATGACACCACCTTTGAGGCAGAAAGCAAAGAGGAACTAAAGAGCCTTTTGATGAAAGTGAATAAGGAGAGTGAAAACTTGGCTTAAAGCTCAACATTCAGAAAACTAAGATCATGGTATCTGGTCCCATTATATCATGGCAAATAGATGGGGAAACAGTGCATACAGTGACAGACTTTATTTTGGGGGGCTCTAAAATCACTACAGATGGTGACTGTAGCCATGAAATTAAAAGATGCTTGCTCCTTGGAAGAAAAGCTATGACCAATCTAGACAGCATATTAAAAAGCAGAGACATTACTTTGCTGACAAAGGTCAAAGGTCCATCTAGTCAAAGCTATGGTTTTTCCAGTAGAAATGTATAGATGTGAGAGTTGGACTATAAAGAAAGCTGAGTGCTGAAGAACTGATGCTCTTGAACTGTGGTGTTGGAGAAGACTCTTGAGAGTCCCTTGGGCAGCAAGAAGATCCAACCAGTCCATCCTAAAGGAAATCAGTCCTGAATATTCATTGAAAGGACTGATGCTGAAGCTGAAAATCCAATACTTCGGCCACTTGATGTGAAGAACCTACTCACTGGAAAAGACCCTGATGCTGGGAAAGATTGAAGGCAGGAGGAGAAAGGGATGAGAGATGATGAGATGGTTGGATGGCATCACCGACATGATGGACATGAGTTTGAGTAGACTCTGGGAGTTGGTTATGGACAAGGAAACCAGCAGTGCTGTAGTCCATTGGGTTGCAAAGAGTCAGATGCTACTGAGTGAATGAACTGACTGATAGACTGATCAAGAAATCTGATAATTTTTCTCTTCATTTGTAGGTGCTTGCTAGCAATGATTTTTTTTCCCTACTCCTGTTTAGGAATTAATATATTGTAACTGTAGAGGAACTAAAAAGCCTCTTGATGAAAGTGAAAGAGGAGAGTGAAAAAGTTGGCTTAAAGCTCAACATTCAGAAAATGAAGATCATGGCATCTGGTCCCATCACTTCATGGGAAATAGATGGAAAAACAGTGGAAACAGTGTCAGATTTTATTTTTTGGGGCTCCAAAATCACTGCAGATGGTGATTGCAGCCATGAAATTAAAAGACACTTACTCCTTGGAAGAAAAGTTATGATCAACCTAGATAGCATATTCAAAAGCAGAGCCATTACTTTGCCGACTAAGGTCCATCTAGTCAAGGGTATGGTTTTTCCAGTAGTCATGTATGGATGTGAGAGTTGGACTATGAAGAAAGCTAAGCACCAAAAATTGATTCTTTTGAACTGTGGTGTTGGAGAAGACTCTTGAGAGTCCCTTGGGCTACAAGGAGATCCAACCAGTCCATTCTGAAGGAGATCAGCCCTGGGATCTCTTTGGAAGGAATGATGCTGAAGCTGAAACTCCAGTACTTTGGCCACTTCATGCGAAGAGCTGACTCATTGGAAAAGACTCTGATGCTGGGAGGGATTGGGGGCAGGAGGAGAAGGGGACAACAGAGGATGAGATGGCTGGATGGCATCACTGACTCAATGAACATGAATCTGAATGAACTCCGGGAGTTGGTGATGGACAGAGAGGCCTGGCATGCTGCAGTTCATGGGGTCGCAAAGAGTTGGACACGACTGAGCGACTGAACTGAACTGAATTGCTATGCACATCTATCTGAAAAATAAGAGTTATCTTTGTTTATCAGTAAAGAATTGAAAAAATTTTTAAAAACAGCAATCAAAGCAAGGCAATATACTGTCTGTGAGAATGCCAAGACATGCATGGATATGTTCTAAGTCTCTTCAGTCTTGTCCAAATCTTTGAGACCGTATGGACTGTTGCCCACCAGGCTCCTCTGTCCATGGGATTCTCCAGGAAAGAATACTGTACAGGGTTTCCATTTCCTCCTCCAAGGGGGATCGTCCCAACCCAGGGATTGTACCCTGCATCTCTTGTGTCTCCTGCATCAGCAAGCATGTTCTTTACCACTAGCACCACTGGGGGAAATAACAGATCAAAGGAGTGGAAAGAAAAGAAATCAGAAGAGGTCATCTGGGTTTCATGTACCTCATGAAACCTCCATTAGTAGAACCAGTTCATCTATTAAAATGCATTTGGGTACTCTGCTTGCTGAAACCTAGACTGTCATAATCAAGTTCTTCCTTACCTGTAGAAAGAATGAGAAAGGTAAAAGAGAAATTTTGGATAAGGAAGAAAAAAGAGAGTCATAGGAAGCTAGGAGCAGAATTCAGTTCAATTCAGTCACTCAAACATCTCCAGCTCTTTGCAACCCTATGGACTGCAGTATGCTAGGCTTCCCTATCCATCACCAACTCCTGGAGCTTACTCAAACTTAATGTCCATTGAGTAGGTAATGCCATCCCCCTTTCCTCCTGCCTTCAATTTTCCCAGTAACCGGGTCTTTTCTAATGAGTCAGTTCTTTGCATCAGGTGGCCAAAGTATTAGAGCTTCAGCTTCAACATCAGTCCTTCCAGTAAATATTCAGGACTGATTTCCTTGGATTGACTGGTTTTATCTCCTTGCAGTCCAAGGGACTCAAGAGTCTTTTCCAGCACAACAGTTCAAAAGCTTCAATTCTTTGGCACTCAGCTTTCTTTATGGTCCAATTTTCACTTCTGTACAGTCATGACTACGGGAAAAACCATAGCTTTAACTAGATGAATCTTTGTTGGTAAGTAATGTCCTGGTTTTTAATATTCTAATTTGGTCATAGCTTTTCTTCCACGAAGCAAGCATCTTTTAATTTCATGGCTGAAGTCACTATCTGCAGTGATTTTGGAGCCCAAGAAAGTAGTCTGTCACATTTTCCATCATTTCCCCAACAATTTTTCTCTGAAGTGATGGGACTGGATCCATGATCTTAGTTTTTTAAATGTTGAGTTTTAAGCCAGCTTTTTCACTTTCCTCTTTTACTTTCATCAAGAGGGTCTTTAGTTCCTCTTCTCTTTCTTCTATAGTTTAGTTTAGTTCAGTTGCTCAGTCATGTCTGACTCTTTGCGACCTCATGAACTGCAGCATGCCAGGCCTCCCTGTCCATCATCAACTCCTGGAGTTACTCAATCTCAGGTCCCTCAGTCGGTGGTAAAAGTGGTGTCATCTGCATATCTGAGGTTATTGATATTTCCCCATGTAATTTGTATTCCAGCTTGTGCTTCATCCACTCCAGCATTTTGCCTGATGTACTCTGCATATAAGTTAAATAAGCAAGGTGACAATATACAGTGCTATTCCTTTCCTCAATTTGGAACCAGGCTGTTTTTTTCCATTTCTGGTTCTAACTGTTGCTTCTTGACCTCCATACAGATTTTTCAGGAGGCAGGTATGGTAATATGGTATTCCTATATCTTTACAAATTTTCCATGGTTATTTGTGATCCACACAGTCAAATGTTTTAGCATAGTCAATGAAGCAGAAGTAGATGCTTTTCTGAAATTCTCTTGCTTTTTTCTATGATCCAGTGGATGTTGGCAATTTTATCTCTGGTTCCTCTGCCTTTTCTAAATCCAGTTGAACATCTGGAAGTTCTTGATTTGTGTACTGTTGAAACCTAGGTTGTAGAAGTTTGGAGGATATAGATAAAAACAAAAAAGAGGCTGAAAGTTGAGACATAGAAGGACAGAACACATAGGGCATTTGACTTAAAATTTAAAGGTTAAAAAAACTTAAAAATAGTATCTATATAAAGCCTATTCACAATGTGCATAGAATTCTAGAAGCTCTTGTGCAAACTGACTCCCATTGAGGTGCAGAGGAAAATATCCAGATGTTAGTGATAGACCTGGAACTAGTCTAGTTGTGTAGCCTTAAGTTAACCAGTTATGAACTACAGTGGTCTTTTATAAACCGAGATTAAAAATACTCAGCATGTACCTTTCATGCAGAGATTCTGTACAGACATAAATCATTTGGCATGTCATGGCCTCATAAATGTGAGCCCCCCTTTCTTTTGAGGGAATTTTGTTTAATCTTTGTTGGCATGTTAAAATGGACTCAAATTACTGCTTTCATAATCTAAAAATGGAACTCATTCAGATACGTGTGGGCATAGAGTGTTCTAGTTAAATGTTACTTAGATAACATGGCTGCCCAGCAGTTGTTTCAATAATGTGCTCAAACTTGACTACTTATTTTAAGCCCAATTGAGTGTCTTTCTGAAAGCTGGTTAAAACTTCATTAAAATTTGTAACTCTATAAAAGCAGATAGTACATTTTCTCTTAATTACTAATGGTTATCATTTTAAAAACTGGGAGTTAGTGAAGGACAGGGAAGCCTGGTGTGCTGCAGTCCATGGGGTTGCAAAGAGTTGGACATAGAGACTGAATAAAAACAACTGTTTTAACTCTTCCCTTCCTGAGCTGTAAAAATGTATTGCTTCTATATATGAAGTGACAACATGGCAACAGTACAATTTTATAAATTTTTGAGAAATGCAAAACTAGCTGTCTGCACAGGATTTGTCCTCCTGACTGCAGGGCCGTGCAGAGCCGGGATACCTCTGTTCAGTTTAATACTATGTCACTCTGAGGATGCATATGGAGAAAGCAAAGATATCTCAGGTTGGCAGAGGATATAGAAAAAGTTCCTTCATAGAGTTATGACCTCATGTTTCCTTCATTCCTACTTCTCAGCCAAAACATTCATCCCAGTCTGTCTGCTGCATCTGTCTTTTCTTATGTCACAAATAGATTTTGTCCCTGGCTTAACAAAATGGAAAACCAATCACTTACTCCTCAGAGTAAAGAAATAAATCAAATTCCTACATGAAAGCCAAGCTCAAAGGTGAAGTAAGTAGCAGAACGGAAGAAGGTAGAACTCTCATGGGAGGAAGTAAAAGTAAGAAGAAAATGATGCAGAACAGGGAGATTTGGTGAGGGGGGTATTGTATCATTGAGACAAATTTAAATAAGTACAATTAATCCATTAAAATATTCTATTCCAATAATGAAATAAGTATTTCATACATATGAAATATGTATAATCTAAATTCTAAATAGGAAATATTAATATTATATAGCATCATATAGAGATCTGATGCAAGAAAACTTCATGTGACAGCTAATTACAGGTAATGGTAACACGGAAAAGTTCTTGAAAGGTGATAACAACTCTGATGTGTGAGCTCTTTTATCTGCTGTTTATTCTACCATACAGTCTATTCACAGGGAAGCAGATTATTATCTACAAGGAAACATCAAATCCTATTGCTCCTCCTCAGTGGTTTCCCATTTCATTGAGTGTTAATGTGCACATTCTTATAATGTTGCCAGGACTGATTTAGTCGGGCCCTTGCTTCTGACCTAACTTTCTGTTTTCTCCCTTCATTCTGTTTCTGCCACTCTGGCCTACTTGGAGTTTCTGAAACACACTAGACCTACTCCTGCCTCTTTGCTGTGTCTTTTGTCTTTTGAAATTCATGCCCCTATATGTCCTCATGGCCAATGTTCTCATCTCCTTCCTGTCTTTGCTGCATGAGGCCATCCCTGAACAAGTAATGTAAATAGAAAACTGCTTTGCTTCGTTTGTTTTCTGTAGCATTTAACACCTTCTGACATGTTATGTACCTTACTGTCTGCTGTTTTGTCCAAGGCTGTATGGCTATCATCTAGAAGAGGTCTGGCACACAGTAGGAGGTGCATAAATTATTAGTGGATAAATGGAATAAGTAAAAGAATGAGCATGGCATTCTACCTTTCTTTATTTTCATGATTTCTTTGAACATACACGGATCATATGTATGTTACAAACATTTATATCCACCAAATCACCATGAATGTGTCAACTTCCAATACTTAGAATGATACTTTAAAAGCTTGACTATAAGTCAAGTACTTTTACTGATATGAAAAACCATGTGTTTGGAAATAACTGAATAGCATGTGCAAATTGATCCATGTTTTTGAAACTTACACAATAATATATATTCAGGTGTCTAGTCAAATTTCCTGACTTTTAGTACACCTTAGTTTCAGTCAGTTCAGTTCAGTTCAGTCGCTCAGTCGTGTCCGACTCTTTACGACGCCATGAATCGCAGCACGCCAGGCCTCCCTGTCCATCACCAACTCCTGGAGTTCACTCAGACTCACGTCCATCGAGTCCGTGATGCCATTCAGCCATCTCATTCTCTGTTGTCCCCTTCTCCTCCTGCCCCCAATCCCTCCCAGCATCAGGGTCTTTTCCAATGAGTCAACTCTTCGCATGAGGTGGCCAAAGTACTGGAGTTTCAGCTTTAGCATCATTGCCTCCAAAGAAATTCCAGGGCTGATCTCCTTTAGGATGGACTGGTTGGATCTGCTTGCAGTTCCACGGACTCTCCAGAGTCTTCTCCAACACCACAGTTCAAAAGCATCAGTTCTTCGGCGCTCAGCTTTCTTCACAGTCCAACTCTCACATCAATGCATGACCACTGGAAAAACCATAGCCTTTACTAGATGGATCTTTGTTGGCAAAGTAATGTCTCTGCTTTTCAATATACTATCTGGGTTGGTAATAACTTTTCTTCCAAGGAGTAAGCGTCTTTTAATATCATGGGTGCAATCACCATCTGCAGTGATTTGGGAGCCCAAAAAATAAAGTCTGACACTGTTTCCACTGTTTCCCCATCTGTTTCCCATGAAGAGATGGGACCAGATGCCATGATCTTCATTTTCTGAACGTTGAGCTTTAAGCCAACTTTTTCACTCTCCTCTTTCACTTTCACCAAGAGGCTTTTTAGTTCCTCTTCACTTTATACCATAAGGCTGGTGTCATCTGCATATCTGAGGTTATTGATATTTCTCCCAGCAATCTT
>SJYR01001637.1:297947-313987 GCA_006410655.1 Kobus ellipsiprymnus | reverse complement strand
TTTGGTGTTGGAGAAGACTCTTGAGAGTCCCTTGGACTGCAAGGAGATCCAACCAGTCCATTCTAAAGGAGATCAACCCTGGGATTTCTTTGGAAGGACTGATGCTAAAGCTGAAACTCCAGTACTTTGGGCACCTCATGCCAAGAGTTGACTCATTGGAAAAGACTCTGATGCTGGGAGGGATTGGGGGCAGGAGGTGAAGGGGACGACCAAGGATGAGACGGCTGGATGGCATCACTGACTTGATGGACGCGAGTCTGAGTGAACTCCAGGAGTGGTGATGGACAGGGAGGCCTGGCGTGCTGCAATTCATGGGGTCACAAAGAGTCGGACACAACTGAGTGACTGAACTGAACTGAACTGAACTGATAATGGTAAAAAATATTTAGAAGTCATTGAAATCTTTCAGGTAAATTGTAATAAAAATTTTTGACCTAGGATTCTGTTGTGGGTGTAAGTTTGGTCAAACGACTTCCTTTTCCAAAACTTGTGTATAGCAATATAGGCACCACTTAGTATTATTTCCTAATGATCTGCCAATTAATTATTCTTTATTTACTGTTTTAAAGTCTCACATGAGTGAAGTTTTTGGCAATCATTATGTAGGTAAGCATATGTACTATTCTAGGGCCTATGCCACCACAAAGAATATTGGTGCTTCCTGCCTGTTATGGGCTGAGTCATATCCTTCCTAAATCCATATGTTGAAGTTCTAACTTCCAGCGTCTGAGAATGTGACTCTATTTGAATACAAAGTTTTTGAAGAGGTGACTAAGTTAAAGTTGGGCTCTTATCCATCCTTACTTGTCCTTATAAGAAGAGGAAATTCGTGTACATGGAGGGACATCAGGAATGTATGTTTCCAGAAGAAAAGCCATTTTGAGGACATAGAAGATGACCATTTGAAAGGCAAAGAAAAAGACCTCAGGTAGGACCAAAAGTGCTTGAATTCTAGCCTCCAGAACAATAAGAGCACGAATCTCTATTGTTTAAATCACCTAGTCTCTGCCATTTTGTTATGGCTACTGTAATGGACTAATAAACTGCCACATCCAGGCTCTTCCATATGCCTGGAGGTATATACAAGCCACGTTCTCAATGGCTCTGAGTTTCCTATGGTATCTATGTCCAAAGAGGTTTAGTCCTTCCTAATTATACACTGCCTTGGGGGTAACAGTAGCATCTGAGGACAGCATAGCCTCCACAGGGTCATGAATAAAAAAAACAAGTGAATGGTTTATTTAGACTCTGTTGATGTAGTCGGGGATCTGTACCTACAATCTAGTTTAATGTTTTGGTTAGTACATGATAAATTGAAGATATCATATAACACCTAAAGTGTTATTTCTGAGGGGAAAATGACCATTCTGAAAATAACACATTTGAATACTGGATTGCCTCTATTTTATTACAATTGGTGATGGCTTCTATATGAAGAATACAAGGAATTGAAAACAACAAGGATAATAGAAAAGCGAATAAAGTCATCTCTGGATGTCCTTCCCAAAGAAGCTGAGGAAACCAATCTGGCTGTGGCAGCTGGCCCCTGCAGGTGGAGCTGGGCCACCAAATGCACAGAATAGAAAAGATGGGATTCATTTGTTAAGAGGAGTCCGGTGTCAATGGCAAGAGTTCTGGTCCAGCAGACAAGGCAAAGTGTAACAGAAGAGAGCCCTGGAAGTGAAAAAGACTGAAATCAGAGTGAGGGGACAGATTAGGACTCTAGGTGAATTTTACAACTGTGGCATGTTTTCTGTGAGGCACAGTCAAATTGGAGGCAAGAGATGGAAAATATGGGCTGGATGCTAAGGGACTCACCTGTAGACTGGGGTTGGGTCCCAGAAAGAAATGGGTTTTCTGGGCCAAAATCTTAAAACAGAAACCTCATCCATTAGACCAGGTTACCACAGCAGGCAGCAAATAGGAAATGCTGAGACTATGTCAATATGTGACAATTTAGAAGTCATTACTGCATTCCAGATAGCAGGCTGCAGACCCCCTAAACCTAATGCAAACATGGCTTGAGGAAAAAGTGGAGACCATCTGTGGTTTCAATAAGGAGGGGCTGGGGAAGCTGTGACACATATATTTAATTCTGCTCTCTTCTTTTATTTAACATCAAAGGAATTGTCCACATCATATGATTTCTCCACAAAGCCCCAAATTGAGGTACAAGAGAGTGGAGTAATATCATTCCCCACTGTTGTAATGTAATGTTTCCTAATCCATCTTTCCCCTCATCCACATTGAAACATAGATAACGTCAGCTACTGGGCACTTTTCTTAATTCCTACTACAGAATTACCTGTAACACTAATCTAAAATAACACCAACTTGCATTCATATAGAATTTGTATATTTGCTGAATGTTTTGTGTCTCTGATCTAATTTTTTTAGCATGCTGCTTTATTCTGATGTCTTAGGTTCTGCTAAATTACAGTTCAGAGCTAGATGTTTTCCAGGAAAGAAGCAGCTGCTCTGCAGTTTGTTACACAAGTGTAGGTCTTCTCGAAGAATTAAAATGTGAGTGGCAGCTCATATATTCTGGGGATTTAGGGAAGAGGAACTAGGTCCTTCAAAATCTTTTTGGAAACGTTCCTATGTTCCCGAGTGCCATGATCATAAAAACAGTGCAAAAATTGGCTGATTTTTTTTTTTTAAGAATTTTTAGAACTTACAATTCAGATATGGCAAGGCAGAGGCAACTCTCAAAACTGCCCCATTGAAGAGTATCATTTGGAGCAACCGTGACTGAGTGAATATTCATTCTGTAGCATCAAAGGCAGTTAGCAACTTTGATTAATTGGATATATTAGAAATAGAAATATAGAAGGAAAGATTTTTTTTTAAAAAGCTTCAGAAAACCAGGTGATTTTCTGAGAAAAGCAGAGTCATCTTGGTAAAGAAACAAATGGTTAGTGTCTGTACTAGAAAACAATATTGTGATTTAAACTAAGGGTTTTTTATTTCATTGCTTTCAAGATGTGAGGAAGAGCATCACTTTGTGGAAGGCCAAAGACATCATGCCCACTTGGAGTCATAATTTAAACATTCAGAGAGAGATTAGTGAATTCATGATTCTATTTTCCATCTTATAGGCAGCAGAAAATTGGCCTTATCCCTTTCCTTTAAACAAGTCTTGTCTTAGGACACAAATTTGTTGTTGGCAGAATTTCTCTGTCTCCTTCTCTCCAGTTTCCTCTCTCTTCTCCTGGATATCTCTCTGATGTAACCAACACAGTTTCCAGTAATTGGTTTCTAGCCTTTTCCCAAGTGGTACTTTCAAATATGCATATGTCCTGGCAACTTTTGCCCCTTTGTCAGTTTCATAACCATATCCTCATTACCTCTTCATTTACAGTAATAGAAAGTGTACCTTGTCTGAAAGTTGTCCTTGAATTAACATGCATTTAAGTTTTTCTTCTACATGCTTAATTCTTCTCATGACTGAATTATTTTGTAAATCTGCCTTCCACAAGCCTATATTTTGTCTTCCTGAACCCCAGTTTATCCATGATTATATCCTTAATGTCACCTCCAAAACCTCATTAGTGTGATCATTGACCATCTTTACATTTCCAAGCTATTAGGTTCACTCTAGCTGTGATAGATCGCCCAGTCATTAGAATTAGTGTGGAAATTTAGCTGTAAGTTCCATCTGCCTCCTTAATCTTATGGACTGCTCTTAAATTTTGATACCTTCCTTTAGATTTATACAATTGTCTATCCCACGCTCACATACCATTGACTTTACTCCTATGTGTGGAGAATTTGAGCTTCTTTAACTAATCTTTCCATTCTGAGGCATCCTGCTTCTACCTGAGCTCTAATCTGGAAAGCATATTGCAAATAAATGATACTTGGAAAAACAATCTTTGACTTATAATAAAGTAGCATTATACAGAGTATTTTTAGCCACCAGCTGTGCAAGCAATAAGTAAGAGACTTTGAAGTTCTAAAAATATTTGGGATGTGTCAAGTGGGAGTTGGCAAATACCTTGGGGTGAGAAAAGCCCTAGATAAGATACATCTGGCATACATTTTTAGGATGTCCTATTTTTAGTCTGTTTTTTGATTTCTGCAGAGATCCAGGGGTGTTTCTCTGAAAAGGAAGCAAAATGACAGACTGTCTTTAGTGAACAAGATAATCTCTGAAGTTTTTTCTCTCCCTTCCTTTTGTCCTTCAAATTAAAATTGTTATGATGCCTGACCTTAGTCTTAAATCATAAATAATAAGAAAACTTTGGATAAAAAGTGATATTATGAGTGATAAAACACATATTTATAACATTAAAATATTTTGTTTTTTGGTTACAGCTATGAATGTTATTGCCATGATTGTTTTCCTAGTTATTTTTATTGACTAATTATTGCAAACCTTTCAGCAAATTCTTTTTTGGTAGGGGGCTCACATCTAGCTCATGTATTTCATACAGTATATTTAATTGAATTCTTATCATAAGTAGTTCAGTGAAAGTGAATGAAATCCAAGGAAAAATAAAATTTTGTGATAACGTTTATGTTCTAGTCCTAATATTACCAGTTCTCAGCATATATCCTGACTTCTATTTTCAACGTGATTATAGCATTGCTGGTACTGCTGCTAAATCGCTTCAGTCGTGTCCAACCCCATAGACAGCAGCCCACCAGGCTCCCCCGTCCCTGGGATTCTCCAGGCAAGAACACTGGAGTGGGTTGCCATTTCCTTCTCCAATGCATGAAAGTGAAAAGTGAAAGTGAAGTCACTCAGTCGTGTCTGACTCGTAGCCACCCCATGGACTGCAGCCCACCAGGCTCCACTGTCCATGGGATTTTCCAGGCAAGAGTACTGGAGTGGGATGCCATTGCCTTCTCCAATGCATGAAAATGAAAAGTGAAAGTGAAGTTACTCAGTCGTGTCCGACTCGTAGCCACCCCATGGACTGCAGCCTACCAGGCTCCTCTGTCCGTGGGATTTTCCTGGTAAGAGTACTGGAGTGGAATATAGCATTGAGTCCCTAGATAATGTCCTTGTATCCTACTCAGAAATCAGGCTGAAAATTTTCTGTGGCCATCGGTAAAAATTCAACACCCAAACCTCCTAATAGGTATGGAAATGGAGGAGGGCAAGAAGGAGGGTATGAGTATGTTCCTGTATAGAGGTGGGATAACCATTCAAGTGTTCATGGTGAATTCTGCTTTTTACTACATAATTAGGGTCCTGATGAGAGAGTATGGATATGAGAGTTGGACTATAAAGAAAGCTGAGAATTGATGCTTTTGAACTATAGTGTTGGAGAAGACTCTTGAGAGTCCCTTGGACTGCAAGGAGATCCAACCAGTCCATCCTAAAGGAGATCAGTCCTGAGTGTTCATTGGAAGGACTGATGTTGAAGCTGAAACTCCAATACTTTGGCCACCTGATGTGAAGAGCTGACTCATTGGAAAAGACAACCAATACAGTATTGTAAAGTTAAAAAAAAAAAAAAAAAAAAAGACGCTGATGCTGGGAAAGATTGAAGGTGGAAGATGGGGACAACAGAGGATGAGAAGGTTGTATGGCACCACCAACTCAATGGACATGAGTTTGGGTAAACTCCAGGAATTGGTGATGGACAGGGAGGCCTGGTGTGCTGCAGTCTATGGGGTCTCAAAGAGTTGGACACAACTGAATGACTGAAATGAACTGAACTAGAGTCCTGAAAAAAAGAAAAAAAAATATGATTAATTTGTGGGTTAAATGTCTCAAATTTACACACTTACCCATAAAGTCTGCTAATTAAAGATTTTTAGCTAAAGGTGAGTACTGGTCATCAACAGATCTTTATCCAGTTTTCACCTCTGTTTTCCTTTTATGCTATGGATTATGAAACCGTTGCTTTCTTGTCATCTTCCTGTCAAATCTTCTACAGTTTGTAAAAAGGACATTTGATGAACAGGCTTTTCTTTAAAAGTCTGCCACTTTTTCCATCTATATGAAACTTTCATTCTCTCTTTGTGATAGCTTTGGGTTGCTATAAATATTTCCTGAGTCTATTTGTCAAGAGAGTGTATTATTTGACAAAATATAGCTGTTTTGGAAACGATATATTAGAAGACTTTTACTGCAATTCCCTTATAATGGTGATTTTTAAGTATTTTCAAGATACAATAATTTTTTGACTTGTCTTTTCTCAGTGACTTAAATTTACAAATTTCAATTCATAATTATCATACATTTATCTTTAGTATATTTATGCCTCCAAAACCATTTCAACCCTCTGGTGATCCAAGATTTTTTTTTTCCCAACTGAAGAAATGTATTTAATTTAGATTTCTCTTTATAGAAAGAAGGTTCAGGAAAACGTGTTTGGGATAATCAGTGTAGTTGTGGTGTACCTGTGTAAAAATTTATAGAAATCTTAAATTTGTCATATCTGTTAATTCTCTACAGAACTTAAAATTGTAATAAAACCAAAAGGTTAGGTTTCAGTATTCACTAGAAGATAAATTGTACACATTTAATATTACTGATATTTTTTAAAGTCTCTATTTTGTCACAGTGTCTCAAATTTTAAATCACATTTTAAAATGCAGTGAGAAGAGAAATTTACTTGATTGTCTGCTGGGACACAGTTGTCAGCAGTATTGACATTTGGTAAGTTTCTATAACATCTTTGAGAAGAGATGGAAAGAGTTTCTGTGTCAGATTTCATCACAAATAGCCAACTAACCTTTTGACAATGTAAAAGGCAACCTGTTTGATCCTAAGACAGAGAGAGAGCTGGCAAGAAAATTATATCTTTAAAAAGTCATATTTTCTACTTGAGCAAGTATCTGAATATAAATCTAAACTTATATTCCAAAACAAGTCTCAGATTGCATTTGAAAAGTGCTTCAATTCATGTCTCTGAATTATCTTTATGATTCATGTATTGAACTTTTATTACCATTGAAGGGAATTACTGGAGATATATATGTCTGAGTGAATTAAGACACTATGTTTTGTGATATTTGATTAGAAACTGAGGGAGCGTTAATGGCTTGGCATGCTGACCTTTTATGGATTGTTGAAGAGAGTATTTATTAGGAAAGGGGAAACTTTTGATGTTTCTGATATTAATGATTCATCAAATAAATTAAGGTTAAAATATCTTCTTCTTACCACCACCCAAAATCAGAAAGATGGTCCTTTATCACTATACTTGTGAGATGATACTGCAAGTGCTGAAATAAAGTAGAGAGTTATCAAAGCCTTTTTTCTTATGAGAAAATGTCATTCCTGTCATCAGTAGATAATGCAGTCCAGCCATCACTGGCCATTACATTGGCTTTCTTTCCTTGGTCAATAGCTTAGGAACTGAACCATAGCATTTATAATTCAGTGGTTTCTACGTACCTGTCTTACTTTGTCACTGGCTCAGGGGAATTTGATGTATGAGTTTTGCCTCAGTGAGTCAGTTTTATTGATGCTTCTTGTTGTAAAAGTTGTATAAATAGGACCAACTTTCCTGGGAAAGATCCTTCTTGCCATAGACTTTAAATTGCTCATAAAATTCTAATTTTACTCTAGGAGATCTAAATTTAGAAATTAAGCCCATAAAATCAAATTCAGGGTTATTTCATGCATGATAATTCAGAGAAGTAAATAATTGAAAATATTATAAGAACAACAATTTTTTTTTTTATCCACAGAGGTGAATTTGACAGAATCAAATATTCCCCAAAATCCAAAAATAGAGAAATTAAATATAATTATATGCAAAAGCCCATTCTATAATGATTCACTAGAATTCTGTGATAGAAACCATAGAGACTATGGGCTAGAGGTCTAATGCCTATTTTTAGATAAATGCTTCATCTCAAACAATGGGCTAGAACCTAGATCTGTGCATTTAAAAGAGTCCGAGATTGTTCTCTGCTCTTACTGAGTAAGAAAACTCTACTCACTTACCTGTTAAAACAGGAAAGTGAAAGTGAAAGTGAAGTCGCCCAGTCCTGTCCGACTCTTTGCGACCCCATGGACTGTAGCCTACCAGGCTCCTCTGTCCATGGGATTTTCCAAGCAATAGTACTGGAGTGGATTGCCATTTAATCCAGTGGTTTGAACCACTATTGAGGAATATCACTGGTAATCAGTTAAAACCCCAGTTTCCCTATGAATGTATATAGGGTGAAATTATATTAACTACAGAATGCAGGAATCTACAGGATAAGAAATGAAAAAGCAGGGCCAATATAATTGATACTGTTTAAGCACTAGACAAAAACAAGGCTCAGACTTCCTCATAATGGCATTTTCATAGTCTAGGGCACACTTCTATACATCAATAATCTAACATTTAGATTTAGATTACTATTTAGTTAGTAAGATGTCTAAAGGAAGAAAATAAAATGAGTAAGAACCAAGTGTCAAAGAGAGAGTGGTCAATAATGTTTTCAGAAATGAAAAGTCAATATGTATCTCCATATTAAAGAATCACAGTATTGAAGAACCAGGATAATCTAAAACCCCACCTAAATTTAACTCCAGGATGCTAAAATGAAACAATCCTAAATCTTTGAGGGAAAGAAAAAGAGAAAAAAACACAACAAATCACACCTGGTTATCTAAAAAAGAATAAGGGTTGGAGTAGAAGTCTCGTCAGCAAAGCAGTGAAAAAAATACAAAGTACTGAGAGAAAAAAAAATCAACTTAGAGTTTATACTCAAGCACATTAAGAAGCAACTCAATTTTAAAATGGGCAAAAACCCTGGATACTTCAACAAAGAAACTATAGAGAGGGCAAGTAAGCATACGAAAAAGAGCTCAACATCATATATCAGTAGAAAGGTGCAAATTAAAACAGATGTCACTGTACCTGTCACTATACCTTGATTCAGAGAAGGCAATGGCACCCCACTCCAGTACTCTTGCCTGGAAAACCCCATGGATGAAGGAGCCTGGAAGGCTGCAGTCCATGGGGTCGCTACGAGTCAGACATGACTGAGCGACTTCACTTTCAATTTTCACTTTCCACTTTCATGCATTGGAGAAGGAAATGTCAACCCACTCCAGTGTTCTTGCCTGGAGAATCCCAGGGACTGTAGAGCCTGGTGGGCTGCCATCTATGGGGTTGCACAGAGTTGGACATGATTGAAGCGACTTAGCAGCAGCAACAGCAGCATACCTTGATTAGAATGGCCAAAATGCAGCACACTGATGAGACCAAATGCTGGTGAGGAAGTGGAGCAGCAGGAACTCTGATTTATTGCTTTGGGAATGCAAAATGACTTAATGTATTCTTACCATACTACCCAGCAACCATTCTCCTTGGTATTTGTCAAAATGAATTAAAAACTTAGGTCCACATAAAAACCTGCATGCAGGTTTTTATATCCTTAGGTAGATGAATGGATAAATAAACTGGCACATCTGGACAATAGAATATTATTTAAAAGGAAATGAACTATCAAACCATAGAAACATGGAGAAATCATCAACCTGTGTCACTAAGAAAAGCAATCTGAAAAGACCATACATGCTGTATGATTTTTAACTATATAATATTCTAGAAAAGGCAAAACTATGGAGACAGGTGAAAAAGTCAAGTTGCCAAGAATTGGGCGAGAGGTGAAGGGTGAATAGCTATAGCATACAGAATATTTCAATCTGTAAAATTATTCTGGGTGATACCATAATGGTAGATACATGTCATTATACATTTGTCAAAACCCATAGACTATATTACACCAAGAAAGAGCCCTAATGTAGACATGAACTTTGCATGATGATGATATTTTAATATAGATTCATCAGCTGTGACAAATGTACCCCTCTGGTACAGGATGTTGATAATGAAGGAGGCTGTGAATGTGTGGGCGCTCAATTCTGCTGTGAACCTGAAACAACTCATAAAAAATCTATTAAAAGATAGAGCATATCAACAGGCCAATAAAATAGAAAATTTGGAGGATAAGACATGAAAAAAGACTAAAATTTAAGTATAAAATAGGTGACATAATTATAGATTCAATAGTAGTTTTAAAACTATAGAAAGTTCATTTGGATAAAGCAAAACTTAGATGAAATTTCTCATGAAGAAATAAAGAAATAAAGAACTTTATACTTCTATAAGCAGAATAAATTGCTACATAGATATATAATACTTTTTATCACAAAAATACTATGAAAAGAAAAAGCAGATTAATAGCATTTTGAGAAAGAAGCAAAATACCATTTACAATAATAAATGTAGTTCAGTTCAGTTGCTCAGTTGTGTCCAACTCTTTGCAACCGCATGCAGAAATCCTAAGTAAATATTAACTACCTATAATCAACAATTTATGTAACTATCAGTACATCTATATTTAACAACAAAACATTATGACCAAGCAGTTTGTTTTCTTTTTCTTTCCAAAAATGCCCTTGTAGGAAGGCACTTTCAGATATTCTACCCCCTTCCTCCCTGAAACTCTCAACTTTGACTCTCCTCTTATTAAATAATGTCATTGATTTCCTTTATTTCTCAAAGACTTATTCCTGGTCTCCTATCATTCTCTCTAAAGATAATTTTTTTGTGAATTCTTAGATGCATGGACATGGAGATGATGCTTCCAATATCCTGGCTGTTCAGATACCCTTAATCTGCTCTCCTAAAGTGATCTTAACTTCTCTCCTGTTTCATCCATTCAATTCTAAGGTCCCATCCAGAGTTTTCATTGTCAGTAACTTAACTCCACCACAATTTTGTTTTACCTAACTCTCTTTCTGATCTGTTTTTTTTTTTTTTTTTTTTTTCCCCCTTTTTCAACATGCTTTCTCTTTTATCAGCTATGGATAGGCTGGCAACAAAATTCAGGTTTCCTTCATCTGAGAATGTGTTTATTTCCCGTTCACCTTGAAGAACATTTTTGTGGAGTAAAGAACTCTGAATGGCATTAGTATGTGAAAACCCTCATGACATTTCCACCGTTTCAGCTGAGAAATCCATTGTCATTTGAACTGTTTTCTAAGTAATGGGCCATTTCTCTCTTGCTGCTCCTAGGATTTTTTCTGTGTTTTTAGTTTTCAAAGTTTGAATATGATGCATTATGGTATTTGGCCTTTTTAGTTCATTCAGCTTATTGAGTCTTTGACTGTATTATGTCTTGGACAAAACTGAAAAGTTTTAATCCATTTTTTCCAACACTTTCTCATCCCTGCCCTCATCCTTATCAACTTCTAGAATTCTGACATAAACTTAGGTCTTTGGTTACATTCTCTTGTTTCTCATTCCCCCCCCACCCCTTTCTTCTCTCTGTCTCTTTTTTTAGGGTGTCTTCCCTCTGCTGTTCAAACTTGGTGATTTCTACTGTTGTACTTTCCGGTTGAGTGGATCTTTCTTCTCTCTTCATTCTGCTGTTGAACCCCTATACTGTCTTTTAAAATTTTGGTTATTGTATTTTTTAGTTCTAAAATGTTTATTTAATTCTTTTTTTATATCTTCAGTTCCATTGCTGAAACTTTTAATGTTTTTGTTTTACACATGCTCATAATTGCTTTTTGAAGTATGTTTTGGGCTTTTTTTTTGATAGCTGCTTTAAAATTTTGAAAATATTTCTAATATCTTTGTCATTTTAATGATTTCTTTATAGATTACCCATTCTCATTGAGTTTGAGATCTTCCTGGTTATAGTAAAACAACTGATTTTCAAATGAAACCTAGCCATTTGGAGTATTGTGTTATGAGACTCTGGATTTTATTTAAACCTCATATTTTTGCTGGTTTTCCCTGCCACCACTCTGGCAGGAATGAAAGTGTCACTGCCCAGGTTCTTAAATTGGCCTCCACTGAATCCTGGGACTGGGGTTCCTCATCACTGCTGGGCAGGGATGAGAGTTCTGGCTCCACATTTGGCTTCTATTGACATCACTCCAGAGGAAGCATGAGAAATAAGGCACCTCTTTCCTCTTTATTGCTTTGTGAGGGGTGAAAGTCCAGACTCTCCTCTGCATTGACATAGGTGGCGGATGGGGTGGGGTGGAGCCTGGATAAGAGTCCCAACTCTCTATATGACCATTTCTGACATTACCTTAGTGGAAAGGTTGGGGTGCCCTGTTATAGGCTGAAGAGTGTGGAAGTTTAGACTTTTCACTTTGCTTTTACTAGAGTCGGTATTAGTATGACCAAAGGTTTTTCCTTAGATTTGGCTGAAATAGAGCAGTTATTGTATAAAATTTCTGTCTTGGTAATCTGCCCCTGCCGCATTTTTCTTCTTTTGCTTGAACAAACAAGTTTGTGTTGTGGCTTTATATTTGTACCCATGGTCATTTCTGAATCACCAGCTTCCTCAGCTCCAAGTCTAGAATATATAAGGCAAAATAAGCAAACAAATAACCCAGGTTACTCTTCCTTATTTCATTCCTTGAGTCCTGAAGTCACTTCTCAGTGTATTTCTTATCTCTGCTTTCAGAGTCTCCTTATGTTTATTTAATATAGAGTGTCTTAGGTGTCTACTTATAATTAACTGGAGGATGCGCTTCTGTTTTCTCAGAAGTGGAAGTCTTCATTTCCACTTCAAAAAGAAAATTGAAATAATCCAAAGAGAACCTCTAAAAACTCCCACAAAATATTTATTCATCTATGATATTTTCACTTGCACACACTTATCCCATATCCTAATTATCTGTGCTTTTCTCTAAAAAATTCTCACCAACTCTGCATCAGATCCCTTCTAATTTTGCCTATACCAAATTACTGCTTCAACAAACCCTTATTTTTCTTTCATCATCAACATTTCACTTTCTGCTTGATCTTTGATTTCCACTTCCCATTTTCTACTAGACCATTACTTTCAACCTTTTCTTGCCTCAAGTTCTGTTGTCAGATAAACCTTTTGCAGCAAGTGGATAGCTGAGAGTAATAATCATAATAGACTGAAGGAGAGTAGGGTAGAGTGAAGAGAGATTTTATTTGGGGATAGATATTTGCATTTTATTTTGTGTTGTTGTTGTTGTTATTAAATTTTGCTGGGTCTTTATCTTAGCCACTGGGGTATCTTTTTATCCTGGAAAAGAAGCCTAGCATAATCGAAGTACTCAGTTAAAATTTTGAATGAGTGTATGAATAAACAGAGAATTACAGGAGACAAAAGACCAATGATATTGAGACTAAATGAAGTGCTAATATCCAGTAAAAGCATGAAGAGGTCTTTTTCTAGTCTTGAGTTCTTATATGTAAATGTATATTGGTTCTTCTTGACATTTTTCTTAAACATTTCCATTATCCTTTAAGTGTTTTTTTTCACTATCTTTTTATATTATATATGTATATCTTATTGCACTGACTATAACAGACCTCATTTTTAGGGGCAATATCGAGGTACACTGATTTGGAGTCACATAACAACATTTAGATGCAATAAGGTTCATTCATTGATGGTATTTTTTCCCAAAGACCAGAATGATGATTGTATGCATGAGTGTGTGGATGTGACTTGTCATACATGCTGATGCATTTTAGCATTATATTTTCCAGCTGAAAATAATCATCATGGAAAATTCTTAGCAATTCTAATGGAACAAATAATAAAGAGGAAAAAGCTTCTCTCTGTATGTTTTCACTTAGTTTTACTAAATACTGAATATCAAAGTAATTTATCAGGATTGATAGATTTTTGTGGTTTCAGAAGGGATATTTCTCTATTTTATGTAAGTGAAGTTGGAGACAATCTCTGCTAAAGCTCATTACCTGGCAGCCATCCCCTCCACTCCTCTCTGGGTCCAGAAAGTAAAGATGTATAAACTACAGGAGTGTAAATACCAGCATAGGTATTGAGAGAGAGAGAGAGAGAATATGACATTTCTCCTTAAGACCATGCATCTTCATACTGAGTCAAGAGGATTCATGTCTATGATTTCAAAGTTAGAAAGGGTAGGAAAATGCAAAGTGTTTAACATATTTTAGGAAAGATACTAAGAACACTGTGTTCTAGAGCAGTGGTCCCCAACATTGGCACCAAGAACTGATTTCGTAGAAAACAATTTTCCACTGACCAGAGGTTGGAAGAGTGGTTTTGGGATGACTCAAGCACATTTACATTTATCATGAACTTTATTTCTAATTTAAGGCCATAGTTAATCCGACAAGTGGTACCAGTCCACAGCCTGGAGGTTGGGGACCCCTTTTCTAGACCACGCAGTCTTACACTGCAACTTCATTTTTCATGGTTTGGTTTGTTTCCGTATTGATGGGATTTTACTCGTACCCAAATCAGTCAATGTTTGATGTGTTTCACTGTATGATAAGGAACAGAAAAGAAATAGGAATATTGTCCCTGCCACTAGGAATGCTGCAAGTCCTTGCTATAAAGAATTTATATTTCTGATGATTTTTTACTTATAGGCTACTGTCTAAAATCTTCTTTTAAACAAACAAACAAAAAAAAGGCTTAAAGAGTCTTGGCATTAGAAGAGAACCTTAAAGGACGTTTAATTTAGCTATTATCTGGAACATGCTCTTTATGCTATGTGATGTACTTACAATTCTTTTTAGTAATTCCATGTCTCACACACTAAAGGCCCTAATAGAAGAAGGAAATATGTCTATTTGATATAGTCTAAACCAAGATTTCCCGATATTTTTGACCATTATACTTTTTTATTTTCTATGGCTATTAAAATGTAGTTTAAGAAACATACCACAATGTCCTCTGTAGGTAATGTACTATATTTGGACTGTGAAGAAGTACTTTCTTATGTTGAAATATTTGTCTTTGTAATTTCTGAGTATGTAAAGCCATAAAATAGTGAACTGAATAAACTGAAAAGTTTTGAGCTTTAATTTCTCTTTTACAGAAAAACCAAAGCCTAGGTTTTCATTTGCTTTCTTGGTCTGGTTTATTGTCATGATAAAATTTACCCTTTCTGGGGTATGTCTATGGTTTTAGCAAATGTTAACAGTGTCACCACTGCTACAATCAAGATACAGAATATCCCCATGACTCCAAAGAGTTTCCTTGGGCTCGTGTTGTCAGTCTCCTCCCTATACCCAGCCCTTGAGAAACAGGTCTAATTTCTGCCACTATGAATTTGCATTTTTTAGAATTTCACAGAGATTGAATCGTATGATTATGTACCCCTCTGAATCTGACTTCTTTCACCTAAATGCTTTTGAGATTTCTCACAATTACTCTTTGTAGCAGTGGCTTATGTCCTTTTATGACTGACTAGTAGTCTGATATGTGATGTATCAAATATTATCCATTCACCATTTGTTGGATATGTTGATTGTTTCCAGTTTGGGGCCATTGTATATGAAGCAACTATCAATATTTACCAATAAATATATGTTGAAAATGTTTCATTTTACTTGAGTAAAAATCTAGAAGTGATATTGCTGGATTTTGATAAGTAAATATTTACCTTTATACAAAATACCCCAAGTGTTTCCAAAGTGGGCTGTATTATATCATAGTCTCTTATAAAAACAGACTGTATTATATTACAGTCTCACTAACAACATATAAGAGCTCAAGATTGCTCTATTTTCTTGCCTCACCAGAACTTGGAACTGTCATTGAAAAAAAAAAGAAAGAAAGAAAACAATGTTAGCCATTCTAGTAGGTGTTTAGAGGTCACAGTGCAATTTTTGTTTTTTTCCTAGTATATAATGATGATGACTATCTTTTTATATGTTTTTTGGCATTTGTATCATTTTCATGAAGTGTTCAAATATTCTGCCTATTTTCATGATATTTTTTATCTTGTAAGATTGAGTCACAGGTTAATTTATTTATTCTGGACACAAGTCTTTATCATATAGATGTTTACACATACTTTGTTCTTGTCTGTAGCTGTCTTTTAGCTTTTTATGTGTCTTCAAAGGGCCAAGTTTGTGTTTTGTTTTGGTTTTAATTTTGATGAAATCCTATTTACCAATTTTTATTTTATGTGGCATTTTTTAATCCTGTTTAACAAATCTTTAACTGAAAATCAGAGATGTTTTGTTATTTTTTCCCTAGAATTTCATAGATTTATATTTTACATTTTGATATATGATACATTACTTTAAAAATTGATTTTATATATTATGTGAAACATAAATCAAGAAGGCTTAGTT
>SJYR01001637.1:277297-287630 GCA_006410655.1 Kobus ellipsiprymnus | reverse complement strand
GGAAAGATTGAAGGCAGAAGGAGAAGAGGGAGACAGAGGATGAGATGGTTGGAGGGCATCACTGAGTCAATGGACATGAGTTTGGGGAAACTCCGGGCGATGGTGATGGACAGGGAGGCGTGGCGTACTGCGATTCATGGGGTCGCAAAGAGTCGGACACGACTGAGTGACTGAACTGAACTGAACTGAACTGAACTGAACTGAACCAATCATTTTCCTCATTGTCAGGCTCTCTCCTTGTCTTCTGGAGCCCCGTTAAAGCTTCAGAGTGATTTTCTGAATCTTAATCTTTTTCTTGCTTATTTGGACTTATATTTCTGTGCCACAGGTGTGTTTTATATAGTTTCATCTGAAAAATGGCAGAGAGAATGTTGAGTATGTAAAACCTTTCATTTTAGGTTGCTAAGTAGTTGGTATTATATATCTGATGTTAAAGGGAAAAAAAATAATAGCAATGTCTGTAAGTCTTCTAGATCTTTTTCAAACCAGTTAAAGAATGTC
Organism: Kobus ellipsiprymnus; assembly: GCA_006410655.1. NCBI lineage: Eukaryota > Metazoa > Chordata > Mammalia > Artiodactyla > Bovidae > Kobus > Kobus ellipsiprymnus. The sequence goes on along the minus strand of SJYR01001637.1, from coordinate 287,129 downwards.
ACTGACCTTGATGTTATCCTGCCTGAGAAGTTAAGTAAGTAATATAACAATAACAGTTTTATTGACACTCTATTTCCATATTATGAAAAAATTAGCTTCATATCTTAAAGCAAAGGAAGTGATAATATGTTGATTTTTAGAGGAATGCTTACCGTCTAAACATTTAATTTTCTAAGCTAAATTATTTGACAGCAGAATAACTGGCTCTCAACTGGGCTCCCTTTTACTTGGATTTAGGTTTGTAATGTGATGGACAGAAGAAGAGAAGGAAAACCATTAAATATAGTAATTTCACTTTCCTCTGTAATTCATTACAAACACATTCATATAAAATTGATGCTACCCTATAATTATCATCATAATAATTCCAGTATGTCATTCTATCATCTTATTCCATTCTATGGAATCATATTTGTAGGACTCCACGCCGTTCAGTGTTTATTTTGTATTATCTGTTGCACCTGCTTTTCTCATATCATGAAAGTTCAGTTTAGGTACAGTAAACTATGTACCCTGTCTTATTCATGCTGCATTAATTAGAGCAGTATTTTCCTTCCTTAGAGGATGAATAGTGCCTAAAGATGATAGTTCTGTGATTACATGTTGATAACTAAATTCCTGTAGAACACCTTGAATTGCAAGTGAATGAAAGCTCAATAGTAGGACTTTGAACCTTGTCTTTTCTCAGCTCTGACTCAGCACCAATGTTGTATATTTATGGAAGGAAGTCCATTTGAAGTAGCAAGCTTTTGGTCCATTTGATGTTTTATGTTTCCTCTCGTTTCAGTTAGATTTGTATTTGTCCAGAAGACCTATTTTTGTGATATAATAAGAGTACACATTCAAAGCACTTGCTCATTGAGTTATCCTAAAACTTGTTTCTTCCAATTTAATAATTAAGAAACGTTTGACTAACAACCATGATATCATAATTTGCTAATAGAACAATAGATTTTGAGGAAAAAAAACCCTATTATTTTGAACTAAAGTTTTTTTCTACAACATTGATAGAGAAATTCAACTCTAAGCTATTTGTCCAGATCTCTAAATTTTTGAAATTCTTTTAAAGGAATTTCTCTAAGCAGAGAACAATACCTTAAATGAAATTATAATTGATAATTTACTTTTAAAGTATTGAGATAGTCTCTTCATTCATAGAAATATATATGAGTGTGTGCATATATGTACACATATATGTGTGTGTATATATAAATATATATATGTATATATATATATAGAGAGAGAGAGAGAGAGAGAGCTTACTTTTTTAATTATAGATTTATTTAATTTATTCCATCTTCCCTGGTGGCTCAGACGGTAAAAGCATCTGCCTACAATGCAGGAGACCCAGGTTCAATCCCTGGGTTGGGACTGTCTCTTATACACATCTAGATGTGTATAAGAGACAAGTTGTACAGTCTGGCTTGGGAGCCACTTCCTCACTCTGCACAGCCATGTCGGTGGGATCCCTGGGGCCATTTTCTTTTTTGCTGTTGTTTTNGTGGCTCAGACGGTAAAAGCATCTGCCTACAATGCAGGAGACCCAGGTTCAATCCCTGGGTTGGGAAGATCCCCTGGAGAAGGAAATGGCAACCCACTCCAGTACTTTTGCCTGGAAAATCCCATGGATGGAGAAGCATGGTAGGCTACAATCCATTGGGTTGCAGAGTCAGACATGACTGAGCAACTTCACTTTCTTTTATTTCTTTATTTAATTTGGAGTGGAACAACAGCTGACAATATTTTCTTAAAGGCAGATTATGTTCCACAACAGTGAACAATGACATCAGATCATAGCAGCCTAGATTTCTTAGCCATGAAAGGAAGACATCAATTCAAAGGCAAGAACTATGAATATTTATCATGGACAACACTTGCTAAACATTTGAAACCCGCTGGATCCAGAATTTCACTTAGAAATTCAATTGATGATGACAGTTGGTAATTTGCTTTCATATATTGTTATTTCTCTTCTATGATTATTTTATTTTGTAAATTTAATGGACCTAAGCACATAAAATATAACCAAAAGTTTTGTCATCCTTAAAATTATTCATAAAATGAATATTCCCTTATACATGTGACAAAACATACATTTAAGTGATAATTCCAATACTTATATGTTTTATTCAAAGACCAAAACCTTTTCCCATATCTTATTTATGTAACTGTTATTTTTTTTTTAACAGTGAACAATGACATCAGATCATAGCAGCCTAGATTTCTTAGCCATGAAAGGAAGACATCAATTCAAAGGCAAGAACTATGAATATTTATCATGGACAACACTTGCTAAACATTTGAAACCCGCTGGATCCAGAATTTCACTTAGAAATTCAATTGATGATGACAGTTGGTAATTTGCTTTCATATATTGTTATTTCTCTTCTATGATTATTTTATTTTGTAAATTTAATGGACCTAAGCACATAAAATATAACCAAAAGTTTTGTCATCCTTAAAATTATTCATAAAATGAATATTCCCTTATACATGTGACAAAACATACATTTAAGTGATAATTCCAATACTTATATGTTTTATTCAAAGACCAAAACCTTTTCCCATATCTTATTTATGTAACTGTTATTTTTTTTTCTTTTTTGCTGCATGCAAGAGAAAATAATTCAGTATGAGATACACAGAGCCATCCACAGATGTCACCATGAAATATTACTGGCTTCATAGCATTTGCTCTATTCCATTCACTCTAGTCATTGTAAAGTATATGTAACTTAAAATGACTGGCCACCATGTGGCTTACCATATCTCTCACCATAATATTTTTGACTTTGAAGTTATAGACATACAGTATGGCTTTCAACTCACCTCTAAAGATTTTCAGATTTAATGCCAAGTCCAACAGTCACCTTTTGTGTTTCAGATGCAGATTCTCATGATGTAGGATGCCTGTGTTATTCATGATCTTTTCCTTGTTCAAGACAAGTGCAGATTAATGATGGTGTTGGGAAGAATTCTGCACCCATTCCGTTCTGTATTAATCTAAAAAATGAAGGGGCATACATGTTTTCTCTTTCACATTATCTTTCCACAGAGGAATTATGATTTTAAACCTTATCCCCAAAAGTAGACTCATGATTTCTAGAGACACAGTATCCTCTCAGGGCTTACTTCATCTATGCCTACAAAATAAAGCAAAAAATTGTCATTCTCGTTTGTACTGAGAATTACTCATCTGCTTGATGTGTTGAGCTTTGTTCACTGTTTCACACATTCCATCACTCTCCTCAAGGTTGGCTGCTTCCCGATTTCTCATTTTCATACCAGGATCGTTCTCCGTGAAGTGTTTTTCTTCAATTACAGTAGGATTCTTAGGTTTTTGTCACCTAGTACACAATGTTTCACGTATCATCACTGTTTATGGCAAGTTTACCCTTTCAAGTATGATTTGAGATGAAGACAACTCATCTTTGTTACATTACCTTATTAATACATTTTATGCATCAGGTGAGCTCTTGCTTTAACAAATATGTGGGTTTAGATTGTTTGCAGCAATGCTTTGTTAATGATAAAAAAGTAGGAGCTTTGTGTAAATATATTGAGTTGAAAAGCTACCTACATAAGGTATTGTGTATGCCTGAGTCAATGTCATCATCTTTAGATAAAGCATAGTTGATTTTCAACAATAAAAATCTATTAAAACAAGAAAAAAAAAACCCTCCAGCATTTAATAGGCTGTTAGTTTTCTATTTGGATAAACCAAAGAAAATTTTTATACTTCTTCTCCTTCTGAATTCACCAGTGATTTTGTCATTTAAAAGTAGACTTAGATGATTAAGATTTATCCAGTATAGTAACTCTGACTTGATAATACCTGTGGAGAGTGTTAGTTTATGAAATATATTTTAGACATTTAAGAACTGAGTGTGAGTCCACCCCCACGCCCATCCTATCACATGTATGCTAAGGCACAAATAAGAAAAGGCTCAATTCTGCTCCAAAGAACTTTGACTTGTCCTTTAGAGTGCAAAGGAAAGTTTCCTAAATGGAGAATAATTATGTTTAAATATTTATATATGTATTAAAATGCTGTTAGGATGGTTAGTGTTTCATGATTTAAAATGGACATTGTATACCTTCTTTGGTTGTGTGGGACCATCCTTTACTGATTTTTAAGGTGGTTGGTTGCTGGTTTTCTACAGTTATGTCTCGTAAGTAGAGTGATTTGTGAAGGTTCACATGGTAGATGAAAGTTTACTTTTGTCCTGACCGCATCTTCGGTGCAGTCTCCTTTTCTACATGACTATTCTGTTTTGAAGTTTTCAGCAGCATGTAGCCCTGAGTGCAGCATTGACCTCTTTATAGCTTTTACAATGAAAAATAAAAAGGAAGAAAAAATCAAGCACTGGCTTATAAAGTAGACCCTGAAATGAAAATCTTCAAGAGCTCTAGTGTTTAGTTTATTCCATATCTTCTCACAGAATTTGCCTTCATGAGCATGAAGTAAAAAACAATGTAAGATCTCAGTGGTTCATAATTAATGTCAGGGAACTATGATTTGGCACAACACAAACTGTGTCACCAAAAGAAAAAGGTAAAGAAAAATGATAATTGCTCAGCAATTTACACCAGAGGATGCAAGGGAAAGGCATCTTAAATTAATGGTCCTAAAGCCTTGATGCTGCCCTGGCACATTTCATCAATCTTTTCTAAGTTGTATCTCTTATGAAAAGGGGACCTCACAGGCACTTAGGGAATATCAAACAGTAAATTTTTCAAAAGAAGGCAGCTTTTACATTTTACTTTTGAATTTTCTCTATAGTCCATAAGCTTTTAGTGTGGAATTTGATTAAAACACACTCTACTGCCTGGAAAAGCTTTTCTTTGTAAAAACTGTCTAGTTTTATGGTCAAAATGATATCCAACTGCAATATCTTTAATTGCATTGAAGAAACTTGTAGTTACAATTCATTGTCCTGAGATTTTTATAGATCTGAAATGCATTGTCTCTGTACCCACTTTCATAAGGACCAGAAAGCTGCTTTTGTAGAATTTGTATAGAACATTTTTTGTACTGACAAATTGTGGTCTTTTCTTTAATAGCATCTATAAGTGCTCTTCTGTCCACTCAGTATACTATCTAATGCTTCAATTTATGTAGCAAGCAGATGGCTAGAAGAGGATATGGAGCTGTATCAAAATAACTAGAAAATCACTAGTCAGGTACCTGGAAAGGAAGAGTAATGCATGCTGCGATCTGATTTGAACTCTCTCCTCACTGAACTCAATACTGCCCCCTTTTACGTCACTTTTTTTAAAGACCCAGAAGGAATAGTGTGTAGGAGGATGGCCAGGCATCTACACTTAAGAGGAATCATAGTTCATGACTAATCTATTTTACAAATTATGTCTAAGTCTTGAGCTATTTATGAAAAAATATACAATATTTTAAAAATTATTTCATTTATGTGCAATGAATCAAAATGGATCTATGACATTATTTTCAGAGAAGAGTGTTGTGAATTATATATACAACACGTTTATAATAACACATATATAATATATAAAATTCATATATAATTACACATATATTAATACATACTTCAGTTCAGTTCAGTCGCTCAGTTGTTTCTGACACTTTGCGACCCCATGAATTGCAGCACGCCAGGCCTCCCTGTCCATCACCACTCCTGGAGTTCACTAAAACTCACATCCATCGAGTCGGTGATGCCATCCAACCATCTCATCCTCTGTTGTCCCCTTCACCTCCTGCCCCCAATCCCTCCCAGCATCAGGGTCTTTTCCAATGAGTCAACTCTTCACATGAGGTGGCCAAAGTATTGGAGTTTCAGCTCTAGCATCAGTCCTTGCAAAGAACACCCAGGACTGATCTCCTTTAGAATGGACTGGTTGGATCTCCTTGTAGTCCAAGGGACTCTCAAGAGTCTTCAAGAGTCTTTTGAACACTACAGTGCAAAAGCATCAATTCTTCGGCACTCAGCTTTCTTCACAGTCCAACTCTCACATCCATACATGACTACTGGAAAAACCATAGCCTTGACTGCTGCTGCTACTGCTAAGTTGTTTCAGTCGTGTCTGACTCTGTGCGACCCCATAGACAGCGGCCCACCAGGCTCCCCGGGCCCCGGGATTCTCCACGCAAGAACACTTGAGTGGGTTGTCATTTCCTTCTCCAACGCGTGAAAGTGAAAAGTGAAAGTGAAGTCGCCCAGTTGTGTCTGACTTTTAGACCCCATGGACTGCAGCCTAGCAGGCTCCTCCGTCCTCTGGAGTTTCCAGGCAAAAGTACTGGAGTGGGTTGCCATTGCCTTCTAGATGGACCTTAGTCGGCAAAGTAATGTCTCTGCTTTTGAATATGCTATCTAGGTTGGTCATCACTTTCCTTCCAAGGAGTAAGCGTCTTTTAATTTCATGGCTGCAATCACCATCTACAGTGATTTTGGAGCCCCCTAAAATAGTCTGACACTGTTTCCACTGTTTCCCCATCTATTTCCCATGAAGTGATGGGACCAGATGCCATGATCTTAGTTTTCTGAATGTTGAGCTTTAAGCCAACTTTTTCACTCTCCTCTTTCACTTTCATCAAGAAACTTTTAAGTTCCTCTTCACTTTCTGCCATAAGGGTGGTGTTATCTGCATATCTGAGTTTACTGATATTTCTTCCAGATATGTGGATAATTCACACATAGTTAGACCATGGTTTGCCTAAATATCCATTGCAGTTCAGAGAGAACTCTTGGGTGAGAGCTTTCTGTTTGAGATACTGATTTCATAGGATATGAAGATTTGTGACATGCAAGGTGTCAATAGCTGAATAGAATCTTGCTTTACAACCCAGGAAGGAATGTAAACACTTAAACTCTTAAATGATAACCAGGAGAAACAATATAATAGATAGAGGTTTTTTTTTTTTTTTTTTTGACAAGGCTACCTAGTCATTCTACCTTTATATCATCATGGTATAATCAGAAATTTCACCTTGACTCAGCATCTTGTTTTCTTATAGGAATTTTTTTTCTTATATCATGGGCTGAAATTATGTGTTCAGAAGACGTGGAGACATTATTAATCAAGGAGATTCTCTATTTCTCATTCTACCTTTATCTCATCATGGTATAATCAGAAATTTCACCTTGACTCAGCATCTTGTTTTCTTATAGGAATTTTTTTTCTTATATCATGGGCTGAAATTATGTGTTCAGAAGACGTGGAGACATTATTAATCAAGGAGATTCTCTATTTCTTTTCTATCTGCTTTAGAAGCTAAATCAGTGGATTTTCCTAACACCATTAAGCAAAATTAGTTCTGTGTAAATCTGTGTAAGTCCACACATAAAGTGGATGTATGAGTAGAAACTATTTTCTGCTCTTAGAATGTTGGATGTTCTTCTACAAAAGTTTAACCTTGAAAAGGAGAAATGAGAAATGGCAAACCACATACGAGGAAGGCCATTTCCCCCTTAATGTTTGGCTCTCACAAATATGTCTGAGCTATAAAAAGATGAGAAACTTGAAAACAGATGGCCCATCTATTTCTGTCTATATGAATTGTAGAGTGTTTGAAAGAAATGTCAGTCATATAAATTGAAGTCTGAGTACTCTATCATTGCATAAGTTTTTCTTATAAGCCATTTGTTAATTGCTGCATTATCTTTCCCTTGTCCCACTGAATTGAGAGTATTTGCTGCTTATTAGGATAATTTTGATATCTAATGACATGTCATTTATCTTTAAGTAATACAAAGCAGACAGGGATTGGTATGGCAATCAATTAGAATCACTTGACTTTTTCAAATGTTTATTATAAATGTGTAATCCCAAATGAAGCACAATTATGAAGTTTGTGGGTAGAAGATCACAAATTTAGGAGGCAAAAATTCTGAGTTTAAATTTCTTGTTATTTTAATATACGTTATCTTCTGTTAAGTGGGAATTGAGGAATTCATATATATATATATTAAACCTCTTCAGGGAAGAAAGTCTTTCACAAATTCTTGTGTATATATTGAACCTTGAAGACAACCAAGCAACATTCCAAATCTCTCCACCAAATTCTTTAGACATTTCTTTTTAATATCATATATAACAGTAGCTAGTATTATATGTGTTTGTATATATTTTACATGTGCACACTTATATATAATATAGTGTTATATATAATTTTATTGATTATATGTTTTTATAATTTTATATATGTTACATAAAACTGCCAGATTTGGGGGGGGGGTGGAGATGAGAACAGGCATAGAGGATAACTAAATTGATTCCAACATTCATCTATAACTGCAATAAACAATCAGAACTGTGCATCAGAACTACAAGAGGAACTAGCTGAAAGACCAAGTGACCTAGGGCTCACTTTTTAAACTGTTTCAGTGGGTTTGGGATAAAGCTAAGCCTCATCTGTATTTAAAAAACAAAACTGATTCTGGAAATTCTCACTTGCTTTCTCTTTATATTTATATATAGGAGTGAAACCTTAGCATTTCTGTATTAGCTAACTGCCCCCTAAAATATGTGTTATAATTGTAACCCATAGGTAGAATAAATGAGACAGGATGGATTTATTTATATCCCTTCCTGTCCTCATGGCAAGTGGCTATATTTTCTTAACTGTGTGTGAATTTGGGGTAGTTGGACTTTTAGAGTCATTTTCAAATAATAAAAGTCATCTGGTTACACACAAACATGCACAGAGAGTATTCTCACTGCAGCCATTAGTATTTCTTGTCAGGTGTAACACATTAAACATCTCTGTGAGCTTCTATCAAAGTTAAAACCTCCCCCAACTCCAGCACAGCTTCAGTGATTAAACTGCACTTTGTTGCATAACAGATAAGCCTGCCACCCATGGAACCCAGCATTCTACATTTTTCAGGTATAAGTCAGCCTTAGTCCATGGTGTCCTCCAAAGTCTAGGTAGAACACAACTACCAAGCTTCCAAATGGTCAACTTGAAATGTCTTTCATCTAATTTTCATTTAATTTACATATAATTTACAGAATAATGGGCTTTCCAGGTAGCCCTAGTGGTAAAGAATCCACCTGCCAATGTGGGAGACATAGGAGATGCAGGTTCCATCTTTGAATTGGGAAGATCCCTGGAGGAGGGCATGGAACCCCATTCCAGTATTCTGGCCTGCAGAATCCCATGAACAGAGGAGCCAAGCAGGCTACAGATATAGAGGTAATAAAGAGCTGGATGTGACTGAAACGATTTAGTATGCACCTAGAGAATAGGTTCAGTTCAGTTCAGTCGCTCAATCATATCCGACTCTTTGCGACCCCATGAATCACAGTAGCCAGGCCTCCCTGTCCATCACCAACTCCCAGAGTTCACTCAGACTCACGTCCATCGAGTCAATGATGCCATCCAGCCATCTCATCCTCGGTCATCCCCTTTTCCTCCTGCCGCCAATCCCTCCCAGCATCAGAGTCTTTTCCAATGAGTCAACACTTTGCATGAGGTGGCCAAAGTACTGGATCTTCAGCTTTAGCATCATTCCCTCCAAAGAAATCCCAGAGTTGATCTCCTTCAGAATGGACTGGTTGGATCTCCTTGCAGTCCAAGGGACTCTCAAGAGTCTTCTCCAACACCACAGTTCAAAAGCACAATTCTTCTGCGCTCAGCCTTCTTCACAGTTCAACTCACATCCATACATGACTACTGGAAAAACCATAGCAGCTGACATCTAATCTTACTGCACTGAGATCAGAAAGACATGTAACATTATTTCAATGTGTTTGAATATACCAAGGCTAGATTTATGGCCCAGGATGTGATCTATCCTGGAGAAGGTACTGTGTACACTTGAGAAAACGATGAAATTCATTGTTTTAGGGTGAAATG